>CABFWO010000424.1:63433-163156 GCA_902155825.1 Timema genevievae
TATATATATATATATATATATATAATTTAAAACCCAGTTTAAAATATGTTTTACAACCTTTAGGAATATTTTTTTATATTTTGTTTTAAAGATAATAATTTGAGTTGGCTAGAATAGGATAGCCGTTCCTGTTGTCTAATTGCTGTGTATACGCACCTGCAATCTTAATGGGAAAACATATCAGCAACGAAAGTAATTATTTAGGTGAACCATTCATGTTGGTAACACTGTCGACACCTCCATAGCCCATGCACATAGTGTAGTTTCTGAAGTCAGTAGCTCAGTGGTCGTCTCCACAGTAAACCACTCATACTTTTACACTCCAAGATATATATATATTATCCTCATATATATGGTAATAACCTTTTTCTAATATTGAACCCAGTCCATGAATGTACCGTGCTACAATGATCCATGTCCCGACATTTCAACTTAGTTCGGGATATTCGCATTTAGTTGCACTAATGTAGTATGGTTAAGGAAGGTAGAATTTAGAGGAACTGTACTAGAATTTTCGTGAAAGGAGAGATGGGCAAAGTAAAAGAAAAAACATATTTCCGTGCACCCATTCGGGATTTGAACCCCAACCTCATAAAAAGCAAATCAGACAAGACATATGCCATAGTCCTTGTGACCACCTATGTGGGGTTTCTATGGACGCTTTAGAGGTTCGTGGTCACTATTTTCTTAAAATAACTGTCTCTAGGGCAACACTATCTACCTAAGGGCACAGGCCAAACTATTCTACCAATGTGTACATGAAGGTTATGGTAAGGTCACCAGCCATAGAGCTAATCAAGAGCTAGCCGAAGGGAGCGAGCTCCTGTTTTAGCTCGACTATTTGGTATCTTATCTGTCAGTCGTTTGTTCCGTGATTACTGTCAAATGCGTCGAAATATTTTAACGATATTTGACAGGGACAATCGTTGAATATAGGTTTCGTGTTACTTGTTACTGGCGGAAACACGTGGAGCGTTGATGTGGCAACATTTCAAAGCTCTTTGATGATACAATTGATAGTAAACGCACAGTATTGCAACAGATATAAACAAAATAATAATCAAATATAACTTTCAAAAGGTAAACTCTGGTTGCTATTCACATAAATCCTTTAATAAGGGATTAGGCTTATTTGACTGAAATTCAAGATGGTGATTCAACCTACATGAAATCGAAAGTTTTAATGCAAACGTGTGTTGGTGTAACATCTTATAATATTAAAAGTGTATAATCTTTGACCAACACAAAATAAACACTGGAAAATAGGTTTGCCTGTACTAAATTGTTTTATTTCAGTTACAATTTTATAACTCCCAAGTTAATCCAGCCAAATTATCGAATAACTTAATCTTCAAAATGCCAACAAAATATAGGTTAGGTTAGGAATAGTTACATTTTAGGCTTGTATATTTTATATTACCTTGCCACCATTTAATAAAAGAGCAATAATTATTATATTTAATGTACGAGACATTGACAAGATCTTATCGGACAAAGTAGGACTGACTAGGTCATGTACTACAAAGTATCAAGGCCCTACTAATGTGAAACGACATGTGTGCTTTTATTATTTATCATTTGGCCCATGCTAGACAAAGATTGACAAATCCACAATAACAAAACTCGAGATAAGCTAGTAAATAGTTTTTCAAAAATACACGGTTCAGAGATAACATTTCAAAGCACGACGCCAAATTGACTAGGACTCGTACTTTAGGAACTACGATGGTTACTATATGCATAGTTAGTTTAATTTACAAATACAACCTAAAACTATTGAAACTTAACGATTTCTTGACATAGTTCTTGACCTTACTCATATTTGAGAGGGAGTCATAATAAATATAGATAAAAACAAATCTACTGTATTATTTCTGTTGCCTATTCAAACCCACTTGTTTCCTTTCTCTTGACTTCATTCCTATTAAGTTAAATGTCAAATGTAATGTCTTTATTAGTGTTTTTATAATTATTTGAACATCCCACATTATGAAAATTCTTATTTCATATTGTGACGCTTTTTACTTGATACCGTGTATCTAAATTAACATATTTAGACAAAGTTTAAACATGTTTGGAACACCAATTAGCTATGATTAGTTGCGTGTTTCAGCAATCACTTTCATGCAAGTATTTCAAAATTCTGCCACTATCAGCACCACATCAATCAACACACGGTTCCCATAAACCGAATGACGTAAAGTACATATTATATAGTTTGAGATCTGTTCCTCTGTTTTAAGATGGTGGCTGCTTAAGAAGGGTTTCTTTTAATAGCTCATACAGAGTGATTTAAATTTAAAATTCTGAACAATTTATCTAACATCTAGGCCGTATTTATTGAAATGTTGACATATATTTTGAGAGTGACGTCTTAAACTACGGGTATTATATATCAGTATAATATTGTATTATCCACTTCAGTGACCAAATGGTCCAAGGCACCACTCTACCTGATTATGACAGGGAGATCGGAGTTTGAATCCCTGTCAGGTCTAATGAGAATGGTTTTCCCTTAATTGTTTCTCACTCTCATTCTCTATAGAAACTTAATTCCAAATCTCTGCCACATTAGAGTAGTTATCATATATGCGTATGAACCAACCAAGTAGTAAAATGCGGTGATAAAAAATAAATGTACGGTGGAATATTATATAATTGAGTTTTAGCTTGATCATCAAGGAAAAATATCAACTTGAAATTCAAAGAGAAATTACAGGAGATATTTCAACTTGAAATCCAAAGAGAAATTACAAGAGTTATTTCAACTTGAAATCCAAAGAGAAATTACAAGAGGTATTTCAACTTGAAATCCAAAGAGAAATTACAGGAGATATTTCAACTTTAAATCTAAAGAGAAATTACAAGAGGTATTTCAACTTGAAATTCAAAGATAAATCACAGGAGATATTTCAACTTGAAATCCAAAGAGAAATTACAAGCGATATTTCAACTTGAAATCCAAAGAGAAATTACAAGAGGTATTTCAACTTGAAATCCAAAGAGAAATTACAGGAGATATTTCAACTTTAAATCCAAAGAGAAATTACAAGAGGTATTTCAACTTTAAATCCAAAGAGAAATCACAGGAGATATTTCAACTTGAAATCCAAAGATAAATTACAAGAGTTATTTCAACTTGAAATCCAAAGAGAAATTACAAGAGTTATTTCAACTTGAAATCCAAAGAGAAATTACAGGAGATATTTCAACTTTAAATCCAAAGAGAAATTACAAGAGGTATTTCAAATTGAAATCCAAAGAGAAATCACAGGATGTATTTCAATTTGAAATGCAAATGGAAATCTTAAAACTGTAGTAACAATAATAACATTAAGCTAGTGAGGTATAACTAATGTTCAAATAACTACTTTTCATCAACAATATTTATTTGCACATTCTGTCAAAATGTTACAGCAATAGTACTAAACTCATGCTTAATACAAGAAGATGACGAGATCCGATAAGCGTATTCTTCTGGCCAATTTTCAGAGTTATGTAATAACTCAGCCATTTTATATCCAAAGAACCAATATATTATAATGCATTCTTTTTTTAAAAAACAAAGATCTGCAATCAATTGTGATTTACTTCCAAAAAATAGTTTGAGGTTGATTATTTCTGCTTGTCGTATGTATTGTTCCTAAAGAAGATAATGAAACTCGTTTCAAGGTATCTCCATAAATTATTTGTGATGATTTCACGTAACGGTATATTTTAGTAAGCCTATTAAAAGGGGTTAAGGAAAACTTTATTTTCTAGGGGTCATTAAAAAATATGCCTTTTGAGCGCCTTATTGGAAATTCCAAAATAATTGTATAAATCAACTGACGGCTACCAGCACTAGCTGAGTTAATAAGTGTTCATCTGAATCTTTGTATCTTTTAAAAATACTTTGAATATATAATTCCTTGTGTATTAAAATATGTCGAATGATGGATTCTTTGTTGCATCTAATCTTGTCGGAGAAAATCGGCAACATTTCTTTAAATAATATAATTTATAGTTTTGTCAGTTAAATCTTCCGTGGTCTGTTTTTACTTTCTCTCTATCTTACAGGTAGAGAAAGTATGGTGATCGTCAAAAAAATCGAACTCGAGATTTTGATGAATCTTGACGTTTCATGACTCCCTGAATCCGAAAAAGTGGTTTTTGAATTTCCGTCTGTCTGTCTGTCTGTACCTCCAACTAGAGCCTAAACTATTTTACCGATTGAGCTGAAACTTGATATCTAGGGTTTTCATAGGGTTGCCCCGAGGGGTTTTTGGAATTGGATATCTACCCCTAAAATTAAGGGTAGTTTACTGAAGGGAAAAAAGAGAAAAAGTCGATTTTCTCAAAATCGGCTCTAACGATTTTGATTAAATTTCATTTATGAACATTAATAAATATTCCAAACAAAATGGCTACTCTCAATATTTCGGCAAAATGGCTTTAAGGGCTCCGGTCTGATGCGTAAATTAACATTTTTTATAATAGCTCCGAAACTATTTGAGATATGAAATTACTTAGCATTACAAATATGTATATATATTTATAATACAGATATTTTATCCGAAACATATTTTTATAAAATCAATAACTTTCAATCTATACGCAATTATATGAAATTTTTTAACTTTTTGGACATTAAAGTTTAAGTATTGCGACCGTAAAAAAAACTAACCTGAAATGTTGATGGATGTCGACGTCTCATGACCCCCCGAACCCTAAAAAATAGTCTTTGCAATGCCGTCTGTCTGTGTGTCTATAAAAACTTAAAATTAAGGGTAGTTTACTGAAGGGCGAAAAGAGAAAAATTTGGTTTTCTCAAAATCTGCTCAAACGATTTTGATTAAAATTCGTATCTAGGCGTTGATTAAGATTATAAATAAACTGGCTATTTTCATTTTCCTATGAAAATGATTTTTAGGGTACTTTACAGAAGCGTTAATTTCCGTATCTCCACAACTATTTGAGAAACTAAACAACTTATCATTGCAAAATTGTAGGACTATTAGAAATAAAAAACTTTTATTTGACATATATTTTTATAAAAGCAACAGTTTCTGAGATATTTGCAAATATATTAATACAATTTTGTGAGCTTTAGTTGTAAACATATACTACTTAAGTCTTAACGCAATAATTCTCCAATGCCATAGAGTAATTAAATATAAGTATCTAAAAAAGTATGTTATTTTTCCTTAAATCTCTTAGGAGAAATGTTTGCATAGCAATGATCTATCTCCATTTTAGACTCAATAGTCAATATTTACATTTTTTATTGGTCAAAATGTATAAATGAATAATTAAATATCAATGCGATGACTTGAAGATCTGCAACACCTTATAAAATGTTAAAATTTTAACCAGAAATCGAAATTTTAATACGAAGTGTTGACCCTTGTGGAAGACATTAAACTGTTTGAAATGCTCTTAGGTGGACAAAGATGCGCCTCTTTTCTCATTGATTATATATCATTGTATATTATTTTATGCGTGTTCTTATGTGGAGTGGTGATGATACAATGTACATTATTCCGTTCAGAAATCTTACGAGTTTATAGAAAGAGAGAGAAAGTCTGTGCGGTGCGCAGTACCATTTATTTAAGTTTATAATTAATTTTAATTTACCAGTGAGCAATATGTATATATAGTTTCACTGTCCGTAAATGGCTTGCTGGTCTAAGTTTGTCCATCCCTGGCTTTTGTATAATACGCTGTCCAAGTAAGGACTGACACCATGAATAGTATTTACTGACAAATCCTTGTCATCAATAAATGACACCAGAATTTTATAATAGTTGACCCTAAAGGTGAAAGATGTTATTAATAAAAAGACGTATTACTTGGAAGACCGATTACAGACGCCCCCAAACATATTACTTTCTCACATAGAGAAAGTATTGTAATCGTAATATCTTCGGATGAATCTTGTCGTTTGATGTACAGTACCTCCGAACTAAAAAAAGTGTGTTTCTTTTATTTTGTGCTTGTTTATGACTGTCTGTACCTGGGATTTCATTCCTACTTTGATATTTACATTTTGTTTGGTTATACGTACCATGAAGTGAAATCATGATTTGAATGCTAACTCTAAAATTAAACAAGTTAACTGATGACTCGTTTTTGAAAATTGATATTGTTCTAAAGTGACCTTAACGATTTGGTTCAAAATGGATATCTGGAAAGTATTTTATATTGTAATAGCTCTGTATACATTTTACTCGGGAAAAAAAAATAATCTAAGGAAAGCCGTTTTTTGAAAATGTTGTTCAAACAATATTATGATAAATGTATGTATGATTGTATGGTTTAATTTAATTTTTCACCCCGTGCTTCCCGCCTTACTACTCGTCCGGGATACCCGGATGTTTACTCAAACGGAGTAGAGATGAATAAGGTGGTAATTTAGAAGAAGTGTACCCATAATGTGATTTTTTACAGTAATTTTCCCACTTATTCTTCACGTTTATGCAGGTGCACATTATCTAGTACTACCTTCCTCACTCTTACTCATTAATTTAAAACGTTAATAACCTTACTGTTAAGCATTGTAGCTAAATTAAAAAAAAATTGCAATATGTAATAGCTCGCTTCAGTGGCCGAATGGTCTAAGGAGTAATCCTCATGTTGGACTAGCCTGCTAATGAAGGGGAGATCGGGGTTCAAATGACGGTTGAGTCTACTGAGGGTGGTTTTTTTAAAGGGTTTTCCATCCTCTTTCCACACAAATGTGTGTATACAACCTTTAAAATGCTTCCGTTATCATCCTTACCCCATCAGAGTAATTATATTTATGCGTATAACCTGAACAGGTTGTAAGTCATAGGGATAGAAAAAAATGTTGGATTGATATTTCCAATATCTAAAATAATAATAATAATAATAATAATAATAATAATAATAATAATAATAATAATAATAATAATAATAATAATAATAATAATAATAATAGTTAAATATTATCAATGTTGTCCACAAGAAAGTATATTAATAGATCCTAAAAGTTCCTTCCTATTATATACCAACTATATTTAAAAGGCTCATAGTAAAATGTGCGCGACCGGTGGCCGAGGGACGAACCAGAAGTAAAAGTTTAGAATGGGAAGTCGCATTCCTCTGGAGACATGGTGATAAATAAAATAAAAACGTAAAATAAAAATAAACCTCTAATAAAGGACAGAAGACGCTTGGGGACGACAAGTTACTTATTTGAATACAAACTAAGGGTGGACCTACACCAGCTATAAGACTTTTTGGTAGGAGAAAATATACATGAAGATGGTAGATCTATACCTGGATTTTCCTAAGATTGGACATTTGAAGCACCTTTTAGAAAATACAAACATATTGTTTGCGGCCAACAATTAAAACATTTTAGTATTATAATACTGCTATTTTGTAGGTATTGATAATATCTATCAAAAGTGACAGCAGCAGATCACATGACTTGACGTTTGAATACATGAAAATAGATCTAGGAAGAAGTGTATGTTGGTATGTTTTCTTGTTAACTACGTCCTACTACCAGCTAGGTCTATTCTCTTCTATACATATATATATATATTTGTGGGGGGGTAAGGATGAGGAAGTAAATGTACCCGAATTTGCATGTGGAAAAAGTGGAAAACCATTTAGTAAAAAACCGCCGTGAGTACAACCTGTAAAGATTCGAAACGAGATATCCCCTTCAACGGCAATTAATTAAATGAACACTAATTCCCATACAGAGATGATGGAAAAAATCACAACATGCAAAACCAACCTCAGTGCGCCCGGGCAGAGATTCGAACCTAATCCCGACTTACCTTGATCATAGCTGAACCCGTCAGCAGAGCCCGGTGACTCTCAGTCAATCCGATGAGTGAATTCGATATTTATATTTACATATCACGATAGAAAGGTTTGCCGATAATAGACAGTAATTTAAAATTCCATCTTTAGACGGAGAGCTTCAAATGTTGCCGCCGGTTACGTTTATTAAACAAATACGTGTTTCCTCCCTGTGACGTTTCGGAGAGACGCACTTGGCATTGAAAGGCCGTTTAGACGTCTGATTGGTGTTGTCGGATGCAGCGTCATCTGTCTGGTATACTAATTAGCTGTCTTTTACACTCAAGTAGCAGTTGGGAACCTCTGGTTAAAACAAAACAACGTCAAAGAAACAACAATTTTGCCACGTTCAGATGGGAAGAAAGGAAACGTTATTTGATGGGAAGAAAGTAAGCGTTATTTGATGGGAAGAAAGGAAACGTTATTTGATGGAAAGAAAGGAAACGTTATTTGATGGGAAGAAAGGAAACGTTATTTGATGGAAAGAAAGGAAACGTTATTTGATGGAAAGAAAGGAAACGTTATTTGATGGAAAGAAAGGAAACGTTATTTGATGGAAAGAAAGGAAACGTTATTTGATGGAAAGAAAGGAAACGTTATTTGATGGAAAGAAAGGAAACGTTATTTGATGGGAAGAAAGGAAACGTTATTAAGGGTCCGTGTTTTTGTTAGGTTTTTTTAATTAGTTTTCATGACAAAAAACATTTTTTGACCAAAATACTTATAATATTGCTTCAGTAGGTACATTTAAATTAATTCTATACACATATTAATATCAACAAGTCTTGAATATTTATTATTTGTCATGGGCAATGAATAATTCTACCAGAAATGTTTATCTTCATTCTAAAAGTTTCTGCTCAAATATTACGATGCCCATGACAAAATATTCTAGAATTGTTGAGACAACTTAGTGTAAACAACTAAACTAAATAAACATTGCAAAATACTGATATTAAATCGCACTCTCTTCTATCACACCTTAAACATTACTTTTTATTGCTCGCTTTGACCAAGGTCGAGAGTCTTGAGGCTTTGAACTTCCAATCCCGATTGGAATGTATTCTTGTTTTTACCTGTTTTGGCGAGATGTGAGTGGTTTGGAGTACAATATAATGGCTTTCCCATCCAATAAAAACTAATACTAATGTTATTTAAAAATAGTTTGATTCAAGTAGGGCTACTTTCGTTTGGGACTGAAATGTTTAACCAATTACGTGTTACTCGTAGCATGATTGCTTTCGCGCCTTTTATCGTCACGATCGTTCGTAGCGAAGTCTATGTTCTTGACCACGGCTGAGGATATCATATTCTGGTACCTCTCTTTGCATTGTAAAGTAATAGTAGAATAATATATACTCATTACTTTTTTTTAACTACATATTATTATCCGTCCAAGATGTCCACATTTACATTGAAGTGATAACTTGTTCCTTGACATTTTCGGGGAATTCTAACTTCTCTCATTGGAGCCAGAGAAGAGGCTGTTATTCAATTGTTCTAGTCGTGTTTATTGTATTATTATTTTTGGACAGTTTATATATATAAAGTGATAAGTTAAACTAACGCATAGTTGGACACAAAAGTTAGAACGAGTGAGAAATACTCGTCGCGGGCTGCGATATGCAGTGATGCCAGATCTTTCATTTAAACTTTTCAGCAACTGACTTGATTCAAACTTTTTTGATTTGCTCGATATAAATACATTCCAAATTGCTGGAATTTTAAGAACAAATCTTCAACAAAATCATTTCCGAGAAATATTGTTTCGAAGTCTGTCGTTGAAAATTGGGGGCGAATTGTTTCTTCTTGGACCACGTCCTGTTGCCCGCTCGGGTTGTACGCTTATGTACTAATTGCTCTGTTGTAATAAGGATAAGAAATATTGCATTTAGAAGAAGTGTACCCACATTTGCGTGGAGGAAGATTGGAAACTCATTTAAGAAAAAAACTCCTGAGTAGTACACCCGACCGAGATCGAACTCCGATCTCCCCGTCATCGGCAGTATGGTCTATTGCGAGGGTGACGCCTTAGACCATGTGGCCCCCAAAATAGGTGGTTCAAATTTATTCTATATATATATATATATATATATATATATATATATACACACTAATAGAGTAGGCGTCAGTGAGGTGTATTTTAGAGGAAATATATCCGCATTTGCGTGGAGAAGCGATGGAAACCACTGGGAGGACGGGGAACTCAAGACATCACCCTTTAATCATTAAACCATATAAAACGAGACTGACACCTTTATCCATGTGATCACAGGTGTGGGTGACTTAAATATAATTCAAAATTCAAATGTACAGCACATATTGTATACTGTCACCTATACACGGGAATATAACCCCGGACCTTTGTCTGAACACACTAACGTTCTTCCACTTGGATATCCAGGTTCGTCTCGTACTTGTCAATCGTCATTTTATGATTAAGAGGATGTGATGGACGTGTCAGATCGTCAACTACCTTGTAGGTACTGGAAACACAAGCCACAGTGGCTCGTGGGTGACTGCGTGCTGTCTGTCGATCTGTTGCGCGTGTTGCCATCACAAAGGGAGGTTTTTTTTCATCACCACGACTGTTCGAGTTACACGTATAAGTATTGATTACGCTTGTGAGTTAGGGATTAGGGAGGTTTGAGAGGAAATGTGCCCGCACTTGCGTGGAGGGTGAGCGGAAAACTATTTGGGACAGTCTAGTCTAACAAGAGAGTGACGCCCTTGATCATGCTCTCACAAAAGTAGGTCACAAGGGGTCTACCAGGAGTCACTATGGCTGTGTTTCCTATATTTACAATAAAAAAGTTGATCTCACACACACATCATTGGTTAAATAATCATGCATGAACACAGGATCAGCCTAGGTAGCCTCATTGGCATAGAGTAGGAGTTATAAACCAAAGAAGGTTCTCGATTCCAGTTTCCGAATTACCAGCTTTCAATGAATATGTGAATAATAGATTAATTTTCATAATATTAATATCTAGCTTGGTTGACATGTTTTGACTTGATAATGTTATTTGTAGAGTATTTGCATCAAGGCCGTAGCCAGCCAATAATTTCAGGGGGGGGTTTGGTGGGCCCATCCCCCAATTGACGGAGGCTAGAAAAAATTCTGAATAAAAAACTGTTCTAGAAGCTATCTGAAGTGTCTTTTATGGCACCATAACACCCTAACTACCGAGGGCTGGGAAAATTTCTAAATATTAAATACCTCTAGAAGTTATCTGAAGTGTTTTTTTATGGCAACATAACCCCCTAACCGCCTACAAATAGGAACAATTCCAAATTTTAAACACCTCTAGAAGCTATCTGAAAATATTTTTACGACAACATAGCACCATAACTGCCGAAGGCTAGAAAAAATTCTAAATAATAAACAACTCTGGAAGCTCTTTGAAGTGCTTTTTATGGTAACACAGCCCCCTAATTTGTACTTGTACCTTAATTTTGATATTGTTTGAACCATTAATAAAGCCATATATATTTTGTTCATAAAATTTAGGGGGTTGGGGGGTTGAACCCCGAAACCCCCCCCCCCCCGACTACGGCCTTTATTTGCATGATTGGAAGACTATGGTTAACCTATGATATGACAAATATGAAGTTGAAGGCAATCAATTATATCCATCCTCGCTACAGGGCAAAGAGATATTTCTCTCTTAACTAAGTCCTAGATGAATGAGTAGGAGTGTGCGAAGTCGATGCGAAGCTTGAAACGTGCGAAGATAGTCGGAGCCGAGGACGAATACAAGCTTTTTTTTTTTAGTTGTCACATAATACTAGTTTTAATTTTTAAACTATTCATTTAGGTATTTAGGTAAAGAAACTGGTTTAGAAAAATAGAAACAAAGCACACTATAATATTCTGTTCTGACATTTGTGAATTTATTTACACCTACGTTATAGAAGTCATTTAATCACTAGTCGGTGTTAAAATACTGTTTAGTAACTATTCTAAAAATGTTAAGATATTGATACTGTAATATTTAGTAAAATATATCAAAAATGTTCATAATATATTCAAATGTTTTTCTTCCTTCAAAAGATTTCGACAATTTTAAGATTATAGTATGGTGGGCATCGAATTCAATTATAAGGAACTATGAGCTTCGACTTCAACATTTCCAAACTTGGCACAGACCTAGAAATGAGCCTTGGTCAGTGTTTCTAAGCATAGCGGGTTACCACGTATTTTGTTCGTTTGAGGTATTTAACGCGTTATTTCTAAACTCAACAACAATTTAATAAACAATCTTAAATTAAGAGAATAACTTTGGTAGTAAACACTAGCACCAGGGAGTGTGATATCTTTGAAACCTAGATTCTTTTATCATTAGTATGTTTAATATCATGGCTATTAATGACTTAACCTAAGAATTAAGGATAATGAGTGTATATTAAAGGAAATGTAACCGCATTAGCGAGTAGAGGATGGGTAAAACCCATTAGTGATAAATCACAATTGGGAAACCATACCGGTCACCCGCAATAGAGTATATTGCGAGATGTATGCCTTAGATCGTGTGATCACATGTGTGTGTGGTGGCATAGCAATCATTTACAAAAGTAAAAGCATGTTATTACAAATAACGTGAACTTGACCAAAATAGTTTAATCTTGTAATCTGTCGGTCTTCCTAACCAAAGCAGTTGTGACACTTGAGTTGCCTATGAAATAGTTAAAAACTTTTATAATGTTAAGAACCGGTTGCATAAAGAATAATCAGTGGCATTATCAGAGAACAGATGTAAGTTGTTCTTCAGTCAGTTTCTCAAGCCTCATTTTCAGTTACACCATTAACAATTAGGACGTTATTGTTGATCAAATCCTTGGTCAAGCCAACCAGCCAATTCTCTTCCATCAACTGTTTGATTCTCCGATCATCTTGTTAATAGGAAACATAACCTGTAAGTTTTAATAACAGAGATAGTTATTACATCCTTGTTTTAATGATTGATAAAAGTAAAGTTAGAGTTTTATAAATTTATTTTGAGTGTGGCTTACTTTACAGGATGAGGGCATCTTTCAGATGAAATTTTTCAACTATGCCAATGAAATTATAGAGAATGATTGAGCTAAATTAAATAAGTTAGATTTTCTTTAATCATATATATCAAATTTGAGAGGAGGCTTAGACCGTGTATATTTATAGTATTACTACAATATCGTTTACAACATTTTCTCAGAGAACGTATCCAAAATTGCAATTTATTGAAATATAAATAAATATATATCCGCTAGCCTAGCCCAGAACCTTAACATAAAATATACATATCAGCTAACCTTATGTATGAATTTGGGCCATTTCCCTCTCAAATTTTCTATAAACAGTGTTTTTTTAATATAATGTTACCATATTTGTTTTGCTTTATTAGATCAAATCTATGGGCAAGTGATCGTAATTATAATTACAATGAGTATGTATAAAAGCAGTGTCAATATTTAAATGTGAATATACATTTTTTTAGCACCACGTCTTATTATCCGTTCATGTTATACGTCTTACATTTTATTTGAAACTAATAAAATATTTATAAGCTATTAAAACTGACTAGAAATGTTAAGCCATAAGTATATGTTTCTAAATATATCTTCCCTGAGTTAATATGTCTAAGAACAAAACTAAATATTCTCCCTCGATGTATATTTTAGATATGTAAGCTGCACCAGGAACGCGGACAAAGGCATAAGCTTAGTCTTGTCTGGTTTCACTGTGACGGGAAGGTCTTGGTTAAAATTTTAATCAGTTGTTCTATTTCATAAATTATATCTCGTCCTCCCTCCATGCAAATACGTGAGAGCTTACTTATTCCTATGTCTTCCTAATCCACACTCTTAATAATGTAAATATTCGGCTATCCGGACGGACAGTTAGACGAAGAGCACGGGGAATAGATGAATTGTACACAGAAATGAACTTTGTAAACCCCTGCCGGACGAGGTTGACATGCGATTAATCGCGTGTGCCTGATACATAATTTCTCCCCTCTCTCCTTGACGTTATGAACATATCAACAGTACGGCCGGAAGACTATGTAGAGCGCAACAGCTTCCAACAGCCTCCAGAGTGAGCTACATTCTAATTTAATATCCCCTAATTGTAGTCGTGGGCCATCTAATTACGATGTTGTCTGGACGTGAGGCGCGGGCTAATCTCCTGATCTCAAGTCGACTGCCAGTGGTACAAGAAGACCCGCACCTCCCTCGGTGAACTAGAATTACACTCTCAATTAGACAGTGGACCAACTTGATTCAATTACTTTCTTTCATCATATTATTATCTATTTTTAAACACCGCGTCTTACTGACCGTTTGGGTTACACGCATATAAACTTATTACGATAATGTGTTATGGATGGATGAGGTTGAATTTATTGGAAAAGTAACCATATTTGCGTGGAGGGAGAATATAAAACCATTAAGGAAAAACAACCCTCAGTACACCTGACCGGAATTAAAACCCCGATCTCCCAATCATAGGTAGTCCAGTATATTGCGAGAGTGACTACCATTAAACCAATTGACTACCAAGGCGGGTTTGTAAAGTAGTTGCTTTATTACTAATCTTAGACTCGCTTCTAAGGTGGTCTAAGATGTCACTCTCGCAATATACTGGACTGCCAATGACGTGGAGATCAGGACTTTAATCCCGGGCGGGGGTACTGAGGGTTGCGTTTTATGAATTTTTTCTACTTTCTTTCCGCGCAAATGCGGGTAATTTTACTCTAAATTCAACATTTATAATCCCAACCATACTAGCGTGATTAGTAAATGCGTGAAAAATTTGATGGAGAGAAAGACGAGGTGAAAAATAAACTTTAGCTAAATTATAAAATATTTATGTATAAGCTCATGAGTAGGACATATCAAAAACTAAATCAAAACATACTCTTTACAAAATCATTGTCTTAATCTATTTACGAATAAAATATTAAATACTACAACATATAATATTTTCTTCTAAGTCATTAAATAACTCAAATGATAAGTCATTATTATTATTAGGAGTTCTGTAGTACGACAGAGCCATTTCTTTTGTCAGTGAACTTAGACCACCAACGTACCCTGTCCTCTGCCTCCTCCTTCAGATTTCAGAATTGTCTTCTTTCCTTCAAGGCGTCCAATATTGGAATCCTCCTCTTCCTAAGCTTCTCTTTCCCTCAATCATACCTTCTATGACGTCGCGCAGAAGACAGTTCCTCCTAAGGATGTGCCTAATCCAGTTTGCTTTGTATCGAAAAATTACATCCAAAATGATTCTCTTCTCACCCACTCTTCTTAGGATTTCTTTATTTGTCACCCTGTTTGTCCACCTGATCTTCTCAAGTCTTCTCCAGCACCCCATTTCAAAGCTTTCTAAATATTCATTTTCCATCTTTTTGATAGTACAAGTTTCTGCTCCGTACAGCGCGATGCTCCAAATACAGCATTTCATCAGTTTCTTCCTCAGTTCCAAACTCAAATTGCTGGTCAGTAGTAACCTCTTCTTTTTGAAAACTTCCGTGACTTTTAATCCAGACGACGAGGGATGTGTCCCGCTGGTTCGGTTCCAATTTTAAAGCAGGGTTGGCATTATTTTCTTTTACCAAATTTCTTGTGATTTCCAGGTTTTCCAGAAGGATATACCATACCCCAAGACAGTTAAAAGTGGAGAAGAGAGTAATAAAATTTATTTTTAATCAAACTGAAGTCATGTTAACTTATGTTTAAAATAGGATTATTTAATATATATGGGTAAATACACATTCTGTCGCTTCACAATCCTTGTTTACGGGGTATAAATACATGTTTGAATCAGCGTGCTTAGTTACTCAGTTCACTTTTCGTCCGTCCAAATACCTACTCATGACCAAAATCAACAACTATTTCAGTATTGTAATAGAATTTGCAAAAATCCCTGTTTTCCCTGCTCTCACAGTTTTTCAAGATCGTGGCAACCCTGTAACGTCATTATCTGAACTCCCCAAAGTTTGGTGAGTTTATGACTCCCCAAACGGCCTATCGCAGTTACTAACCCACCAAACACCAACATATTTTGCAAGCCTCGGTGTCCGAGAAAGGGGAAGGTAAGCTTGTGCCCTTGCGTATTGTGTTAGCCCTCCTGCCAAAACTACGTAGAGGATTCTGATAAAATGGGACTTGAAAAAAAAAAGTTTGATTAGATCATCAATAGCAACATTTTGCTTTACTAGTGGTATTAGTGCATTAGTATTGATATTATCCATGAAGAGTAACAGTGTAGGTCTCGTCACTTACTTACTTTATAGCATTAGGATTTCAAAAGTTCATCGCCGCATTTAAACAAGTATTTATTTTTATTTATTTACTTAGCACCACGTCTTACTTACTACCCGTTTGGGTTATACGCTTAAGTACTAATTACGCTAATGGATTAGGAATTGAGAAGGTTGAATTTAGAGTAAGTGAACCCGAATTTGCGTGGAGGGAGAGGGGAAAACCATTTAGGACCCCCACCCCAGTTCACCCGACCGAGATTCGAACCTCGATCTCCCCATCCTCGACAGTCTGGCTTGACACAAAACCAGCGCGTTAGTCAACTACGACACCGAGACGCGGGTATTTACACAAGTAAACTCCATTCACGGTAGGAATTACTCTCTGAAAGGTCTTTTTACCTACCAATATACTACTATATAATAGTTATCTGGTAGGGGAAAAGGCCTTTCAGAAAACAATTCCTACGCTGAACAGATTTTATGCCATCTATCCCTAACTTAAGCTAGTTCTACCCAGTCCACCTCATTACACCCTAAACCTATCTTGAGCTAGTTCTACCCAGTTCACCTCATCACACACTTTCTCTTTCAAGCCAATTATAATATTATACTCCCATCTGCGTCTAGGTCTTCCCAATGATCCCTTCCCATTAGGCTTGCCAGTCAATACCCTGAACAAGGTTCTAGATTCTCCCATTCACGCTGCATGTCCTGCCCACCGTAATCTACAAGATTTGATTATCCTGACAATGTCTTGTGATGAGTAAAAAGTATGTGACCTCCTCCACTCCTCAGTAGCCTTATCCCTTTTTGGAACAAATATCTTCCTGAACACCTTGTTTTTGCACACCTAAAGAGGACATGTTAAAGGCCACGTCACACCCAAAGAGAACAACCGGTAACGTTATGGTTTTGTATATTCTGAGTTGTACATTCCTTGAAAGCAGGCGAGACGTCAACAACTTATATACCGAGTAATAGCATGCATATTCCGACTGTATTCTTTTCCTAAGCTCCAGTTTAATATCGTTATTGCTAGTTAAAATTGTTCCTAAATATTTAAATTCATTAACCCTATCAAATAATAGGTTGCTCGTAGTAATCTCTAACTTATCATCCTCAATTTGTATTCTCTGTGTTCACTTCTAAACCTATTTCCTTACTAGCTTCTAGTAAAATGTCTGCATTTCTTGCAACACATTTCTTTATTATTGCTCAACAAAGCTAAACCATCTTCGTATCCTAAAGGCTGCATTATACCGTTTAATGTCAACCCTTCCCTACTCTCTTGTATTACACTAATAACCTATTTTAAGGATGGATTAAAAAGTAATGGGGACAGCGCATCTCCTTGTTTCAACCCATTACAGGGCTACAAACTATCTAATGAGTGACATCCAACTCGTACCCTACCACGCGTATCATTCAAACATACCTCAATAATTAGCTTGACAAGTTTTTTGGGTATCCCAAATCTAACTAAAGTTTCATATACTTTATTTATTTTAACTGAATCGTAGTCCTTTTAAAAATCCATGTATGATTAATTATTGTTGAACTGTCATGTTGTATTCCAGCCTTTTTTCCTAATATTTGCCGAATATTAAAATATATATATGCAAACAAAGTTCCTTCATATCTGACTCAAACTCTACCATTTATTAAGCTGATTGTCTCTTTGCTCCGCATCTCACTACTAATCTTGACCATGCACATTTAATTACACTAATAGAGTAGAAATATGGAAAGTTTAATTTGGAGAAATGTTCTTGCATTTTCCTAGAGGGAGAGGAAGTAACCATTTAAGGAAAACCATCATCAAAACACTCGGTCGGTATTCGAGCTATGATCCCTCGGTCATCAGTGAAGCAGACTAGTTCGCGTGTAATGCAAGATGACGTCATTAGTTCCATGCCACCGAAACCCCAGTAGAACGTGAAAAATGCTTCGAGAAGGTTCCACGAATATACCACCGTCAACTGCTCAGGTAAGCTATACGCTGCCAGTAGGCAGGGTAGCCATCTTGTATTTAAAATTCTCTTTCGACTTAGATTTATTTATTGTTAACCTTTTCAATATTAACATTTTAAATTAAATATTAAATAGTAATTATTAATTAAATTAAATATTAAATTTAAAATCATCTTTCTGAGGTCATTTTTAATAAATGTTTGTCAAAACCTTTTTTTGAAGCCACTAGATGGCGTTTGTATTTTTCTCAAAAATCTTATTTCTATTTAAATGCTGCCGTATTGTAAATGTATAGGGATGCCTTACGTAATTGTGATATTGTCGTTCCAGGCGTGGGAACTAGCTATTCTTTTAGGCTTATAATGATTATGTCAATTGAAGCTAATTATATTTACTTAAAAATATGTTACCTTTTGTTATAGATCTGACGTGGGCATTTTTTACCACTTTAACTCTCGATATATAACTATCGAATTGCGCTTAAATTTTATACTGGGGATGATTAATTTAGTGCTTCAACTATGGACGTTAAAATTGAAGTCTACCCTCTTGCTTGGACATTGTGGTCCAGTCCCTTTCCACTATATTCTCTGTTGTATAGGCCTATATTTAATTCAAATGTTTGCCTTATCAATAGATGTTAATTTGGAGCCCAAGTCCTTAATGTTCTCATTTTAGGGTTATTGAGGGTCGGGTGCTACACATGAAAAAAAAAACCCATAATAGTTGTATTAATAAAATTTTGTAATTCAATGAAAAAACCAACCATATAATAATTCTTATTGAAGTATTATTAACACTCTTGATTGATAATATAGTATTATTGAGAAAATAATTATTGTTTCCACAATTTGGTGTGACTTTAGTGACTTTCAACCAAACGCCTGCTATATGTCAGCTACCACCACTCCAACGGCGAATGAACTGTGCCTTGCACTGCTCCACTATGGCGTAACTCATAAGACGGGGCCGTAGTGTAATAATTCATCGAGACAATACTTCTGCCTTTCAAGTTGAACAGAGTGTACAATCTCAAACACAGATAAAAGAAGAATTCATGTGGAGATGTTGGTCAGCCCTAGTAACTTATATAAAAGTATTATCCCGGAGTTGAATCACGACGATAGACAAGCAGTCTGGTATAAACGAAGAAACCATCCAACCAAGCTTTCTCGACCATTCTCTTCAAGGTTTTCAACCCGACTAACAAAACAACGACAACAAAAAAGAAGAGGAGAAGAAAACAAGACTTCCCCGAAAGTACTTTTGTGAAAGAACGCGTATGGAGGCGAGAAAAGGTTATATACGCACGTCTCGTCCACACATTCGGGAAGCCCATACGCACGTGCCGGCCGACACACGTATAATTTAGCTTGTACACGTGGGGTGCAAGGGTGTAGGGGACCCCACCTTTGTAGCCCACCCACTCGAACACTGGAAAAATGGGGGAGAGCGGGGTTAGGGGGGGGGGGTTGCATTTCTATACCGCGCTGCGGGTTTCATCCACTTCATAATAATCGGCGGTACAGTCGACACCTGATAAAAAAAAACCGCCGCGGTTAGCTACTTTGAAAGCAAGTGTTGTTGTTTTTAATGCTTTTATTTTTTTACGAGTTTACCACCCTTCCGGTATATACGCATTATGACAATGTTTATGGGAAAGGAGGTGAGAAAAGTTGCATATTAGAGGAAAAGGTTACCGCATTTGCGTGGGGATTGAATATAAAACCCACCATCAATACACCCGGCCGGGATTCTAACCCAACCACTTCTGTCATAATCAAACTAGACAAGATGAGTCTGACGTTTAGTTCGCGAACCCACCGATATGTAGGATAAGACGATAGATAGCCTGTTGATGAATAAAATAAATAATAAAGCAACTTAAATAAGATATCAAAGGAAACGCCCCCATCGGTGGTCACGGGGACAAAGGCATTGGTCTCGTTTAGTTTGGTCTTCCTGTAACAGAGAGGTAGGGGATCGAGTCCTTCCCGGAAGTAGTAATAGTGTTATTTCCTAAAGGATTTATCATTATTCCTGCATGAAATTGTGGGTACAATTTCTCTTAAAGTATACCTTCTTCCTTTCTAATCCACCAACAGTAGGCTAGGTAGGATGGGTGATATGACTCGAAGCACAAGAACTCAACTTACCTTAAGACTACCCTCAATATCACCTCTGAGATATATAATATGGCGCGTCTGAGCTACATCACTCGTGGCCCAGTAGTGGAAAGATTAGCCAGTACTATTTAACCGTTGCTCAGGGGACGTCCGAATATACCGATCGTACACCCTATCCATGGGGGCTCTTTCCATGACCCGATGTGACAAGGTTATGGTGAATGTGAGTATGAGAGTGTGGAACCAGTGGAAACACTTAAGCCTAACTAACCAACCCCGTTGGGATAATTTACCTTTCAGGAAAAATACCCGAGGTACCAGCCTGGAATCGAACTCGGGACACCTGAGCTAGTATCCAGGTGCATTGAGCACTACACCACAGGGCTGGTTTAACTCTGTGGTAACTGCAGATCTTAAGGGGAAAATATTTATCTTCGCTCTCTTTCGGTTAATTGTTGCGAAATCTACTTGCTTTCAGTTATGTCGGGAGGTGGTGTGCTGGAGTAAGAACTGGCAACATCTACAAACCAGTGTTGCTAAACTTATCTTATATTTAAAGGAAACTTGACCACACTAAGGCAAGAGAATGACCACGCTGTTTCCCAATACTGTAATAGCCAATCATTTCCCTCCGAGATGATATACAGTGTAAGAACTGTGACAAGTCACAGCGTGGAGTGGCGAGTATTACGTCACATAGACGTCACTCACTCTTCGGAACATCCTACTACAAAGTGATATCTTTGTTGCGGCTGAATTACGCCCCTCCACGACTTGCGGACATCCTCAATTAACACCTGGTTTGTCTCTGTCTCGCAGATTTAGATCTGTGGCGCCCGAACAGCACAAAGGGATGTTTGGCGAGAGAACCGTAACTCCAGACCTGCAGTGAAACAGGTGGAGCAGCAGTTGGGACGTGCGGTGTGTACCCTTGAACTAGCGGGCAGATCTTTATCACACTTGGCACAAACCAAGTGATTCTTACTTGTGTTTTTAATCATTAAATTCTTACAGACAATTTCAGTGTCAATGCTGACCAAAACTTATTATTTAGAAAAACTATTCATCTTTGGAGCTAACTATATGATGATGATTGTTATTATTAGCATTATTACTTATTTATTGAAATTAAAATCAGGAACGGGTGACATCTATTCAGAAATAATAGTTTAAAATGTTTATGTTACGATAGTTGTCAATAAATTCCAGGACACCCTTGATAGATATTCAAGAACTATTGATACCACGATGTGAAAAAAATTAAGTGCTATTTTATTTCTTTTGATCAAAAGACTGCAAGTATACTGTCCTTATAGCTCGCCATGCTTACACTCCCGCCTTAAGTGTGTGGATTTATATAACTATTTTTATAAATGTGCACCGTCTGGTATCAAACCGTGTTCCCATGTGTTTATCAACCGCTCTCTTTATTGAAATCAGAATGAACAGGAAAAGAGCGAGTCGTTGTGTATCGCGGTAATCTCCGACACAATGCTGGATTCAATTCAATCAACCATGATGAGGTCTTGGTCACTGCCGACCTCGACAATAGGCTCACAGAGTACAGTCTCAGTCATAGAAAGTGGCCGGTCTGGGATGGAACTTTGTTCAACAACACATTTAGGGCAACATCCGACCACCGTGGTGTAGTGGTCAGTGCACCTGATTCCGAGTCTAGGTATACCGGGTTCGATTTCAGATTGGTATCTTGGATATTTTTTCCTTAAGGGGAATTATCCCAACAGTCCCCAGTGGTTGTTATAGGCTTAAGTTGGGTTTAGGACTCCCAATGGCCCACACCTCAACATTCACTATCATCACAGTGATCATCTCATTGCAGGTACGTGTAGACAGCCTCCAGTGGTGTCCTGGACAACGTTCTGTGCCAACAGATCGGCCAATAGTCTGCATACAGGCGAATGAATTGGATATCATGTCCATCCCGATCAACAATACTATACGCTAAAAAAAAACGCGCATAGATTTTCTCTAAGGATGTATCGTTTTCACACATTCAGGTCTGGGTGAATAAGGGGTGGTTTTTAGGGGGAAACCAAGCCACTTGCTCTGAAGGAGGGTTGAGGGTAAAGGGGACGAGGGCTGTTCAGGACAGGATAGAGGGGTTGAAGTTTTCAATAACCTTGTTAGGTCTTCCAAATTAATATCCATACAAATCTAGATTAATACTTTTCACCCATTTTTATTAGTGAAAGGTATTAATAACAGTCCTAAATAGCGGTAAAGGAGGATGGAAGGTATCTCTTATGTCAGTGGGGTATGAGTGTAGCACTCACTCCCTGTAGATACTTTGCCACTGGGTATCTCTTACATCAGTGGGGTATGAGTGTAGCACTCACTCCCTGTAGATACTTTGCCACTGGGTATCTCTTACATCAGTGGGGTATGAGTGTAGCACTCACTCCCTGTAGATACTTTGCCACTGGGTATCTCTTACATCAGTGGGGTATGAGTGTAGCACTCACTCCCTGTGGATACTTTGCCACTGGGTATCTCTTACATCAGTGGGGTATGAGTGTAGCACTCACTCCCTGTAGATACTTTGCCACTGGGTATCTCTTACATCAGTGGGGTATGAGTGTAGCACTCACTCCCTGTAGATACTTTGCCACTGGGTATCTCTTACGTCAGTGGGGTATGAGTGTAGCACTCACTCCCTGTAGATACTTTGCCACTGGGTATCTCTTACGTCAGTGGGGTATGAGTGTAGCACTCACTCCCTGTAGATACTTTGCCACTGGGTATCTCTTACGTCAGTGGGGTATGAGTGTAGCACTCACTCCCTGTAGATACTTTGCCACTGGGTATCTCTTACGTCAGTGGGGTATGAGTGTAGCACTCACTCCCTGTAGATACTTTGCCACTGGGTATCTCTTACGTCAGTGGGGTATGAGTGTAGCACTCACTCCCTGTAGATACTTTGCCACTGGGTATCTCTTACGTCAGTGGGGTATGAGTGTAGCACTCACTCCCTGTAGATACTTTGCCACTGGGTATCTCTTACGTCAGTGGGGTATGAGTGTAGCACTCACTCCCTGTAGATACTTTGCCACTGGGTATCTCTTACGTCAGTGGGGTATGAGTGTAGCACTCACTCCCTGTAGATACTTTGCCACTGGGTATCTCTTACGTCAGTGGGGTATGAGTGTAGCACTCACTCCCTGTAGATACTTTGCCACTGGGTATCTCTTACGTCAGTGGGGTATGAGTGTAGCACTCACTCCCTGTAGATACTTTGCCACTGGGTATCTCTTACGTCAGTGGGGTATGAGTGTAGCACTCACTCCCTGTAGATACTTTGCCACTGGGTATCTCTTACGTCAGTGGGGTATGAGTGTAGCACTCACTCCCTGTAGATACTTTGCCACTGGGTATCTCTTACGTCAGTGGGGTATGAGTGTAGCACTCACTCCCTGTGGATACTTTGCCACTGGGTATCTCTTACGTCAGTGGGGTATGAGTGTAGCACTCACTACCTGTAGATAATTTGCCACTGGGTATCTCTTACGTCAGTGGGGTATGCGTGTAACACTCACTTCCTGTGGATACTTTGCCACTGGGTATATCGTGATAGCAGATAATATATCATTATTAGATGTTTTGTCTTTTGACAGGTGCCTTGTTCAAATTGAGCTCTACAGCATTTTTTTTAGCATCATGTCCTGATAACCGGTCGGGTTGTACGCTACATTTCTCATTAGCATCTCCCCTTTTTATTTCTTAAAACTTCATATTCTACTTTCCTTCTTTGAGGCTATCAATCAGCTGTATTTGTGGTCTTCTTCTCGTCATCTATGGCGTCACTCAATAAGCCATTTGGCGTACAATTTGGACGGATAGTAAAACGCAGTGCTAAGTAAAAAAATATATAATAATTTCTTCTCATTATATGACCCATCCAATTGACCTTTCTTTATAAAATCACCTGCAAAAAAGTTTTCTTTGTATTTATTCTTCTTAGAACCTCTTCATTGGTCATCCAATCTGACCACTTTATCCTCTTTATTCTCCTCCAGCACCACATCTCGAAACTTTCCAAATATGTATTCTCGTTTTTCCTCAGTATCCATGTTTCAACGCTATTCAAAGAAATGCTCTATTCATGACACTTGACCAGTGTTTTCATCTCCATGTCCAGTTTGCTAGTCAGTAGCATCCTCTTATTGCTGAAAGTAGCTTTGGTCATTGCTATTATTGATTCTGTCTTACGTGTACACTTCGCATCCGTCGCAATTAAACTTGCTAAGATAAAGAGAGCTAAAAACTTTTAATAACTTGTTAATTAATTATAAAATATTTTAGTAAAATTGTAAATTTAAATAAATTTATTGATTGAAACTAAAACTTTATTAAAATATATATTACTATCAACATCTATTAAAATTAATCAACATCCTTTTCATAAGATATAAGTTCTCTGATATAATTTTTCATTTATTTGATAAGAATCTTCGTGAAGGCTTGGCATTTATTTACACTCATAGGACTCTAATGGAATATAGATTTAATGACATGTATTCATTAGTCGAGGCATATGTAGTAATAACAACAAATTATTGTATCACTAATGATAGCTGAGAGATTAATATAATTACATTGTGTCATTTATGACAGCTATAAGATAAATATAGTTACATTTTGTCAATCGTGACAGCTGTGAGAAAAATGTAGCTACACTGTGTCAATATTGACATCTGTAGGATAAATAAAATTGAAACTTGGGTCGTTAATTTATCAATGTGAAAGGGTAAATTCATATCTTCATCAATGATAAATTTTAGGCCATTCCAAAAATTAAACCCGGGACCCTTAGCACAGTAGGCACACACGCTACCGAATAACTTAATGTGTCGGACTATTAACAATACCTACAAAATAGGCCTAGTAAAATAATAAAATGTTATCAATGTTGGCTGCAAATATTGTTTGTATTTTCTAAATGGCCCTTTATATGAAAATTAGACTTTAGGTGGCGCCCATAGCACGCATATAAAGGTGTACAATGCAGTTTTAAATTGTTTTTAACATTTAATATTTGTTTTGTTGGGAAACCATTTGAATTATCATGGTTAGCAAAATTTAGTTCTAAAATAAACACTTTCGGGTAACCTTTCTTAATATTTTCACACGATTGTAGGAAGAGAGAGAGAGAGAATAAAGACGTAGGAAACAAGAGGAGAAAGTGTTGCGTGACAGGTGGGATCTAGGAGAAGATGCTAGACAGAGCGAAGGCGCGAATGCTTGCCATGTGTGGCTCACCAAAGCGGTGTTCTTTTATTTTCTCTGGTAAGCCGCATTGTGGGAAAAGAGACATGGGAGGGGGAGGGGCAGATTAAGTTACCCCTGCCTGCGTCTATTAGTAATGTGACGAGATCTCAAACGTGTTTGTTTGTGACACTCGCATTCTTTATTAGAACCAAGGAATTTGTTTAACCTAATAGACATCTTATATATTTTATGCATCTGTGGTGACATGAGTCTTGGTGGTAATTCTTGCAAAATAATAGATTACCTGCGACAGGAAGTTCGAGGTTCGAATCGTTATCACGTGCGTTGAAGTTTTTTTTCCCTAAATATTTTCACCATCTTCCTCAACGCAGCCCTCCCTCTAAATTCTACTTTTTTCATCTAGACTATAACCTATTAAATTAAATAAGTGGATAGCCCGAACAGATAGAAAGACGCGGTGCACAAAAATAAAGTACAACTATCCGAATTACTGAACATTAAACAAGTGTTTTTGTCTCGCGTCCAGCGTCTACAAATAAGAACTAATGATGTAGTGAGGAGAAAGGTAGAATTTAGAGGAAGTGTATCAGTATTTGCGTGAAGGGAGAGTAGTAAACCACATAAAGAGAGATAAAACCTTAGAGCACTCTACCGGGATTAGAACCCCCACCTCGCCGTCACCGGCAAACCCGGCAAGACGAACCTGGCACCTTTGTAAGCGTGCCCTATAAGTGAAAAATGTATCAAAAGGTTCACGTTCGTTGCAAATAGACTAGCACTGATTTTGAAAAATCCGAAAAAATACTTATTCATTTGGTATGTCTGCTGTGAGTCTATGCCTTGCTTACCATCCCATCTAACATTATAATTACCCGCTTCGATGGCCGCATGGTCTAAGGTGCACTAGACTGCCAATGACGGGGGTATCAAGGTTCAAATCTCTGTCGGGTGTAATGAAGTTTATTCAAAATGGGTTTCCACTCTCTCTCCACGCCAATGTGGGTACATTTACTATAAATGTAACCTTCCTCAGCCATAAAACATTAGCGTAGTTAGTATATAAGTATATAACTCAAACGGGTAGTAAGACGTGGTGCTAAAAAAAAATTATGATTAAATGAGGGACTTTGATTAAACATAGTAGCCTAAACACATATGTACCTACCCAACAAAACACCAACGATTTACATATATTTTCTATATTCATACGGCACGTCATTTTAAAATTATTTGTGTCAATAGTTAAGTAAATGAGTTATTTTGTGTGTGGTTGTATTTCAAAATAAACATTCAATGTGGCAACTACACATTTCAAACTGGCATACCTATATCAAAGCTGGCACACCTCTATCAAAGCTGACATACCAATATCAAAGCTGGCACACCTATATCAAAACTTGCACACTTCTAACATAGCTTAGTACACTTTTATCAAAGCTTGCACACTTTTATATAAGCTTGCAGACTTCTATAAAGGCTTCCATACTTTTATCAAAGCTTGCAAACTTATATAAAAGCTTGCACACTTCTATCATAGCTTAGTACACTTTTATCGAAGCTTGCACACTTTTATATAAGCTTGCAGACTTCTATAAAAGCTTCCATACTTTTATCAAAGCTTGCAAACTTATATAAAAGCTTGCACACTTCTATCATAGCTTAGTACACTTTTATCAAAGCTTGCAAACTTATATCAAAGCTTGTACACGGTTGAGTTGAAACTCGAAAGGTAATATTAATCAATGAAAGATTAAATAAACAAGCTATTATTGATGTTAAGTATTGAGAGATCATCTTTTGGATGGACCATCTAGATTTAAAGTTCAGGCAAGTATGTTTTAAATCTAAAGGATGAATCTGTAAAATATTTCATGTTAAAGGTAGACGCAAAATAAAATACCAACTTTGTCCATTCGATATGTTTCAAAACGTTTATTAAAAAGTGTTTATTGGAGGGTTATCGATAAATTGAAAACTTTATATTCGAGAATGTTTGCGCGATAGTCTCCACTAATGTAGCGTTTATTCTATTGTGATTTAATCGTGGTCCGTAAAATGAGAATTTTGCATACCCCTGCGTTCAAAGAAGATTTAAAAAAGCATTTGGTTCTACAAAGCTGTCGGGGAAAAACGACCCAACATTCCAGCCAAACCTGCTGTGTTGTCCAATTAGGATAGGTTTAGTCTAGTACTCCATTTAACACGTCTTGGCTTCCCAAAAGACATAAGGGTGGGGACATAGATACCCCATGAGAGAAGTAACAAAAAAACAAAAACAAAGCAGTGACGACAGTGACAGGACGGCAAGAACAAACAACTTAGTGAGAACAGAGGGGGCTTCTTTAGTCCTTGAAAGCGCGCTTTTAGGATCGTGAGAAATATTTTACTTTCCACTCATATTGAGTAAGTTGAACCAATGGCAGGGCATGAAGTTATATCAAGTGAGGAACTTTTAGAGTAAGGCCATTTCAAAAAATAAAAGGTAGAAACAATTCATCATCATCATCATCACCACACACATAAAACGTGCTTCACGTCTTGCTACTTATCCGAGCTGCACACGCATTAAACCCAACCGAGATTCAAACTCCAAGCTAATCGTCAGAGGCAAAGAAGACAAAACGAAACTCGCACTATGGTCCATGTTCCCACTGGTGTGGGTGCTCTACATTTTAAGGCAAAAAATGTTGTTATTATATTTGTCTTACTACGAATTCTCGTGGTAGTGCATTAGCTACCAAGAGCCGTTTCAGTGACAGGGTATTGGCTACCAAGAGCCGTTTCAGTGACAGGGTATTGGCTACCAAGAGCCGTTTCAGTGACAGGGTATTGCCTACCAAGAGCCGTTTCATTGACAGGGTATTGGCTACCAAGAACCGTTTCAGTGACAGGGTATTGGCTGGCTACCAATAACCATTTCAGTGACAGGGTATTGGCTACCAAGAGCCGTTTCAGTGACAGAGTATTGGCTACCAAGAACCGTTTCAAGTGACAGGGTATTGGCTACCAAGAACCATTTCAGTGACAGGGTGTTGGCTACCAAGAACCATTTCAGTGACAGGGTGTTGGCTACCAAGAACCATTTCAGTGACAGGGTATTGGCTACTAAGAACCATTTCAGTGACAGGGTATTGGCTACCAATAACCATTTCAGTGACAGGGTATTGGCTACCAAGAGCCGTTTCAGTGACAGAGTATTGGCTACCAAGAACCGTTTCAGTGACAGGGTATTGGCTACTAAGAACCATTTCAGTGACAGGGTGTTGGCTACCAAGAACCATTTCAGTGACAGGGTGTTGGCTACCAAGAACCATTTCGGTGACAGGGTATTGGCTACCATGAGCCGTTTCAGTGACAGGGTATTGGCTACTAAGAACCATTTCAGTGACAGGGTGTTGGCTACCAAGAACCATTTCGGTGCCGATTAACTTGGGCAAAAGGCACAAGTCTACGCTCAAACCATAAAACGTAAAAAGTGTGGTTTTTTATATTATTCACTCGATAACAATTGAATTGGGTTCAGTTTAGTTATTTTTTAATAAAAAAGTATTTATTTTTGATTTTGTTACTATTTAAAAAAATCTAAACAGTTTATCTGGTCTCAAATGCCACTGTTTTCTAAAACACACAAAACCACCAAGGTTTGAGCTGTTATATAGCTCATCCGCTGTAGGAGTGTAGATAGGTGACTGGAGAAGATTCTTTATTACAAACAGTGGCTGTAAGTCACTAATGCCAACCTATTCCAGCATCCACTTTTAAAAACTCATGTCAGTGTATCGTATTCAGAGTTGGTACACTATTAATTTTTGAAATTCCCTGAAATTACAAGCTATCACTGAGTAAAAAAATGCATTCCCTTACTATTTTATATGCAAGATCATAAACAAATCCCGTTTTTTTTTCAGTCTTTTACTTTCTCAAATTAAGAGAAAGTATTGTAAGCTTGGAAAAAAAGATTTCCAGATTATGATGAATCCTTACGTTTTATGTGAACTCGAACCTAAATAAATGCTATCACACAATCGCACAAACGTTATCTTATTGTGTATTATGACTATAAAGATAATATCCAAAAATAGTTTCTGAGTAAACTTCCCTTAGGTATAGTTTCCTCATAAAAAAACACACAACCTTTATAATCAGAATAATCACTTTTTATTTATAAATTTTAAACCAAATTGTTCAAATATGTTAAGCAAAATTAAATTTTCAAAAATAAATTATTTGTAAGCCCCCTTAATTTTTTATTTTTTTGTAAAAATGAAAACCTATGCCTATTTATCATGAAAAACTATTCAAAGATCACAATTTTGAATTCAATTTTCAATTTCAGTTTTCCAAAAAAAAATCTAATTTTCTATAATTATATTGTCGTAATTAGGCCTAAGCTTCCCTTAGATGAATTTATTTTAGATAAATAAAAATACATTATTATTGATAATTTAAAATGATCCTCCAACCCCAATTTTGAACCAAATATCTAAAGGTATTTTTTAAGCTCTTCGTATTAAACAAAATGTCTTCAATAGCCTAAGCTATCCAAAACAGAATCCCCCCCCAGAAAACGTATAGGCCTACAGTTTAATTTGTTATGTTCATGTTAAACATTCCCAAGATATACATTCTAAGCAAAATCGTTATAGCCATTTTCAAAATAATTCCATTATTTTTAAATCACTCATCAGCAAACAACCCTTTATCGAATTTTTACCCGAAACCTAGTAAACAGTGTTATTTGTCATGTCAAACACTGCTAAGATACCCATTGAGAACCAAATCACAAAGGGATTTTTTTAATATTTCAAGGTTTTGAAAAATCAGTCATCAGTAAACTAACCGAAAATGAGTTTTTACACCATAAACAAGTATGGACTGTTATTTTTCATGTCACACATTTCCAAGATCCCCATTTGGAACAGAATCGTTAGAACCATTTGTGAAATATTTCAAATAAAAAAAAGTCATCACTAAACTACCCAAAAATGATTTTTACCTCCTAGAAAAGTATACAGTGCTATATGTCATAACATACAATTTCCAGATATATATTTTGAACAAAATCGTTAGAACTAATTTCAAAATATTTAGAACTTTCATAAATTTCCCATCAGTAATTTAACCTTCAACCAATTTTTGCCCAAAAACCCTTTTATACAGTGCTATTGGTCATCTCAATCAAATCATAGATATACATTTTAAACAAATTTATTAAAACCATTTTAACAAAAATTGGAAGTCAAAAGAAACTACTCATCAGTAAACTACCCTTAGTTGAAGGGCTAGAGGAAAAGAAACTTTTTTTATCATAACCTTATAAAATCTAAATAACAAGTTTGAGCAAAATCCATCAAATCGTTTTGGATCCGTGAACAGGGACAGACAGACATGGGGACAGACAGAATAGTAAAGTCCACTTTTTTGGGTTCGTGTTCATATAAAACTTAAAGATTCATCATAATCTCGAGACAGATTGTTTTCACGGTCACAATAATTTCTCTTGATATGAGAAAGTAAAAAGGGGATTTTTACAATTAGGCCTGTCTCTCCCTGACCACGTATCCAAAACGGTTTGATAGATTTTGTTCAAACTTGATATTTAGATTATATCTCTGGCAGTTCTTTTTTTGACACTAGCCCTCAAATTAAGGGTAGCTTAGTGATAAGCGATTTTATAGATTTGGAAACATTTCGAAAAAAATTCTCTAGCTATTTTAATTATAATGCATATTTCGTATTTATTTGATATGATAAATATCATTTTATCATCCAAAAATATCTCAAATTTTCAGTGAATGTGTGACCAAATTCCTTAAATTTTCCAGGTTTTTTCTACTTTTCGTGTGTTATTTCATGCTTAAAATCATGTAACAAACTTCAATAATTTCTTTCAAACAACTTATATAGACCATATTTAAACTAATATAAAATGTATGGGCCTTTAATATGATTGAAAACAAGTTATTATAAATATTATTATACTAGCCTGTAGGCTACCTCTTAAGTATATTATACTATCCATATCTCTAGAAACACGCATCGATGGGTATTCAGACTAATAAGGCTCATTTAATTTGGTATGCTGTTGACGAAGGGGGGAAAGGGGGGAATTTGGGGCTCAAATTTCGGCCAGGTGTACTGGGCTGGTTTTTCCTAAACTTTCTTCCGTTCTCCTTTCTTACATATGTAGGTACATTTTATCTCTATTCTAAATTCCTTATCCCTACTATATTAATGTAAATACGCGACTAGCATGGACGGTTACAGTCAAATTTCATTTAAAGGAGCCTTTTAAATATAAGTAATACTGTCAAAATTGATGACCTTTTACTATATTATTAATGTTGTTAGTAAGTACCGTATTGATAATATTAAATATCAAAAGGGACAGCTACAAATCACATGACTTGACGTATTAAGATGTGAAAGTAGATCTAGTAGTTTTCATAGCTGGCAGATAAGGCCCTTTCTATGAAAATGGGACTTAAGTTAGACACCGAAATACGCAACTACAAGTAACATATCAAATGTACTATTACAACAGTTGACCGGAAAAATTAACAAATGCATTTTAAGTGCTATATTACGCCACTATAATGAGTACTACACGTAGTCTATTATGAAGAGCACTTCGAAGATGGCGTCATTCATGGCATTAATGGACTCTAGCCAGGGAACATAAATCACAGCTGATTTGATTTCTCTTTAAAAGCCTCTTGAAAGAGCAAGGCGTGAAACAAAATGTTGACGATAGTATAATAGCTTATTCAGACATCTTTACGGAGTGACCACATTTATATGCTAATTACTCAACACGGGTACGGGTACAACACTTTTTATTTGTGATACAAAATGGTACAAGACTAATTTAAAGATTTGGCTTTGAAAAAAGTTCAAAATTCAAAATAAAACCAAATGATTAAAATCTATATGTTAATTAATCAAAAAGGGTACGGTTACATAAACTTTTTATTTGTGGTACAATAAGGTAAAAAAAAACTAATACAAAACTTTGGTAATGCAGAAAGTTTAACATACAAAAGTGGTACTACAGGTTAATGGACGTGCTGCTATACCTTGGGAAGAAGTAAATTGAGAGAAGACAAATGTATTTTGAAATGGTAGTATATGCTATTTAAATAAACATTACACACCTCGCCATCTAGTAAAATCGCTAAAAATCATAACGAATGTTTCTGGAGACAGCATAAACACACTTTAAATAAATGGCCTAAAAATTAATTTTACAAAAAGTCACCTGGCCTAAGATTTAACTTCTCAACAATCATTTGGCCTAAAAATTAAATTCACAAAAGTTGTTTGGCCTAAAAGTCATTTGGCCTAAAGGTATTTGGCCTACACTATGTACCCTTAGACTAGCATGGACACATAATCACTATGTACCCTTAGCTTAGAAAGCATACCTTTTTATTTTATTTAGCACCACTTATTACTACCCGTTCGGGCTATGCGCTTAAATATTAATTAGGCTAATGGATTAGAAATTGGGAAGGTTGGATTTAGAGGAAGTGAACCCACATTTGCGTGGAAATCCATTTAGAAACCCCTCCCCAGTTCACCCGACCGAGATTTTTACCTCGAGCTCCCAGTCCTAGGCAGTCTCGTTCAATACGAAACTAGCGCGTTAACCAACTATGCCACCGAGGCGGGTCATACCTTAAATTGTTTCACTATGGCGTGACTCATCAGATAGGGTCATAATATACTCCATCAAGGTAAGACTGTAAACTTACTGTGTAGACGGAGTGTAGCCTATAAATGGTTGGAAACATCATCTTCATACACAAAGATGCCTTCATTAATTTACTATAGGCCTAAATAAAAAGATTTCAATATATATTAGCCTTGAAATTATTTTAATTCACTTGTTAATGATAAAAAGTGAGGTATGATTTATAAACATAACGGGTCGACAAAGGCTCGCATTCATTGTTTACTTACTAGTTTTTTTTTAGCACCGCGTCTTACATTGGTAAAATAAAAAAGTAGTTTACAGACACCGACGTTAAAATGAATTGTGATTGTAGAAGAGTAGGCCTACATCAGCCCCAACATTTTTACAGTTCATCATTCTGTTCATGTATCACAAAAAAAGTTGGAAGTGCCGACAATTGACGTCAATGTAGGCATGACAGTGACGCAGGATGTTTTTGTGCGCCTTGTCGATCAATGGTGTGTCTTTGATTTGAAATAGGTTTTTATACACATATGTACACAACGTTTACACTGAAAGGTACCACACTTACCTTGCATGCTTCCACCATGACGTAGCTTAAAATAAGAATATAGTGTAATCTGTTAAGGAATGACAACTACCTTTCAAGGTAAATATACTCCATTCACGGTAGGAATTACTCTCTGAAAGGTCTTTTTTCCTACCATTATCCTACTATATAATATATTTCTGGTAGGGAAAAAGGCCTTTCAGAAAACAATTCCTACGCTGAACAGACTTTAATAATACTTAGCACAGCGTATCACTAACCGTTTGGGTTATACGCTTAAGTACTAATTACACTAATGGGTTAGGAAATGGGAAGGTTAAATATAGAGGTGATGAACTCGCATTTGCGTGGAGGTAGAACGGAAAACCATTTAGAAAAAAAAATTCAACAACCCGAGATTCGAACCTCGATCTCCCCGTCCTCAGCAGTCTAGCTCAGCACGAATCCATCGCGTTAGCTAACTACGCCACCGAGACGGATCTTTCAAGGTAAATGGAGTGTACATTGGAGTGGTATCTGTCTTACCTTGACGAATTATACCGTATCTATCTTATAAACTACGTCATAGTGGAACAATGTAAGGTAAGCTTGCTGCTATCTTTCAAGATGAACGGCGTGTACAGTGAGAATGTGTATATTTTGACCTCCTATACAGTCCTTAACATTTTGACACATTCATTTACACGCTTTGTATGATTTTATTCTGTCTTCTAGGACAAAGTGACAATATATTTTTTAATTACCATGTTTTACTACCTGTTAAGGTTAAACCCATTAATGATAATAATTACTCTAATGAGGTAGGTTTGAGAGGTAATCTACTCGCATTAGCGTGGAAACTGTGAAAAACAATATATGAAAAAAAAACACTAAGTATACCTGACCGGTATTCGAACCCCTCTATCCCTGTCTTCAGCAAGCCAGTCCAAAACGTGGGTGACGCCTCAGACCATTCAGCCACTAAACCGGGTATAATTTTTTGTTTTAATTTCCCCTTACCCGCATGTAAACAAAGGTATGTGTATGTCTAAATGGTTTTTATTACTTTATTTTCTCATATTACAACAGGTAAAGTCGTAAATTCGCCTCGACTCAAAAAGGAAAGCATTTTGAAAAAAAGAAGAGAAAAGAGATCCAAACTCAAGGACACAAAAAAGACTAAAAAAACACCCAAAAAAATCAGGTAAGTGCAGTGAACCCTTTAAATCTTAAAAGACGTTTTAAAAAACAAAAACGAATTTGCAGCTTTATGTGTCTTTATATTTTGTTTTTTGTCGGATTGAAAGGGGTGTTCTTTTTTAAACTACATGGGTGGAACAAAATAAGAGGGGTTACAGTCCTATTTTCATAGAAAGGACCTTATCTGACATGGAGAAACGCTACTAGATCTACTTTCACGTATCCATATGTCAAGTCATGTGATCTACAGCTGTGACTTTTGATAGGTTATTACAATATCTATCAAGAGAAAACTAATAACGAAGTGAAAGGTTATCAATATTGGTCGCAGAAAGGTGTGTATTTCCTATAAGACCCTTCCTATGAAAATTTGACTGTAGTGACTAAACCAGTCACCGCTGTGTCGCCAGTAGGAAATTTCGCTACACTGAAACCACTCTGGAATAGAATACAAAATGGCAATATCGTCCAAACCTGACAGAAACTTACTGCAACATTAAGATAAAGTTTCATTATTATTACTATCATTTTGTAATATTTCAAGTAATGAATTAATTTACTGTGTGAGGTAACACGTTTTATAATAACTTAAGGTGGGATTGAAGGGAACACGAGAAAAGGCCAATATTTAATATTTTTTGGACAAAATGAATAAAATAGTGCTTCAATAGCGTTGGTTTAGTCTTCTAGACATTTTATTATCAACAATTACCTACCGTACGGTCTAATTCGTCACTCTCGTAAGAGACTGTCGGTATCGGGGTTCGAATCCCGGTCGGGTGTGTTAAGGGTTTTTCCTTTAATGGTTTTCCACGCCCCATCAACGCAAGTGCGGATACGCTTCCTCTAAATTTAGCTTTCCTCATACCTAACTCATTAGCGTAATTAGTTAATATGCGTATAATCTGAACAGGTAGTAAGGCGCGGTGTTAAAATATGATAATTATATTAGTATGTTGTTTGTATCTCCTATTTTTTTACTGCTATGCTATGCCACGAAGATGAAACATTCAAGAAGGTATGATTACCATAATCAGATGTATTTACTTATGCAAACTCTTAAATGTGGCCGTCTTGTTTTTATCCGAAAATCGTCTTAAATTTGCTTTTGGCGCTTGTAGATTTTACGTTACATATTACTTTTTATAGTTCTAAAAACGCATGTTCCTTTTATGTAAATTAGAGTTGGTTAATTTAATAATGTTTTTTCATTTTTAAAAATGTTACATAAATGCAGATAAAATCTTTAAAAAATATAAAGTAGATTGGTTTTAAAACATAACAAAAATAGTAAAATTTTGCTTGGAAGGATCTTTTATAAAAATAATAACTTTTTTTTGCGGCTAACATTGATAACATTTTACTTTTTTATTATTGTTATATTAAAGATATTGATATTATTTATCAAACGTGACCATTATAGATCACATGTCCTGACGTAGAGATATATGAAAATTATTTTAGTGACTTTCATAATTGTCAAAAAACTGTTTCTACTTTTCGAAATAGGGCTGTAACTTCTTTTTTTTTTAAAAAAGGAAAATAACGTTAGCATAAATTGTTTGTCCTTGTCCGTGAAATGTGAATAATGCTAGGAGAATAGATGCACATCCGGTCGTTAGGATGTGACGGAACATTTGACAAGGGCGAACATCCAAAAGAGATGGGTGTTATCCCACACACTTAGATCTGTCTCTTGTTCAGGAAGAATACAAAATTTCACTCTAAATATATATATAACATCATTTTATGCGGCCATCAACATCAATTTGCATCCACAATTTCTGTTAGATCGATTGAATACGAGATGATAAAAACAAACCAGTAACAAAAGGCTTCTATAGCCCACGACGTTAAGAATATTTATTACCTCATTATTAGTCAATTCTGTGCCGCCGGTAAAAGTGTTTCAAAAAAGGTTATCAAATAGCTAAAACACTTTTTATTCGTATGTGAAGATAGACCCTTTAATTATGTACTACGTCACCTGAGGGTCCCAAGGTAAAAGTAACCAGCATCGAAAAAAGGGATGTGACGTCTCTTAAAGAACAAAAATGAACCAAAACGGGTTCTAATGAACTTATGGCGCTTAGTTCCAAGCTTCCAGTGCACCACAACTTTCTTCTGGGGGGGGAGGAGTGAGGTCAGCACGTCTTACTACCCATCCGGTTATTCGTATATTGACTTTAGAGGAAGTGTTCAAACATTTTATGACATTAGAACATAACCGCAAGTGATAGGGTGTAACGAGGTGGAATGGATAGAACTGGCTCAAGATAGGGATAAGGTCTATTGAGCTGGACTGTATAGAACTAGCTCAGGATAGGAAAAGGGTGCAACGAGGTGGACTATATAGATAAGATAAGGATAGGATGTGATGAGGTGGAATGTATATAACTAGATAGAACTAAATAACTAGATGTCAAGATAGGAATACGGTTTGGTGAGGTAGATTGAATATAAATAGCTCAGGATAGGGATAAGGTGTAATGAGGTGAGCTGGATAAAAATATCTCAGAATATAGATAGGTGGCATACTTTTATTAAGTGCAGCTATGAAATTTCGAGCTCCTAATGCCGTATATAAATTCACGCATTTACTTAGAGAAAGAGAGATGGAAACATTTTTTTAAAATTTACCTCCATGCACCCAGTTGGAATAACAGGAAAACAATAGTGACGCCTTAGTCCACGTGGCCACCAATGCAGGTTTAGATAATTTAATTTTGAAAATAGTGTTTTATCGCCCAATATGTTTTAATCCCGTGCCCCACCTTCTAATCGTCCACGCTATTCGCATATTTTCATTATTATGAGAGCGGATATCCCGAACGGTGCTTATATATATGAGAGGGAATAAGAAAGGTAGAAATTAAAGGGAGTGTACCCACAATTGCGTATAAGGAGAGTAGGTAAAAATTTTTTAAGAAACCTAATACATACTGTATACAAGAGGGGCCTGATGCCATTGTTTGAGCACCTTTCCCCGAGTGTAGGTATCTAAAACTAATTGACCGAGCAATTCAAGGTTCTGTTAGAGCCTAACCCTATGGCATTTCATCTGTTTGTCCGGATGTTCGTCCCAAGACATCTGTCAAATACGTGTACCAATTTTAATGAAATTTGGTAGAGACATTCTTTGAACCCTGGCCGAACGATGTATTTACACTAGGTCTACCCTAGCCTTGAGGGACTATACCTATCTTGTAAGCTATACCATAGTGGAACAATGCAAGGTGAGCCTGAATGCAACCTTAGAGGAAGGATACACGGGTTTTCAATCTGTTTATCTGTTTCCAGGTGGCGGCCTTCCAAAAAATATTTAATTTAATAGTTAATTTCTAGTGATGTGAATTTATAATGTTAAGGAATTGATCAAGTATCTAGGGTGTTTTTTTTAAAATTGCAACTATTGCAATAAAAGTGTCTTAGTTATCCCCGTGAACAATAATTATTCCTTATGAATATAATGTACAATTAAATATAGTATTCGTTTGTTTTCTGTATTACTTTATAACTAAGGAAAAATATCAATTTCAAATCCAAGGATAAAATTACTATAAAAAATATTTAAACTTGGAATCCAAAGGAAAATGTTAAAACTGTATGAAGGATAAAAAATTTGAAATGATTCTTTGCATGATGTACTTGACGTTTTTTTGAATGGAGAGAAGGCGAAGTCTTCAGCTCACAGAACTATTAGTAAGACTGTTGTAACGATAATAACATGGAGGGAGGGAGGTCAACTGTTCACAGAACTACTAGTAAGATTGTAGGCCTAGTATCAATAAGAACTTGGAGGGAGGGAGGTCCACTGTTCACAAAACTAAGAATAATATTGTAGTAACGATAATAACATGGAGGGAGGTGAACTTTTCACAGAACTAAGAATAAGATTGTAGTAACGATAATAACATGGAGGGAGGAGGTCAACTTTTCATAGAACTACTAGTTAGACTGCAGTAACGATAATAACATGGAGGGAGGGAGGTCAACTTTTCACAGAACTAAGAATAAGATTGTAGTAACGATAATAACATGTAGGGAGGTAAACTTTTCACAGAACTACTAGTTAGACTGTAGTAACGATAGTAACATGGAGGGAGGAGGTCAACTTTTCACAGAACTAAGAATAAGATTGTAGTAAAGATAATAACATTGAGGGAGGTAAACTTTTCACAGAACTACTAGTAAGATTGTAGTAACGATAATAACATGGAGGGAGGGAGGTCTACTGTTCACAGAACTAAGAATAAGATTGTAGTAACGATAATAACATGGAGGGAGGGAGGTCAACTTTTCACAGAACTAAGAATATGATTGTAGTAATGATAGTAACATGAAGGGAGGGAGATCTACTGTTCACAGAACTACTAGTAAAAAAGTTTCTTGACGCCATAACACCAGCACAGATCGTGACTTGCGGATTGTTCACCACCTTGACGAGAAGAAGACTCGGTCTATCTCCCAGGTTTCTGTTTTGGAAGTGACCGAGTCGGCTCTACTAGACACTCGTAAATACCATCCGGTCATGTAGTGCAGTGGTTTGAAGTGCCTACTGAGAAGAAAAGACCTTAGTTTGGGCCTATCTTGGTCCCAAACTAATTTCTTCACCGTGTTTTTTTTTTGTCTTTGGTCGAGAGCGTCAAACAGCATGATGTTACCTGCTTGTTACCCAGCGGTAGGCGAGTTAAGATTTTTTCACTATTTCTCGTCATCTCAGTGAGTAAAGTAGTCTTATTGTGAACTTCAAAAAACTAGAACTCTAGTTTTGACAAATGCCGACGTTTCAATACACCCTGAAACCAAAAAGGTGATTTTCACGATATCGTCGATCTGTATCTAGGTCTAGAGCCGAAACCATTTTACCGATCGGGCTAAAACTTGGTATCTAGGGTTTTCATAGGGTTCCAACGAGGAGTTTATGGATTTAGATATTCAGCCCTAAAATTAAAAATCGAATAGCCAAAGCTATTATTTATGCTTTTAATGAGGATTTATTCCATCTAGATATCATATTCCGAAAAATTGAAAAAATGACACCAATACACGGGAATCGAACCCGGGACTTTCGATTTCGTACACTAATGTTCTAACCACTGAGCTATCCAGGAATCATCCCATGCTCAGGGTCATTCTTCACTCATATTTTAAGGCAGAGTCTGTGATGGACGTGCGGAAATCGTCGGCTACAAATGTGTGATTTTATTAATATCACGTGCTATCAGATAACCTTCGACTCGGTAGTTGGCTTAATGCTGCCACTTGCATAATTATTATAATTGTAAGGGATTGCATATTTAAGAATCAAATAGCCAAAGCTATTATTTATGTCTTAAAATATGAGTGAAGAATGATCCTGGGCACGGGACGATTCCTGGATAGCTCAGTGTTTAGAGCATTGGCGTACTAAGGCCTAAGGTCCAGGGTTAGATTCCCGTGTCCAGATGTAATTTTTCAATTTTCAGAATATGATACCAAGAATTAAGGATAGTGTGTACTAAAGAGCAAAAAGAGAAAAAAATATGTTTTCTCGAAATCCAAGTAACAATTCTAACTAAATTTTTTATCTAAGTACTTTTTAACATTAAAAACAAAATGGCTAGGCCTATTTTCATTTTTTTCTTGAAAATAAATTAGAGAGTACTTTATATGTGAGTGAGTTTTCAATTTTTATTATAGCTCCACAACTATTTGCGATACGAAATAAACTTATCACTAAAATATTGTCGTACTATTAAAATTTAAAATCTTTTATTTGAAATATATTTTTATGAAACACATATTTTATGAACTATAAGCAAATATGTATATAGGCCTATTTATATATGTATTTATTCAAGTCTTTGAAATGTGAGATTAGTTGTTATTCCCTTTGGTGGATAGAGTCTTCTTTTCTCAATATTTCTGTAATAGTGTGCTTTATTTAATTTAGCCTTTTTACTAGAGTGTTTTTGCAACAATGAATATTATTTAATTTAACAAAAAATTAATCTTACGAGTATTTATTAAATGTATTTATTTTATTATATAAAAGAGAGAAAATATGTGCAGTGCATAGGTTTTATTTGTGCACTGTGTTTTACTAAATATGTCCTGTTTTTATAGTAACCTCAATTACGACCACCATTATTGATCGAAAGTAACTCAACCTAGGCAGTGTATGGATATTATTTATTCGATTTATTAATTAAAATGTTGTAAGATTCTTCCAATCTTACTTTCTTATGAATTATTGTATAGTTAATTTTACATGATTAACTAAACATACTAAGACTGCAAATAACTTACAATTTTAATTTTAAAAATTATCCCCGCCTTTGTTGCAACTTGAATTTCCAATTTTAATATAACGGACTTCTTATGGTAATCAGATTGTACCCGAGATATCCACAAATAAACCTTAATGGGGTAGGAATAGTGAAAATAGATTTGAGGAAATGTAACCTCATTTTTTGTGTGGAAGGAGAGTGGAAAATCATTTAACAAAGTAGCCACCAATATCCCAAACTTGAATTTCAACCCATACTTCTCTTCATGGGCAAACCAGTCTCTTGTAACAGTGACACCCTAGACCACACGACCACTGATATGAATATTTACCCTGGTAATATTCAGCGATTTTCGCAGTTATATCAGTGAAGTAAAACGAATGTATTCTTGAAAATTACACGCACCAGTGGACACGTGGACAAAGGCATCAGACTCGTTTCATCTGGTATGCATATTATGATGTGGAGGCCGGGTTTTCAATACCGGACGGGTGCACTGTGGTGGTTTTCCTATTTGGTTTATCTCTCTTTTTTAAATTTAAATATTGGTACACTTCTTATCAAATATACCTTCATCGTCTATTCCCCATTAAGTAGTCCTAAAAAATTCAAAAAGCCAGGTCGGGTGGTAAGGCACTATAAATATATGAGGTCTATGTAAAAAGGGAAAAATTGTAAGAAAGTGTGTTATTTTAGGGTAAATAGGGTATTATTTTAGAGTAAAAAGGGTATAAAGGTATAAAAAAGGAGAAAAAGGGTAAAAAGTAAAACTGATCAAAATTATTTGGGCATTTTAAAACCCATTCACCCCGTTTACCCTTTATTCCCCGGTTAACCGTTTTACCCCGTTTACCCTTTTCACACCGTTGCCCTTTTTACACTTTATGCACCTTTTTACTCTTTTGGTTCTTTTTGCCCTTTTGTCACATTTATCCTTTTTATCTTTTCAACCCCTTATATCCTGATTACTTTTATATCTTCTTTATTTTTACTATATTTATTTTGCCACTTTACGCTTTTTGCCCTTTTTGATATTTTTACTACTTCTGCCTGTTTTGCTCATTTTGACATTTTTGCTCTTTTGGCCTTTTAATTCTGTTTACACTTTTTACTTAGCCTTCTAACCCTTTTCCAAAAAAAGTTTATTAGATTTATTTTTAACTATTATTTACACTATTTACACCCTTTTTAAGTACCCGACCTAGTCTATGAAAAATATTTTAGTGGGAAGAGGTGTAAAAAGGTGATCATAGGGGAAAAATTTGTCTAACGTAAATCCAAAACTAAAAAACGGCTAGCCTAAAAATAGTAAGTAGAAAAGTTAAAAATTGTAGAAAGTGGGTCAGATGCCCAAAAGAGAAAAAAGGCAAAATAGGTCAAAAAATATTGAAAAAGAACAATGGTGGCAAAAAAAAAGGGTAAAAATTGTAGAAAGGGTAGAAAATTAAGATTTTAAAATGTTGGATACCATAGCCCGTATTGCACAAGCATTTAAGACCAAAATGGGTTATGGAACAATATATTGAAATAAAAAAATAAAAAAGTAATGAATGTTTTAAATTCAAATCTGTGCTGGACAGGCTTGAAAAGTGCGGGGAGAGTGAGCGTTGTGTGTATGTCGAAGCGGAGGAGGTGAAGCATCATAATGTGAGCAAGTAGCCTAATAGGATGAACTACTCATTGTTGATCCATTACAGCAGGAATAGGGGGCGCACAAATCCCAAGAGTTAACTAAAGGTTCAAATTTTTGCCGAAAAACAAGTGCAGAACAGAATTGTGGTCACGTGACTATCTCTAAGCCAATCACAAGATTTTCACCTCCTCGGCGCAAGATGTTCTGCTAAAGATCAGCTCATCTCTACTTTGTATACTCTGTCTGAGATGTTTGGCATAGGAGAACCAATCAAATCTCAGAACCAACCATCTCAAATCAATGTGCATGCGCATTTGACAGCGCATGCGCTGTACAACTGGAAGCAACCAGACAGCTTCGTTGGCCTTTGTGAGGAGATGTGAAGTAACTCGTTAAATAAAGCGTGTTTATCGATGTATTGGATTGTGCCATGACACAGCGTTATAATTTGAAACATCCATCGTGAGAATGATCTAAAATATATGTTTATCCACTAGAAAATAAAATATGTTGCTAATAAGTTGTTTTAAGTTTGCGTTGCAATGCATACAGCATACAATTTTTCTAGCGTGTGAAATGCTGCACCACTTAAGTAGATTCTACTTTCTATTTTCGGCAAACGTGTGAATTTAGGGGTGGGGAAATTTAAAGACTGTTCTCTTTAAGATGCAACCCTCATAACGTGCGCCCTCTATATGCACTAAGAAATGCCACACTGTACCATCTTTGGACAATAAAACTCATTGGCTGGAGTCCCGATGAGCTCACAAAGATGTTAAGTCGTCACGTGATGGGAAGTTCACTACTATAAATGCCGTCTCCAGCTAGCTTGTGTAAAAAGCATTAACATGTAGCTATTTCGTGTGTATAAAAATCAACTTAAGTCAGAACAAAAGAGGTTTTTATTATTTAAATTTTTTCAAACACGTATGTTTTTTTTGTGCACCACGTCTTACAACCCACTCGGGATATTAGAATATTTAAAATAGTGAGTTAGGGATGAGTAATATATAATTTTGAGGAAATATACCTCCATTCGCTTGGAAGGATAATGGGAAACTGCATTTTTAAATCTTAGTGCACCCTGCCGAGATTCGAACACCAATCTTCCCATTATGGGATAACCATCCTGCAAAAGTTCAGCATTTAAATGGTTTGCCCATTTAACCAGGTAAAATAAAACAGCAATGTTTTAAGTTCTACCAAATGGGCTATTTATGTTTGACTTATGAAGTGATAAGTATGGAGAGGGAATGTGAAAATCACAGTGATAAACCATTTATAGAAAACCTTGAACTACCCATTACCGGCCATCCAGTCTATTGAGAGTTTGACGCCTTTGACCATGTCACCATTGATGTGTATATTTACGTTAAACATATACGATTTTGTATAGTAATATTGATGATGATGATAATAATAATAATAATAATAATAATAATAATAATAACGCTAATGTGTTTTACACGTGTTCTAGTGTCATGAAGGGTTTGAGGTTTCATTGAAACAACGTGTACAGCAATGTCCACGTGTATTATTTTATTTTTCTCAATTTCATGCTTAAAATCTTTTCAAACATTAAAATCCCTGGCAATTTCATCTCAATCTCCCAACCCCCATATTTGTCTTCAGTCAACGCTTAGAATTATCCAATTATTTATTTACCTCACTCACTTTTTACTCTCTCTCTTTACCTCCCCCCACTTAACACGCGCTAAACGTTCAACTAACCTTGATGCTCTCCTGTTATTGTAGGGTTCTGGTAGGAAGAAACCTTTTATAAAATACTAACATGATTTTTTGCCATTAGCATTGATAATATCGTACCATATTATTATTTTTATTTTATATTTATTAACATTGTCTTTCGAAAGTAACATCTGCAGCTCACAAGACTTGACGTATGAATACGTTGAATTAGATCTAGTAATCCTTCTAGTTGTCAAAAAAAGGTTGGTTCTATGAATATTTGACTGTAGTACTAGGATTCATTTTAGCTTTTACTATCAAATATATCTGTCTTCAACACGCAAGTCTGTGTCAGCACCCGACTTAATCTAGAGACATTTAACATAGGCCTACTTACCTCTGAGGAATTATCTAGAATTAAACCAGGTACACAAAAACCTGTAATTTTCTAACCACATATCTATATGGACAATAATCGGTACATTAAAAAAAAATTATTGCTGTCCAATAGTCAGTAGCTCTATCACATTGTGTTAATAAATATTCTTTACTTCTTTGCCAATATGTGTTATTATGGTGTGTTTTTTATTGGTTGTTTTACTCATTCCATTTGAACAAGTAATGTTTTTCAATGAATCTAGTAATAAATGAGTAAAACTCAAAGGATCCCGATAAAAAAAAGCAATATTACCTTTCCTCCCCCCTCCCACTCCCGCCTCGATCTGGGCATTTTATTTTATTTTTATACGATCCTAATTTGATGTGTCAGAGTTTTTAAATTGGAAACAAACCCAAAGGGAACAAAATAGATTATTTTAATTGTTCATATTTTCTAAACAATTACTAATACGCCGCTAGACTTTTTTTTTTAATACACTGGAGGTTTCCAACAAATGTTGACAATAAATAAAATATATTATTCTAAGAAAACAGACCTAATTTTCTTAAGAAAAGTGTAAATTAATTTAGTAGAACCACAAAAAAATAAAATCTTTCTCTTGAAATATTAAGAAATGAATGGTGTACTTATTTTAAAGCTATGCATGGTAGAAGTAATATATATATATATATGAAAGTTATAAAACAATATTTTTTAAAATTTAGATTAAAGTAATGATTTTTTTAAACATTTATGGAAATTGTACATCGTATTTTATATTTGTATCCACCTCGGTGGCGTAGTTTTAGCCAACGCACTAGTTTTGTGTTGAGCTAGACTGCCGAGGACGGGAAGATCGAGGTTCGAATCTCAGTCGGGTAAACTGGGGTGGTTTTTCCTAAAAAAAAATTTCACTCTCCCTCCATGCAAATGCGGATTCACTTCCTCTAAATTCAACCGAACCCATTAGCGTAATTAGTACCTAAGCGTATAACCCAAACGGGTAGTAAGACGCGGTATTAAATAATAAATTTTATATCTGTATTTGTTAAGTGGGCAACAATTACATTTATAGGCCGTAATTTTATTTAACCTTTTATGTTTCAAAATATTTTGTTAGAGTTGTTTGTCTCAGACTAAGATGGCAGTGAAGTTCCTAAATGAAGAGGAATTGAACAGAAGATGCAATAAACTATAGCCATAACTCGATAGATTGGTTGGTGGGTGCCGTCGCGTTAACAGACAAATCACACAGCACTAAAACAAGACACGTTCCAGCTGTGAGCTGGTATCTACTATACTGTGATGCAATCATTCATAAGACTGATACTAACCAGAGGTGTACCCTAGACTTAACAGGAAGGGGGGAAGTAGGGGGAAGTGAAGAAGCGAGGGAAAACCTAAAAAGGCGAGTGGTGTGCTTAGCTTTCAAATTTCCACTCTTGTAAAGAATACAGTCTATATCGAATAAATGTAGTTATTTTAGTACATTTTTAATCAAAGGAATCATTTTATTAAAGTTCGGACACCAAAAGCACCCAGTATTGCGGTGAATGAATTGTATATAATGGACCATTTGGTGATATAATATAAACATTATAAGATATAAATAACGAAAACTGTATTATATTTTGATCATAAAATGTTTTATAGATAATAAAGACATATTTATATTTCACACTGGGTTAAAGGAGAATGTTAGGGTTTATAAACACTGGCACGTTTATAAGTACATATCGCTTTAAGTTTAAACCTTCATTGGTCACATTATAAATTATAAATATATTACTAATACACATATATTTTTTCAATATATTGCTAGTGATCTTTAAAATGGTCAAAATTGAGCAATTTAATTTTCCTCAAGTCTCACATACACACATATTTTGTCATGTATATGAAGAACTAAAGCATACTGTTGAATAATCTTAGAAAAAATATTTAAGAATTTGGAACATTTACAAAACTAGTTTATATAAAATACTTGGCAAAAGAGTACACCCATTTTGTTTTTGGTATTGAGCTACGATTTATACTAAACTTTTTTTCTAGGATAATTATGCCCGTACAACAGGCTATTGTGTTGCCAAACTATTTTTATATAGAACTTCTTGACGAGAAGTGGGAATTTTTTTCCAAACAAGATTTTTAAATAAAGGGGGGGAGCGGGAAGAATAGACCCAAAATCGTCTCCAAATTTTATGAAACAAATTTTCTTTTGACAATGAATTACATTTTTTGTAAAAGAATGGAGAACAAATAGTTTTAAAAAATGCTAGTCATGTATAAAAAATTTAAAGAATATTTTTAGAGTAAAATCATCAAATTTGATTAATTTTTTTTATAAAAATACATCATTTAAAATTTTTGTTTAAAAACCCGTTAACAACAGCTTAACGAGAAGGGTGTCAGTAATAGATTTAAATAGAACTCTATCCAGGTAATAAGCGAATAGAATACAAAAAGGTTGGAATCAATTCATTGATAGTTGTGACTTGTAGAGATTTTACATACTCACATCATCAAGAAAGCATCAAGTGAAGATAGAACACATCTAGCGTTATTATTGTTACTAGCCCCGCTTCTTACTACCCGTTCGGGTTATACGCACTTACGCTAATGTGCAGTGGTAGGGTGATTGTGAGATGAAATGGAGGACCTACAGTTTAACTTGGAATCCGAACCACGGTGGAGGCCTGGCATTCCTCACATACACAAGTTGTGATTAATACACGTCTTGTCAGAGGTGAAGGAAGGGTTTGGCAATCAGATAAATCTGTGCCGAGACCGAGGATTGAACCTCGGACCCGCAGCACAGAAGTCTGACACCAGGTAACCTTCACGTCTAACGGAAGTACGCTGAAACATAGTGTTAGGAGTGTGCAATAGTAATCATTGCATTATTTCACAGCTGTTGTTCAAATCTACACAAGTTGTCAAAATAAACAGATGATCAAAACCGTTTTGGAGGTATTTAAATATAATTTTGAAAGTAGACCACCACATTTCTTTTTACTTCCTCTCGACCCCTCGGAGAAAGAAGTATCGTGATCGTAAAAAAAATTTAATTCGATATTTTGATAAATGTTTACGTTTCATGACCCCCTGAACACTAAAAAGTGGTTTTCGCTATGCTGTCTGTCTGTATCTCGGACTAGAGTCGAAACTATTTCCCAATCAGGCTAAAACCTAGTATCTAGGGTGTTTATAAAGTTTCCCCGAGGAGTTTTTGGAATTAGATATATAACCCTAAATTTAAAGCTAGTTTACTGAAGGGGGAAAAAACGATTTTCTCGAAATCCACTCTAACGATTTTGATTACATTTTGTATCCAAGCATTGTGTTACAAGATAGCTAATCTGATTTTCACATGGAAAAAACTTTAAGGGTAGCTACTTTACATTAGCTCAAATTTCCAATTTTGATCAAATATCCGCAACTATTTGAGATTCGAAATAACATATCATTGTAAAGTTGTGGTACAAATAAAAATTAAAATCTTTTATTTGAAATATATTTTTATAAAACCAACAGTTTTTGGGTTATAAGCAAAAAAATTTTTTTACGGAGTACCTACTCTGAAATTGAAATTGATTTCTATGCTCTTTGGTAGAGTATTTCTGCAACGATGTATTTTATCTCGTTTTACAACTCTTGCCGTTTTTTGTAAATGTTTCTATTTTAAGATAAAAGAGAGATAAAGTCTGTGCGGTGCAGCGTACCATTTATTTTTAACTCTTTAAAATAAGGTTCTAGCTATAGGCATGACTGATTACACGGTCGCCAATAGGTAATAGTACATTTTTATACCCAGATGTTTTTAACCATTGTTTGTTTTTACTGTATTTGTAAGGCGGTTGTAGTGGGTTTTGGTCATTACACCTCTTTTCCTAATGAGCTAAAGATTAAACACAAAGATCCAACCCCAGGCCGCTAATGTACCATTCAACTAAATATAAGGCTCTCAATATCTCAATATATGAGAAATTTTATATCCTACCGATAATCGAACACAATAACCTTATATTGGTTGGCAGATTAACTGGCGGAGCTAGGGTGTAAAAACTTTAAACATTATATTCTGAAAATTGAAAAATGAGACCTGGACACGGGAATCGAACCCGGTCCAGATGTCATTTTTCAATTTTCAGAATATGATATCTAGTGGAGTAATTCCCTACTAAAATGTATAAATAATAGCTCTAGCTATTAATTCTTTTTAAACATTATGTTTTTATGTTTTTTAAGGACAAAGTGCCTGGGACAAAAAAAAGTATTTATTTCACACCACGTCTTACAGCCCATCCGCATTTAGCTACACTAATGGTAGCTCTTTAGAGATTAAGAGAGTAAAATTTTATAGAAACTGAAGCCACGTTTGCAGTGATATAGATTGGGAATTAATTTAGTTCAAACCCCCCCTCGCCCGATGGGGATTTGAGCTCGAACCTTCCTATCATCGGCAAACAAGGAAAGACGTAGGCTTACTTGACGTTGAGTCCGCGTGACCACAGGTGTGGATGAAATCATTTAGAACGAGCTCGAAAACACTCTTACAGTACCTCACCTACTTTTGCAATGCACAGACATACAATTCCGTTCTAATTGAGCTTAACCTGAGCTTCTCGCAGGTGTTTTAGTCAGTCACTCAAACAAATGACACCTCAAACGTTCTCGAGCAGCGTCAGGCCGGCCATAAAAAGTAAAATACCCTACGGGCGTTTGGTGGAGATTATACCCGCATGAAAAAAAGGTGAAGACGGCTACCATAGCTTAACACAGTCCTTCAGCCCATCTTAGTATCAAGTCTATCTCCTGAGCCCAAAATAATATACCCAGACACTCAACCTACAGGTAAAATGGTTGCGTTCCTTTTGGTAGCTTCAGTCCTTCACCACTAGGATCGCTGCGGTTAGTCCTATCATCACCCAGCAGTGACACTAGCGAAACCCAGTGTTGAAGGACTCAAGCTGGAAAAAGGAGCGCAGCTAAACCTCCGTAAAGTTAAGAGTCTGTTTCTTACTTGTCTGTGGCCAAGGGCGTTCCCCCCGATAATCCGATAAAATGGAACAGTCTTAGTACCGTAAAAATAAAATGAATGGTTTTATTCAGAAAATTAAGCATGCACGTTTGGAGCAATACATAAATGACTAAGGTACCTTTTTTAAAAATGATTTGTATAGTTAATTCCGCTATCATAACATTCATTAAAAACAACATATTATTTTGTTTTAAAATTTGGCCATTCTGTTTCCCCCCCCCCATATATATATATATATATTTCATATGACATATTTGACCGAGAGGGACTTTGACGTCCAGGTTCGGACGCCTGGTGTGTAGACTTTTAGCCGCTCTAGTGGCACAGAACGTTGCCCAGGGTAGAACATATGAGGTTGTCTACACGTCGTACCAGCAATGACATGATGTGATGATGGTTAATATTATGGTGTGGAGCCGGTGTTAGTCTTAACCTAACTTAACCCTAATTAACCAAACCTTGGTGACCATTGGGATAATCCCCCTAAAGAGAAGAATACCCAAGGTACCAGCCGGGAATCGAGCCCGGGACCACTAAACTCGTTGCCAGCTGCACTGACCACTGCACCACGGGGCCGGTCCCCAAATAATTAAGAGCTAGTGATGTCTGGCTCCTGAGTTATGTGTTCCAAATTCGATTACACAGTATTTAAGTCACTTAATGGAATTTATTGGAACAAGTAAAATAAAAATTGAATCAATCGCAACGAGTCCATCTACCGACAGAAATTGGTGTATAACAGACTCGGTTAGGATTCCACCATGTGGACGGGCTTGGTTTTCTCAAAGCAAATAGTGTTGATACATTTTTTTAAATAACTTATGTATATTTTCCCAACCCGGTGTGTTTTTATTATTTTATAAATCCTATTTAATCAAGCACATAATTCAATTAGTCTATATATCCTTTCAATGATAAACAAACACAATACAAGTATAGCTAATACATAAACTAAGGACGGGTCCTACGAATTTTAACATTATTGAATCGCTCTAATCCCATATTATAATTAGAGCTGTTACGATGCTTACTAGTTGTTCGTCCCAACATAAAGTTATATAAAAACCTACATCCAGGCCCCAGTACATTAATTTATCACTTAACTTTTTTTTTTTATATATATTTTTAGCACAGCGTCTTACTACTTGTTTAGGCTATGCATATTTATTAATTACGTTAGTTAGTTAGGAATAGGGAAGGTTGAATTTAAAGAAAGTGTACCCGTATTGGTGGGGAGGGAGAGTGGATACACATTTAGGAAAAACCCTACTCGACCTGGATTTGAACCACTATCTTCCTGTCATTGGCAGTCTAGGATATTGCGTGAGTGACGCCTTAAACCATGTAGCCACCGAAGTGGGTTACCATTTAATTTAATGTGAACTCACACAATAAAAACAACAAAAATGTTGACATATAGCTAAGATTTATATTTTCTAGAACAACTAAAGAGTGACGTAGTGTGGACAGAATTAGAATTTTAAAAAAGGTTTATGTGGGAAAATTAGCTCCTGGTACTTTCATGGCTTCTAAGATTCTGAATTGGGATTTGTAGGGACAGTGAAGTTTCATATTGAAGAAAAAGAGAATTCGGCCCATCTTTAAAATAAACACAATAACTTTCATTGCGATGTTTAAACATTTTAATATAATGTATTAAATAACAAGACCAATGTATTTGTTAATTGCGGTCTTAGCCCCATCTAGATATCATATTATTTACATCACAGACTCTGACTTAAACTATGAGTAAAGAATGACCTTGGACACGGGATGACTCCTGGATATCTCAGTGGTTAGAGCATTGGTGTGCCAAGCCAAAGGTCCCAGATTCGATTCCCATGTCCAGGTGTCATTTTCTAATCTAGAGAATATGATATTAACATTAATCTGACACCTTAGCTTAGTCGGTATCGTGTCTACCTACTGAGCAAAGGGTCCCGGGTTCGATTTCCAGCGTGGTTGAAAAATTATCATTGGTGAAATATGTGTTTACACTTTCACAGTGATAAATAAACGGACGGGGAATGGTTGTTGTGCCGGTACTAGTCTTAAGTTAGATTATAAGGCATATGAAGCTACGACAGCCTTAGCAAGCCGATAGTAGAAAATATATGGTTTGAATAGAAAAAATTACCCAGTCCACAGGATAGAAAGAGTAATGGATGTAATAATTTTAACATTAGCTCGCATTCCAGATGACAGGGATGTTTCATGAATTCGTGGAGTAAATACTCTAGAGTCACTGAAATATCTCTATTGATTTTGTTCTAACAGCTTAACTTATCAAAAATGGACTGGGGATTACAACCCACTCCCCAAACCTGGGGCACGTTCCTGAATATAGTTTTAAATCAATTAGTACAATCAATTAAATAAAAGTTTAGTTTAAATAATATTGGTAGTTGAATGAAAAATTTATATAACTAAAACTAAATGGTATTACACTATAAAATACACTTTCTCACATAGTCTATTAAAATTTGTGACAAAGTTTTCAAAAATCAGTTATATGTAAACTACCCCATAGTTAGTTGTTCTAAAAATACGGTATAATTTATATAGTTATATAAAACACTCTTAATATTTAAACAAAATTTTTAGAGACTTTTTAATTATAAATTTTCAAAAATCAGTAACTATGTATATATATTTTTTAAACTTTAAAGTACTTTTTGGAAAATTTCCAATTTTTTTAAATAAGACATTTGTAAGCTCTTAGACTATTAAGCCAATTTTTCTTCAAAAAATTAGTATACAATGCTATTTGTCATGTCAAATACTCTCCAAATATAAATTTTAAACAAAATCATTGGTCCTTTTCAAATAATTCCAAATGTTCCGAAATAAGTCATCAGTCAACTAATTTTAATTTCTAGGAATTTAATTAAAAACATGACTTAACCACGAGCTATGATCCATTGAAATATTAGGTTTGAAGCAAATCCATTAGACCTTTTCAGTCATGGCCTCAAGGACGGTCAAACCTCCAATATAATATTTGGGGGAGTAAAAACGTAAAGATTCATTATAAACTAAAAGTGGAAAATTATCATAGTGTCCATATGAAAAAGTAAAAATTAACACTTCATAATATTATATTGTTTCAAAATTATATTAGTTTCCTTGAATTAAAATAATATTCTAAATTTCGTATAGTTTGAGGGAGGGAGACCCACATCAATGTAATATGTTACCTGAAGAACATCAGAGGTCATCTTCAACGCGGGCGGAACGTCAACGAACTGACTTGGAGGTAAATTAAATTGTCGAGTAGGTGTGAATTACACCTGATATTTTGTATCACTTTCGTTCAGCTGTTAATTGAAATTATCAAATTTCCACGAACATAATAACCAGATGACGGTGCAGTCTTGCAATAAATGCACGTAAGGAGTCAAGAGAATATATTCCACAGATCATATCTACCAAATCAAAATAGTACATTGCATGTAATCGGCGCTTAAAATTTTAAATACAATGTTTCAGCCATAAATGATATTTTCCTGCATTAGTGGCCACGTGGGCTGAAGTGTCAACCTCGTCTGGTTTGGTATTATGGTTATGAGGAGGTTGGGGTTCGAATCCCATTAGGGTGTACACCGTACTGATAACAGTTTTCCACGAAAATTAAGGTACCTTTCCTCAACATTACCACATTTATAAATGCACAGTATTTATAAATAGTGGAGTGAAGGTTATATAGTGATGAGTTAAATAACCCTGTACTAATAACAGGACAATGTTAGGATAATCAACTCTAATAGTTTACGGTGGGCAGGTCATGCAGCGCAAATGGAAGATTCTATAACCTTGTTCAAGGTACCAACTGGCAAACCTGATGATAAGACCTAGACACAGATGGGAAGATAACATTAGGATGAACCTGAAAAAGATAAGGGTGTAATGAGTTGGAATGGATAGAACTAGGTCAAGATAGGGGAAGGGTGTAATGAGGTGTACTGGATAGAACTAGCTCAAGATAGGGATAGGGTGTAGTGAGGTGGACTGGATAGAACTAGCTCAAGATAGGGATAGGGTGTAGTGAGGTGGACTGGATAGAACTAGCTCAAGATAGGGATAGGTGGCGTACTTTTGTAAGTGCGGCAATGAGCTTGCGAGTTCCTGATGCCATAATGTAGGCCTAATTACAGTATGTACTGTAAGGAAAATGAAATTGATCATTAAGTTATACTTTATTATTCACAAAATCTTTCTGCTTTAAAGATAGATAAGCAAATATGTTTACAGCAGGCATGAACAGTAAAATATTCTAAATTGCGTATTTTGTATTTATAGACTCCCCATTTTATAAGCGCCTTGTTCTACTGTGAGCCCTTCGATTATTAAATAGTTGAGGTTGACCAGAGCAAATTGAAAATATTCACATTTTTTAAATATAGTAATAATTCACAATAGGACTATGGACCAACACGTCTCATTATGTGTTTGCATTTTAACTTATATTTAATGTTGTTTTATTTAATTTATTTAATTACTCTTTAGTTCCAAATTTTAGGTTTCTAATCTATCCATACATTTGTAGAATTTGAACATGAACCTTAAGTCCTCTCAGTAGCCAAACCAATTGATTTTTATAAAATGCATGGGTATGTTAAAACATGTATTCTAGTTCGCAATAGCAGTAAACATTTTATTTTCATTCAGTGACTTCTACCATACTCTTTAGTTTAGTAATTTTTTTTATTTTACCTTTTATGTAAGCTTTTTTTGAACTTAATTTAATTAAATGCTAAATTCAACGTATTTTTAACTATAAAAATTAATTATTTATGTTTCAATGACTCACAAATAGATGGTCAGGGATACCTTGTATTAATTTCTAGTCTGTTTTTGGATAAAAAAAAATTAATACTAAAACAGATATTGCTAAATAATCTGTTTGCACAAACCTTTGGCGAAAACTTGTGAAAATACTAGACCTAAATAAATAAACAAAAGCAAAAATGGTGAAAAAGTAATTGACAATCCTATAAATAGTTCTAATAGAAAATGTAAATAAATGATCCTTATTTATTGATGAGGGTAGATGCTAAAAATAGTTTTTGAAGGGTATCAATGGATATCTATTATATTTTAGAACAATATTTTAGAAATACACTTTTATAATGTAAACTTATTCACGAAGGAAATACAATTAAAAATAAACATTATTGTCTTAATAAATGAGATCGCACATTAAATACAGATGGCAAAGAAAGATGTTAAAAGTGTTTTGAAGGCTCAAGTACAATTAAAATGCTGGAAAAATAAAGTACATAAATCATCTTTCCAGGCATGTCTGAGATTCACTGCCAATGCACAGATCTTAGAAGCGGAATATATGTCCTTATTGCACAAGTTGGATCGAGAGAGGTAAAAACAACAAACGAAGTAGACTCCCCAGGCAGTTTCACGAGTGAATGGTCAGAGTGGAGCGTAGGAGGCCTGGGCTAGACTGCCCAACAATGGAACCAAGGTCCAAACTGGAATATACACGTGCGTAACGCAGCCATTCACCTCGTGTGCACCGGTATGAGTTCGTCTGACACTTTAGACTGTCAAATGTCACCTTCATCAGCAATCATTGTTAAAGGAGGCTTCAAGACTGAATTATACACTTTGGAATATTAGAGGAGGAATCACAAATATCAACTTCAATGGTCATTGTTCGAGAGTGAGAATGATTGAAATTAAGGCTATAAAATACCAAACTAACACAATAATAATTGTAAACTAAAAATATTTGTTTTAACTACATGGCGTCATGAGATATAATACCAACTTCAACAATGATCATTGTTGAGGAAGGTTGTAAGCTAGAAATTCAAATTGTAAAACACAAATGTCATTAAATGTCGTTGTTGGACAATGATGAACGATAAAAATGAGAACTGTTAAACATCAACTTCAACGTTAATTAATGTTGGTGAAGTATGAAAAAAAAATGAGAACTGTCAAATATCAACTTCTAACAATAATCTTTGTTGAGGGAGGTTGAAAGACAAAATTCAAACAAATACAGCCTACTGGACCGTCAAATATCAACAATAACCATGGTTGAGAAAGGTTGAAATGCAAACATAGAACAAATCTTTGAAAAAGGTCAAATCAACTTCAACAATTATTATTATTATTGTTGAAAAAAAGTGTAAGAAACTTCGAACGAGCTGTGCGACTATAAAACTGATCGCATTAACCCCTAAAGAATCAAATAACTGTAATAGCCCTAAATTATTCCTGTTAAAGATTTTATAGACTTGAGATAAAATGTTCAAATAAAAATCTGAAAAATAATTATATAGGTCTATATATTTTAACAATGAAATATGAATATTAAAATTAAGGACCCGTACGTTTATTAACTGAAATTATATACAAGCCATGAGGAAAAAATTCAAACATTTTATAAAAGAATGTTATAGAACTTATTCTTGTGTCTTAAAAAAAACATAAACACAGTTGAGACATAGCTAAAAAAAACTGTTAGTACTTACCTTAGAAGACGCCCTAAATCCATCCTGATTGGTTCCGCCGAGAAGCGCAGCACCACAGACAGACGAATGTGTTACTTCACAAGACGGACAAGATCACGGGTCTGCGGGAATAATAACCGCCCCCCCTCCCGAAAGAAAACTTCGACTCGTGGGGACACGCCTGAAGTGAAGAGCTCGGGGGACCCACAACTGTTCACCCTAAGAGCTACCACACGACTGAACTGAACCAGGAGACTCGAAGACTGGAGGCTGCAAGGTTCGTTTCGGAAGGATTCGAGGACTCGCTTTTGAGTTGAGAACGACGACAGAAAGAGCGCGCGCTTTCCCCCCTTCTCTCTCTCTCTCTCTTCTCTTCCTTCTCTTCTCTGACTCGGCCAGTCGGTGTGTATTTGTTGATCTCTCTCTATATCAGGGAAAGGATGGTTGGGTGGTTCGGGGGATGATAAAGGACTCATCTCCCCCCCCACCCTCCTTTTTTCTGAGGAATGAGGGGGGAAGGAAGAAGTAAAGGATAACAAACTGTTGGTTTTTTTTCTCATCCGCCTTCACCCACGCATCCATGATAAATTAGATCGGACGTATGAAAATGTGTATTGTTTATCTTTCAAGATTTTAATTGCTTAGCAATGAAAAAAAATTAGGAAGCCAAAATAGAAAATAATCAGTTATATACGAGTAAAATAAAATGTCACAGCATAGTTGGTATAGTAATACTGCAACAGTGTCACTAATTAAGAGCTTCGTTGATTTAGAGTTTATTTGTCTTTTTAAAATTAATTTACATCGGTTTTAGTAATTATTTTTATACACATATAAAAATAATTGAAGAAGAAATATATATTTGGGTAAATGATTTATTTTATTAAATTTTCCTTGTGCATTCTAGAAAATTAAAAACAATTTTTCTGCTGTATCGAAGTAATTAAAATCATATTTGATTGAACAAAACAACCCTTACCCCTCTTTCGGTTAAAAAACAACTCATACTAGACAAAAAGTAAACCAATTTAAATGTATATATTTCAGCCAATTGGTGTATTTTTAAAAAAATATCAAAATTTAAGCATTTAATGACGTAAATAGAGAGCAATGCAACACTTATGTAAAGCAACGAAAATAATTTTGTTAAATGATAATAATTTTAAAATATGTTAAATAACTCATAAGCCTATGAAGAAAATAATATAATGAATATAATATGTTGATATTTTTGGTATAAAACCAATATGGTTTATATAGTCAATACAAACCTTTTAATAAATAATATTTTGTTGGTCGTATTTATCGTAGTACACTTTACCGTTCTGATTTTATCAGCCCACGACTCACACATTTATTTAATTCCAAAACAGACACAACACACTTCACGTCACCTGCTGTTAGTTCATCACTTGTGTGTTGAAACTTGAAAGGGAAGTGCCAATGTAATAAATTAGAATTTTTAGACCCTCCCGAGAATCAAATACGGGATCTTTAGCTCAGCGGGGAGTAATGATAAATTCACAGTACCAGCGTTGCGTGCATTGATAGAGTGTGGCTCTAAACGCTACATATCTTCACCGCAAAAACTAGCAAATTACTAGTATTATTACTACTATATTTAATGGGCACTTTAGAAAAAAAAAATCAAAAGACGACTTAATCAACTAAAAATACAGGAATTGATTAATAAGGCAGATTAACCCAAACATAAACTATCTGTTAGGGCTCTGACCAAATAAGACCCAGAGTCCCTCTTGACTAGAATTCGGTTTCCCTAACCACTCATCCACAAGGTCGAAGGAGACAAGAAAAGTGTTCACAAGGCAGAGAGAGAGAGAGTTAACGGTAAACACTTCTAGACAAAAGAATAAACCAATGGATCAATGGGACGTGTTTTTTTTTGTGCCCTTCCCTCAAAGAATCTTGGACTTTCGACAGAAACAAGCAAAAAAAGAGAAAATGTGGAACAAAAGCTATAGACGACAAAAGCGTAGTTCAAACCGAAGGTTGCTTCAAACAAAACAAAATAAGAGTACAAGCTATGGACGAGGTTTTCGTGTTGTGTCAGCCGGCCTGTGTGTTCTTACTTGACTCGGTAGATAAACTTGTGCTGAAATAATTATGGTAGCTATCACCGAATAATAAGGGAAGTAGCTACTACAAAATATTCGACACGCATTCACAAGGTAACTGTTTTATTCCTATAGTTCTGCGAGTATACAATATTATCAATTAAAATAAAGTTAATTTCAGAAAATAATTGTGTATGCAAAAATGGGAGTCTTATTTTATACTTTGAAACATTACTGCATAATTGATTAAATTAGATATGAATTTATCTATAAATTATATTTAATTAAAACCACTTTTTTATAACTACGCAAAGATTTTAGTTTTACTTTTATTTGAAATACAAGGAAGGAACTCACTGTTCAATGGTTAACGTATAATCCATTCACGGTAGGAATTACTCTCTGAAAGGACTTTTTTCATACCAATATCCTACTATATAATAGCTTTCTGGTAGGGAAGAAGGCCTTTAAGAAAACAATTCCTACGCTGAACAGACTTTAGAAGGCCTGGTTTTTCTTCTGCGCATGTCTGTACTTAAGAGCGCTGAAAAATGTAGTCTGTGCTACTACCAAGATGTGCGCAAGTTTTTATGATTTCTAATAGATAATAGGTCAGTAATAGTAGTAGGTCGTTCCCATGGGAATAGTTAACTTGTACTGAATTGAGTAATTAATTAAGTGTGTGGCAGCACCATCCGTGTGTAAGAGGCATTATTAATTATCAGGGCCCTGACGCTGATGACCAAAAACTTATCAAAAGATTACCCATGAAATGACCTAAGGATTATAGAATATTCCTTCAAACTTACAAATAAAATGTCGAAAAACATGAAAAACTCGTGATGCATTCGTATGATTCTAGTGGTCAGTGGCCAAACACTATATGGCACCATTCTCATAATAATATAATAATTACCGATAATAGGGAGGTAAAAGTTCGAATCCAGGCCGGGTGTGTTAAGTAGTTTTTTTTCGAGTTATTTCTCCCCGTGGCTTTACCACCTTCTTTCCTTGTTCGGGGTGTATTTCTTTTAAATCTCTTCCTCATCCTATCACTTAAATAAATCTGTTAATAACCTTGGTGTTATATATACCGTATATGTATTTGTAATGTAACTTAACAGATACCTATTTTTAACCGAATCGCTAAATCCATTTTTTTAAATATAGAATTTTAAAAAATCATCAGTAAATCATCCTTTATCGAATTTTCGCCCAAAAACCAATGATACAATGCTACTATTTGTCATGTCAAACAAATAATAGATATTCATTTTAAACAAAATCGTTATAGCTACTTCCAAAAATTTGTAATTAAAAAAAAGCATTCATCAGTAAATTAACTACCCCTAATTTGAAGGCTAGAGACAAAAAAAAAATCCCGAGGTGTAAAATCCAAAATATCAAGTTTGAACAGAATCCATTAAAGCGTTTGTGATCCATTGAAGGGACAGACAAACGGGCAACCATGGGGACTGATAGAATAATGTAAATTCTACTTTTTTGTGTTTTGAGTTCACATAAAACGTGGTCTAGAGAACCATTTTTCACGATCACAATACTTTCTCTTGATATAAGAAAGTAAAAATTCCGTACATTTTTAATCTGAAAATTGTCCTGGATATATTGTGGAATGGTGGCTTACGACTTACAAAGTATGCGGCTGGTTTGGGGGAAGGGGAGGGTTGGGGAAGGGTTGGGGGAGGGTTGGAGGAGGGTTGGGGAGGGTTGGGGGAGGGTCAACTAGAGCCTATACATGAAGTGTGTTGGAGGACCACGGGTGTAGGAGGGAGGAAGTGGTTAGCAAATACCTAAAACCAACCTTTGAATTATTTTAATTGTATTATTAAATGTATATATATTGAGGTAACCTGGCGGTCTAGGGGTAAGGTGTTAGACTTCTGTGCTGGGGATCCGGGGTTCAATCCTTGGTCCCTGCACAGATTTATCTGATTGCCAAACCCTTCCTTCACCTCTGACAGGACGTGTATTAATCACATCTTGTGAATGTGAGGAATGCCAGGCCTCCACCGTGGTTCGGATTCCACGTTAAACTGTAGGTCCTCCATTTCATCTTGCAATCACCCTACCATTACACATTAGTGTTAGTGCGTATAACCCGAACGAGTAGTAAGACGCAGTGCTAATAATAATAATAATAATAATAATAATAATAATAATAATAATAATAATAATAATAATAATAATAATAATAATAATAATAGTTTGAAAAATTTCTAGCTTGCACTGATGGGCTTGAGAACTTCACACAAGTGGGTGTGCAGACTCAGAAGTCAGTCCCATATATTTTTGTATCATAGAGAGGACAGGGTTTAAGTCTCGTCCATATGTACTAACGTGGTCCTTCCTAAACGGTTCCCAGTTCTCTTTCCGAGCCAATAAGAGTTCATTTCCAAATTCAACCTTCCTCGTCCCTATCCCGTTAGTGTAAATATACGGATAGCTAGGACGGATAGTATTACGTGGAGCACAGACAACAGAATCAATCAGTGGCGTGACATTGAATGACGAATGGTGCCCGAAATAATCAACTCGTTCAATGAACCAAGTTGAGTAACTGTCCGGTCCGATATTGACTTCCAGAGCAGTCGCATGAGGGTGCCCGGCCCGAGCCCAAGATCTAGAATAACAAATTTAAAAAATAGAGTAGATTAAATAAAATAAAACATGTATGATAAGCAATAAAATATATATCCATACTCAAGGATAAGTTCCTGTCCATCCCACCAGATAGGGTTTCCTATGGAGGAAATTACTGGCTTGTCACAATCATTGGTTCGGTAAAGTCTTGTCCTTCGTTTCAAAGTGTTCGGAAGTTTCACGAGGTCTATTATTTTTGTACTTTAATTAAATTTGGCACGTGAAGAAAGTCGGGAAATGATTCAGGTTTAATTTAAATTTAGTCATTTTATCATTGGCATAACATTTGAATGTTCATTTAAGTTTTAATTTGCGTTCATTGCTTTTGTTTTATAAAAAAAATGAACGTACAAATCTAAGTTGGGCAGTGGAGGAATAACAATGAGAAAAGAAGAAAGGGCTTTCTCCTACTGGGAAATAATGTGTGTGCCTCTCCCCCTAATTAGAATAAACCTGCCCCTCTCTAGATCTATTCCCCTCTCCTTTGATATTATTGAATATTTGGCTGATAAATAGTATCAAACTCCAAGTAACTTCTAGAGGCATTCAATTTTCAAAAATTTGGCAAGGAAGGAAAACTCCAAATATTCATGAGAAGCATTTAATTAAATAAAAGAACACAGGGGAAGTTGACTCTAAATAACTTTCAGAGGCATCCAATTTTGAAAATTTTCCCAGGTGTATACCATTCTAAATAGTTTCTAGAGGCATCTAATATGCTAAACATTTCCAGGCGAGAACCACTTAAAATAGTTTGTAGCTATAGGCATACAATTACTATGATTTCTAGGGTAAGAAAATTCCAAATAATATCTGATATCTTACCTTTTCAAAATTGGCTGGAAGAGGCCCACCTTAAATATCTTATGAATACCTCAAATAAATAAAAAATAGCTAAGACCAGTTCAAATAGCTTCTAGAAGCATCAAGTTTTCAAAAAACATTGCGGGAGAAAACAACTTCAAATAACTTATATAATAAGTAATCTAACTTTCCGAGAGATTCCAGACAAATATCACTCTAAATAGCTTGTAGGGACATTAAAATGTTTAAAAAAATCTGCAGAAGTACCACTCCAAATAGCTTATAGATAATTATAAGCTAAAAAATTAATTCAGATGATGGCCACCCATAATATTTTCTGGGAGAATCCTTTTTTTGAATATACGCCTATTATAATCAGGCACCCCTCTTGCTGTAGGGTCATAGGCCTTCAAAACCCCGTTTTATTTGATAAGATAATATACCCCCCACACCCAGACAAATAAGGTTTGACCACCCCTGTTACTGTGCCAGGTCTGAGAACCTGACGGACCTGCTAACAGTTGAACTAGGATAGGTTGAGAGAAAGAAAGAACTCTTGTTGGAGAAGGGGGGTCAGTGCTCCACGAGTTAATTCGTGACACATAGAGGAGGGAGGGTTATATTTTAATCTTGAGTGCACTTTGCGATCTGCTCGGCAATCAAATCATCGACAAGCTGCAATTTAATACTTGGTAGTTGAGGCGGTCCACTCCTCGGCTTCAACAAGACCATACAAAGTGGACAGACTGAGACATGGGACTTACATAGTGGCCAGACTGAGACACGGGACTTACATAGCGGCCAGACTGAGCCATGGGACTTACATAATGGCCAGACTGAGCCATGGGACTTACATAGTGGCCAGACTGAGCCATGGGACTTACATAGTGGCCAGACTGAGACACGGGACTTATATGGTAGAAAGAGTGAGACACGGGACTTACATAGTGGCCAGACTGAGACACGTGACTTATATGGTAAACAGAGTGAGACACGGGACTTACATAGTGGCCAGACTGAGACACGGGACTTATATGATAGACAGAGTGAAACACTGGACTTACATAGTGGCCAGACAGAGACACGGGACTTATATGGTAGACAGAGTGAGACATGGGACTTACATAGTGGTCAAACTGAGACACGTGACTTATTTGGTAGAAATAGTGAGACACGGGACTTACATAGTGGCCAGACTGAGATACGGGACTTATATGGTAGACAGAGTGAGACACGGGACTTACATAGTGACCAGACTGAGACACGGGACTTATATGGTAGACAGAGTGAGACACTGAACTTACATAGTGGTCAGACTGAGCCACGGGACTTACATAGTGGCCAGACTGAGCCACGGGACTTACATAGTGGCTATACTGAGACATGAGCCTTATATGGTAGACAAAGTGAGACAAGGGACTTACATAGTGGCAAGATTGAGACACGAGACTTATATGGTAGACAGAGTGAGACACGGGACTTACATAGTGGCCAGACTGAGACACGGGACTTATATAGTAGACAGAGGGAGACACGGGACTTACATAGTGACCAGACAGAGACACGTGACTTATATGGTAGACAGAGTGAGACACGGGACTTACATAGTGGCCAGACAGAGACACGGGACTTATATGGTAGACAGAGTGAGACACGGGACTTACATAGTGGTCAAACTGAGACACGTGACTTATATGGTAGACAGAGTGAGACACGGGACCTACATAGTGGCCCTGACAGAGACACGGGACTTATATGGTAGACAGAGTGAGACACGGGACTTACATAGTGGTCAAACTGAGACATGGGACTTACTTAGTGACCAGACTGAGACACGAGCCTTATATGGTAGACAGAGTGAGACACGGGACTTACATAGTGGCCAGACTGAGACACGGAACTTATATGGTAGACAGAGTGAGACACGGGACTTACATGGTGGCCAGACTGAGACACGGGACTTACATAGTGGCCAGACTGAGACACGGGACTGACTGATAAACACATTCGACACATGGAAACCAACAAAGAGAATTAGTAAGAAATAACAACAAAATAAAATAATGTGTTAGAAAACTAACGCTAGTACAATTAAATTGTATATGAGCATTGGAGCTTGGGAGAGCTAAATATTTATATTCTAGGGATGTAGCCACATCAAGTATAATATTCGTGAATCTATCATTTCCACTCGTCCAACACAGAGTCTGCCTTAAAAGATGAGTGAAGAATGACCTAGAACAATCGATCAGGTAGGTGTATCTCTGTGGTAGACCGTTGATACAGTATGCTAAGGTTCCCGGGTTCGATTTCCTTGTCAATGTGTAATTTTTTTCAATTAACGAATATGAAACATAATAGCCTAATATAACCTAAACTGACCAGGCCAAGGAAATAAATAGTAGGATTTTGGTAGGAAATAACTTTTAGAAAATATAAACTTTTTTTCGCGGTCAATTTTGAGAACATTTAAGTTTATTCATAATATTATTTCATAGGTATTGATTGATATTATATACAAAGAGGCACAGTTTATTTCAAATGTGTTTATGCATATATTTTTTTTTTGCACTCCATTAGGGTTATACGCGTATGTACTAATTACAATAATAGTTTTAGGGATTAGGAACGTTATATTCAGAGGAAATATACCCGCATTTGCGTGTAGGGAGAGTGAAAAACCATTTTGGAAAAAACTCAGTGCACCCAACTGAGATTCGAACCTCGATCTCGCCGTCATCGGCAGTCTAGTCTACTGCAAGAGTAGCACGTTAGACCATTCGGCCACCGAAGTGGGTGCTTAGAAAGTTGAAAACTCTTTTAGTAGCTTTTATAGCTGACAAAAAAGTTCCTTCAAATGAAAATCAGACTATAAAAACATCTTCTGGCTAATATGTTACATTTACCAACATCGATGGGTACGCGGAATAAGGTGTCAATATCACCTAGCATAATTTTATGTTGACTAGGAGTTTGGGGCTCGAATCTAAGCTGGATGAACTGAGAGTATTATTTCATAAATGGTTTCTCACTCTTCCTCTAAAATTCTACCTATCGCCTCCCTACCTTATTAGTGTAATTACATAAGAGTATAATGGACGGGTAGTAAGACGCGGTGCAAAAAACAACATCCATTCTATCTCACGCAAAGTAGGTCCCCTTTAATAAAAAAAACCTCATGTCCTCCTGAACAAGTATACCAAGAGATAGTCACTCTTTTACATGCAAATTCCTTCGGCGACACCCCACCAAAAAAAAAACAACAAAAAAACGCTCGGGCAGACTTTTAAAGAGATAATGGAGTGGGTGGGCCGTGGGAATTTATTGTGAAAAGTGGTCTTGTTGGCTGCACTGGATCGATTCACCTGCGGTGGTCGTGACTCTAAGACAACATCGGCGATTAGTTTGAAAAACAACCTCATCAACTTTAAATGTATATCATTAACTACACGCAATCTTGGTAAATGCAATTCATTAGTCGGCTGAGAGACTTCATAAAGCCATTCATAGCCCTCAGCTGATATCATAAGAATAAAATACTTAGCATTATAATGAGTACGATAAATATATTTGTTGACGTTTTAAGAACTTGGCATAGCTTTGATATTAAACTAAATATAAATTGTACAAGTTTACTTTTATTTTCTACTTTTGAATTATTACTTAGAGTTGATGTATTTTTCAAACAAATCGGGAATTTTAAATTAGATATAAAATTAATTAATCCATTAATTGTAATATATATATTATTAATAGTCGGAAATCTTTGCCAAATTGGTAGCGCAAATGCTTTAAATATAATAATCAAGAGTTCAATTCCCGATATGGCTAAAAGCTTTATCATTGATGAAATTGAGGTTTCCATAATTCAGTTGAAAGTCTGATATAGATAATTGGTTCAATAACTGGACATTAAATACCACAAATTAAATTTTTAAAAGATAAATTTGTTTCTACTACGTTGGTAAGTGGATAGTAGAAATCTGTATTTTTTTAAACTTTATATTGTGAATTAAATACTATCAATTCCCCTGTTCATTTTACATCAGAACCCGTATTGTATTAAAAAGAGCTGGGTTAGAGATTTGAATCCAAGCCGAGTACACTAATTATTGTTTTTCATATCTTATTTAACACTGTGGTGTTATCATCTATTCTCAATATTCCGGGAAAAAATATCCTCTAACATTCCTTCTCCATCCTTATACCTTAGATTAAGCCGATAATAGCTTTGGAGTTAAGACTATTAACCTTAAAAGAAAGTATCAGATCATACTGCAAATGTCTTCACTGTTAGCGACACAATTTTTTTTTAAATTTATTTGAGATATTTAAGGTATTTCTGAACCAACAGATTATATCAGCACACAGCTTATAAACCAACTTAAATCTTGAACAGACACAACATCCAGCCCCCAGTTATTAATCGATCAACGTGAAAAAGAAAAACTCACATTTTACCAATGATACAATTTTTGGCCGTGCCAGGAATCGAATCCAGGACTCTTAACTCAGTAGACAGAGCGACATAATGATATTTTAAGAAAATAATACGGGAAATTAAAAAAATTAAGGAAATGCATCAGCATTAGAATTAGGAGGGGTCGCTATAACACCCCTCAAGCCAACTCAGGCATCCCCATCACTACCCCTGACACACTTGATGACGTCAGAGTAGCAGAGCGGTCTTACACCGTCGGCTGTCAGCTTGGAGGGACATTACACGTTCCATGAAATGATGGGCATGCATTGTCAGGTGTTGAGGATTGATTACTAGCCTACCCCCAACGCTAACTTCAACGTCTCGTAACGCCACCATTTGACGTCATTGAGCCCAAGCTCATTATCTTTTCACCCTCTACAACAGGAGTAGTTCTTTACTTGGTAATCTGACTAATCCTGTATATAAACTAGCTCAAAATATCATTGATTAGCTCGTTTTTGCTTCCTTTTAGAGAATACACAAAAAACTAAATACAATCAAAATATAGTTAATAAATTAAATATTTAATTTATTATTCGATACATTTATTTTGTTCAAATTATTATGGCCTCTAGCTCGGAGTCACCTATCAATGACAGAACGAGTGGCTGACCGAACCTGCACGTCTTTCGTTGTTTGACTCTGGATAGTTCCTGAAGTATTCAACAAATATTTATTGTTAAGTGTTAGCTTAAAAGAAATTTAATGGAGTATAAACTTTACAAGCAATTTTGACCTTTTTTTTTAATTTCATGGTTTTTGACAATTAATAACTTGGTTTTTCGAAGAGTTTCACATATTTCATTGGATGTTTAATACAGGATTACGCCTTAGCTAAGCAAAAGATCCGAACAAATGAAGCGTCATCTTAATGATAATTTAATTTTGCACAAATTTTATACCAAGGTATAAAATAAGGTATTGATGAACATAAACTATTTATTTTTAGCGCTACGTTTTACTACCCGTTATACACATATGTACTAATCACGCTAATAAACTAGGAATACAGGAGGTTGAATTTTTAGGAAGTGTACCCTAATTTGCGTGGAGTGAGAGTGGAAAACCGTTTAGGAAAATACAGCCAACTGGAATTTAAACCCCAATCTCATCGTCTTTGATAGTCCAGTCTTTTGCGAGGATGACATCTTAGACCATGAGACCACCACAGTGGGTAATATTTGTAGTATTATTTACATTCTATGAATAAAGCGTGTTTTTAGTTAGTTTTTTACTGTTTGATTGAAAATAAAGCGAAAATGAGCTACTATCTAGAGGACATCTTAAGTTCGTTTTTCGATCCTCTGCCACTTCCTAAAGTGTGGCTGTTTATTGTTTAATCCAGGAACACCCTGTATATTATAATTACATCTTATTACCCGTTCAGGTAGTACGTGTACATAAATTCATTGTATTAAGGGTGAGGACGGTATGGTTTTAGAATAAATGTACGTGCATTTTCTTGGAGAAAGAGTAAGAAATCACTATGGTAAAACCACCCTCAGTAAACCCAACCGGTATTCAAACTCCGATCTCCCCGTGTACGGCAATCCAGTCCAGCACGAGAATGACGTGTTAGACCATACGACCCTCGATGCGGGTGAGGATGTCAATGTTTATGTGCGCTATAACACACAGCGGGGAGGAGGGGGGGGGGTTGTTGCCATGATAAGTAAGGGAGGAATGAAGTCAACCTTGTATGGGGTGTCAACTATCCATCCTGGTTCACACTAATTAGGACAAATGGTGCTATTTTATTGTGATGGCACGACGGCACATGGCTGCCAATGAGGAGACTTCATGCCAGAAGGATTTCCGCATTTATTTAGTATAGCTCCCCTTCCCCTCGTTCCCCTTCCTCGCCCCTCTTAAGCCATCATCCAAGTGACTTTAAAATATTCTTCAACTAGAGTGACTTCGCAGTAGAAAGGTAGCTTTAGATAACTCACCAATATTTGTTTGTGGTCAACTTTGAAAAAAAATAACTTTATTGGTACTATTTAAACTACTTTGAGACTATTTGTCAAAAGTAAAAGTTGCAGGTAATTTGATTTAACAAATGAATACGTGAAAGTGGTTTCGAGTAACTTTTGCATCTGTCAAATATTTCACCTTCATATGGCAATCACATTTTATGGTAGTAAAAACAATATTTAATTATTATAAAATTTACTTTCACATTATAAGTTATTTTTATATGTCATAATTATGTTATATATCTATAAAAATACCTATGATATTAACAGTTAATAATCTGCATAAGTGATAGAATTGACTAACGTTTCACTGTTGTGTTGGACTGGTTTATCTGTGATGCAGTGATGAGGGAGATCAGGGTTCGAATCCCGGCTTGCTGTACCTAGTTAATTGTGTATTACTTTCCCTCCACGTAAATGCATGTACATTTATCCTGGATGAATATAGTCCTACCGGTTACTAAAAATAAAACAGCTACAAATGGTTTAGTAATTAATATACGTGTTTAGGCCCGTATGATGTGACACTTTGGTGATTTGGGAATTAACAGGTATGGTAAAATATTTTGAGAAGAAATCAAAGAGGTTGGTTAACATGTTCCAACTCAACGAAAGAGATAGAAGATAAGTCGTTAAAATCCGTCAGGTAAGGAACTATTTCGACTAAATTACTATATATTATTAATTACCACTATCGTTTAGAATACAAGTGATCATAAGAACGTCATAGTTTTGTATAAAAAACATGAATTTTCATAACTAGTTCTTACATTTTAATAATGTTCATATTTATTTAGTCTTCTAAAGAACAATATAAAATACCATCTATTATGCATGAATTTTATGAACAAACTAGTAAATTACAATGAAAATCTAGAAAATTAAAAGAACCTACGTATAACAAACGTAAAATATTTAAACAATTGGGCTAATTTATCTTATTTTCCATCTTGTATCTCATGCATGGCGCTGATTCCTTAAAGGTTTAAACGCCTTCAGCCTTTCAAGGTATGTAACCCAACGTACGATTGAATCAACCAGGTGGTCTATCGCACAGGGTTTTAACTCGCAACCTATAAGTTTTTAAAGGTGACACCATTATTATTACTATTAATTAAATGTACTGTATTACGACTCGTTTATTCATTTTGTCAGTGAACTTATAACGCCAATGCACCCTGTACTCTACCTCCTCCTTCAAATCCCAGAATTTTCCTATTTTCTTCAAGTTACCCTATATTTAAATCCTCCTTCTTCCTAAGCTCCTCTTTCCCTCAACCTTTCCTTAAAAAAACGTCGTGCAGAAGACAGTTCCTCCTAAGCATGTGTCCGATAAATTTGCTTTGTACCGAAAAATCACGTCCAAAATGGTTCTCCTCTCACCCCCATTCTTCTTAGGGCGTCTTTATTTGTCACCCTGTCTGTCCACCTGATCTTCTCAAGTCTTCTATAACTCTGGCACCACATTTCTAAGCTCTCCGAGTATTTACTTCCCCTCTTTTTGAGAGTCCAAGTTTCTGCTCCATACAACACAATGCTCTAAACGTAGCATTTCATCAGTTTCTTCCTTAATTACAAAGATAACTTGCTGGTCAGCACTAACCTCTTTAAAAAAAAAGCTTCCTTGGCCACGGTGATCCTCGACATAGTTGTCTTGGTGCAGTAGGCATCCTTTGTCATCAGATTTTCCAGCTACTTGAATTGTTATATGCTTTCCAACTCCTGATTTCCAATTTTGATTTTCAACAACTCTTAATTTTTTTTAAATTCCCATCACTTTTGACTTTTCACTGTTGATCTCCATGCCATATCTTCTCCCTGTCCCCACCAGCCAGTCCATTATTTCCTGCAATTCTTCTTTATTTTTTGCCATCAATGCTAAACACCATATTACGTTGTAATATCTTTATTCATTATTATTTTATATTCCTTAAATTGAAAAGTGACACCTGGACAAGGGAATATAACCCGGGACCTTAGGCTTAGTATGCCAATGCTCTTTAACACTGAGCTATCCAGCCCAGGCACATTCTTCACTCACATTTCATGGAAAAGTATATAATGGACGTGTGGAAACCGTTAGCTATGTATAAGTGATCAATTAAGATCGCATGCTCTCAGATAACGCAGCCACCTTCTATTGATAGGGCTTTATACTGCCGATAGTACAATGACAACTGTACGAATGCGCATATTTGTACAGTTGTCACAGTACTATTGGCAGTGTAAAGCCCTCCCGAATCGAAGATGGCTGCGTTATCTGATAGCTCGCGATCTTAATTGATCACTTATACATAGCTAACGGTTTCTACACGTATACCACAAACATGATTGTAGAATGACCCTGAGCACGGGATGATTCCTGGATATCTCAGTGATGAGAGCAATTGAGTACTAAACCAAAGGTCCCGAGTTCAATTCCCGTGTCCAGGTATCATTCTTCAATCTAAAAGAATATTGAATTTAGATGCGGCTATAACTGTAATTAACAATTATAATAGCTTGTATATTTAATTCATTATTATTTTACTTTGTGTTTTGATGTGCATGTGTATATAAAATGCCGCAGATAGAATTAATTCAATGCTACATAAATTGCTATAAAAACTAATATTTTATAATTTGTATCTCTTTTTTTACCTAACACTGCGTCTTTCTACCCGATCGAGTTATACGCATATGCACTAATTACGCTAGTGTGCTAAGAATGAGGGAGAATGAATTTAAAGAAATTTTACCAACATTAATGTAGAAGGAGAGTGTAAAACCATTCATGAAACCCACCCTTAGGACTTAGTACGCCATCCAGAATTCAAACCCCGATATTCCCATAATTGGCAGTCTAGTCTATTGCAAGAGTGACGCCTTAGACCATGAGGCCACCGAAGTGGATTGTATCATAACTAGAGTTAGCTGCAAGCTCCTAGATTTTCCCAGGTATAAAACAAATCACTACTATGTTAAAAAGCGCATTCTGATAGGAAACAACATTGTATACCTTTATAACATCACAAACCAGTAATCACGCGATTTACGTCTTTAGACTTGTTATATAATGTGAAGAGAAAAACATCTTTACACCCTTGCTCCAGTTGTGCGGGCCTAGTCAATACATTTAGCGCTAGCGTATAAATACATTATTTTAAAATAGTAGTTTTCCTGCGTCATTGAATATAAAGATAGACAAATTGTGGCTACCCTTTTTAAAAAGACCCAGTGAGCGGCAAGCCCTGGGTTGTGGCCCACCCGTTTACCACCAACCCCACCTACCCTTGGGGCGGCGGCTAGTTAGCTCTCAGAGAAAGTCAACCCTTCGAACATCCTGGTCTTAAAGAACCAGCGCAAGAATAATTATCCGGTGTTCCCCTTCCAGAAACTACTACCTGCGTCTGGTTCTTGTGATAAATGGTCTCGACTGGTGATACATGATTTACCACCGGGATTCTAGAACACGATTCTGGAAGGAAGGGGATTAAAATAAAAAAGGTCAACAATGATAACATAACATTTTACTGTATTATTAGTATTATTATTGATTATATCTATAAAAATTGACAGCAGCAGATCACATGACTTAATGTATGAATGTAGGAAAATAGTATAAATAACTTTTATAGCTGTCGAAATTATTTCTTTCTTCCCAAATCGCACTGTATATGTCTGTGGCATTTAAGTTTTTCCGAGACAGTTCCACTAGATCAGTATCGCTTGGCAAGTGCTTATTATACGCCCTGGATAATCCCTTAAAAGAAATATTAAAAATTTAGTGTATTTTTTTTGTTATAGTTTCCCTGTCGTAAAATAAAATGTTAAGCTTATATATACATATATATATGTAGAGAGAGAGAGAGGGAACGCCAAATTCATTCGTGACAAAGGTGTTTAAGATAATCGAAATTCAGATGATTGGATAAAGAAAAAAATATTATTATCTTCGAAAAAACTTTATTATAAAGTTATATTATGATAATAATAATCATTATGTTTCATTTACCTAGTCAAAAGTCGAAACCTATAACATTCTAACAATGGAAGAATACATAACACATTTCTGCAAAATAAGAATTACATTATATTTATGTACAGTTCAAGGAATTACAATAAAACAAATACAATAACTACAAATAATTAATAAAGGGGAAAATATAAAAGGGCCCACTTCGGTGGCTGCATGTTCTAAAGCACTACTCTCACAATAGACTAGACTGTAGAAGACGAGGAGATCGGGGTTCGATCATGGTCAGTTGTACTGAGGGTGGTTTTTTTCCTGAATTGTTTTCCACCCGCCCTCCACGCAAGTGCGAGTACACCTCCTCTAAATGTAACATTCCTCATCCCTGACACATTAACATAATTAGTTCATATAAGCCTATGTATAGCCTAAAAGGTTAAAGAGCCGCCGTGACCCAGCCTATATACTTTAAAGATTTCTAACTTAAGAATTAGTAAAAATAGGAGCAAGGAAATGTTCACTTATCTTATAATCGACGGTAAATTAGACCGCTTATGATCCCTTGTTAGTGGTAGGTTCAGGTACAATTAGCTATTTTCCCAATTGCAGTTTTTTTAAACCAAAAATGTTGTTGGCCAAAAAAATCAAATTTTCTTCACATTGTGATATCAACAGCTGTTTTTGAATACATGTCAAGGGTGTCCTGGAATTTAATGACAACTATTTCTCTTCATTTAAAAAGTTTCTCATCTAATGCCACTGTGCTTATGACAGGTATTTAACAATGTTGATTTCACCGTACTTATTTAGGCCTACTCTATGCCATTAGGAACTTGAAAGTTAATTGCCACACTTACAAAAGTACGCCATCCATCCCTATCTTGAGCTAGCCTATATCCAGTCTACCTCATTACATCCTATTCTTATCTTGAGCTAGTTCTATCCAGTCTATCTTATTACGCCCTCTTTCCTGTCCATTTGAATGTTATCCTCCGATCTGCGTCTAGGTCTTCAAATTGGTCTCTTCCCATTGGGTTTGCCAGTCAGTACTCCGACCACGGTTCTAGGATCTCCCTTTCTTTTACTACTTCTACTACTACTACTACTACTACTACTACTACTACTCTTTATTTATAATTTAATTATTTATTATTTTTCCTATCTTTTAGTAACTATTTATCTGTATACATCTATATTCATTATCATTATTTACACTATATATTTGTCTATCTGTCAGGATATTCTATCAAAGGGTGGGGGTTGTCGGGTGGGAGCGTTTAAAATAGTCAAACTAAAGTAGCCCCATGGCTTCTTTGGTGCTGACTGACAGCTGACAGCTGACTTCTGACAGTCAGCATTTAGGTATATACCTAAATTCTTACTGTCAGAAGTGACAGCTGCTAAAGACATGTTTTTGCAGATCATATGGTTCGGCGTAAGGATACATAATTTGATCTGGTAACTTTTCAGAGCTGTCAGTTGTCAGTTGTCAGTCAGCACCAAAGAAGCCATGAGGCTACTGTAGTTGTGTTGATGGATTTATTGCAGACTAAAGTAGCCTACACAATGTGTACACCGGTGCGGGCACTCTGTATAAAATGTAAGATGAGGCACACTTACTTAGCCAAGGGAAATATTTGTGAAATTAGTCATAATTCTGTACTTGTCATGTTTCTTAATGAAACTGATTTGTACAGACACTGTCAAATAAAGAGGGTGGATTATATTGAACTTAAGTTCGTAAGCCAGTAAATTTTTGGGACTGTACTTATGGAAAGAAAACCTGATGTTTAACGTGAGAACGTTAGTAGGCATTAAAAACAAAAACAAATGAAAGACGAAATATATACTCAATTTGCTTTTTGTTTGCCGAGTGATGACTCTATTAAAACTAAAAATGATTTAAAAAAACAAAAACAAGAAATGTTCGCCAGGTTATAAAAAGAAGGATAAATGTACAGTCCAATGTTTACAGTAAGGGTCTTTTAGAAAATACAAACTTTTTTGTTTACGGTCAACAAGGATAACATTTTACTCTTTTTATCACTGCTAATTGCTAGATATTGTTAATACACATCTAAACGGACAGCTGTGGGTCACGCGACTTTACGTATGAATACATGAAAGTGGATGTAGTAGCTTCTATAACTGACAGACAAGGCCATCGCTATGAAAATTGAATTGTAAATCTATAAGTATGAACTTTCAACAACACCGCCTGTTCCTTCTGATTTTTTTTGTCTCACTCCCGAAACTTCCAAATGTGTCGACTTGTGCTTGCAGTTGTTATTTCTGTGACAGCTTCGTAAAAATAGTCTTGAGTTTTATGATTAATTAACGAGGGCATGACGCTTGAATTCATTAATAAAAACTGCTCCGTAGGGAAAAAATAATGTGGCTTGACTAATATATATTTAGAAACATGATTAGCTTGCTATAAATAGAGCTAAACATTTGTTTGTTTTTAAAACCTCAATTCAAACTTCTCAGTGTCATTTTGAACCGTAACATTTATACCAATCTATTTATAAGTTTAAAAATATCCAAATTAACAGGAAATACAATACTAAAGTGGAGGTTTATAGATCTTAAGATTTTGGTCTAAAACAACTTAGGTGGAAAAAGCGTGATTTAATGTTGGTCAGTACTTTTTTTTAAAAGTTTTTATAGAAAAAACAACTGTTTTGGTCAAAATAAATAAGCTATTGCTTTAGTAGATAAGTTGAGTTTTATTTTATACAGATATTAATTTCAACAGTTCGTAGATATTTGTCATGAGCATATTAGCTTTTGAACAGAAACTTTATAACATATAGAAATAATATACTCAAGAACTGTTCAGATGACTATGTGTAGAGAATTAAACTACGCTATAAAGTTAAAAGTTAACATAGTAAATATTATCAATCCTGTTTATCAAATTTCTTCAGGGTGAGTTCAACAAGAATCATATGTCTTCAGTAGGGTTGACAAATTAGTATCTTTTATAACTAGATAATAGCCTGCTCTAATCAAGTGCAACCAGGAGGAATTCATTCGCAGTGTTTTGACTGTGTCCACGGCTGTCAAATGGAATACTTTAAGTACCGTAAAAGAAACAACGAATTGTTTATTCAATAAGTGAAAATTCACGTTTGGAAAAATCTCTACTATTAATAACACAAAGTGTCGGCCTGCATGCCTTTTGCCCAAAATTTCTGGAATCGCTTAACTGATTGCGATGAAGTTTCAAATATGCAGAGTTTTACTGGGAAGATTTTAGGTTATTGATCAAGGGAATTAAATCAAACAAAATTGATGTTTTTCAAATATTTTGTCTTAAAACGCGTGATCATTGATGAATTCTCCTATTGAATGTAGAATTAATTATTTATCTGTATATTTCGATCGCCCCAAAGAGTACAAAATATATTTAAATAATACAAAGATAAATCATATTTTATTTTAGTTGATTGTTTTTAATTCATGGATGCTTATAAGGAATACAGTAGCCCCGTGGCTTCTTTGGTGCTGACTGACAGTTCACAGCTGACTTCTAACAGTCAGCAGTTAGGTATATACCTAAATTTTGACTGTCAGAAGTGACAGCTGCTAAACACATGTTTTTGCAGATCATGTGATTCGGCGTAAGGATACATAATTTGGTCTGGTAACTTTTCAAAGCCGTCAGCTCTCAGCTGTGAGCTGTCACTCAGCACCAAAGAAGCCATGGGACTACTGTAGTTTATGTACCTTAGCCAATCAAGTGCTCAAACCGGGCCCGGTACCAGGCCCTCTTCTCTTTGTTCTACTTAATTTCAGTAGTGTTGGAACCTTATTTATCGGGGGGGGGGAGTAAATTAGTAGAAAAAGTTTTTTGAGGGCCGTTGACCCTCTTGCAAAAGGGGAACCTGGGGACCATTCCTAGACTAATGTTTGAAAATATTAGATATTAGGATTGATTTCTCTTTAAAAATTTTTTATTTAGAGTGTTCTTCAGTTGGAAATATTTGAAAAAGTAAATGTCTATTACAGAATTTATTTGAAGTGGTCTTCTGGATTTTTTTTTTTAGCTGTATGCCTCTAGAGGATATTTAGAGTAGTCTTAACCTAGATTAATTTTTGAAAATTATATGTATCCATAATTTATTTAAAATGGGCTTCTTCCAGCAAATTTTAACAAATTGGAAGCTTTCAAAAGCTATTTGGAATGGTCTTTCTCTGGAAATTTTAATAATTGGCTGTTTCTAAAATATATTTGAAGTGGTCCTTAAATTGAAATGTTTAGACAATTAGATGTTTCTAGAAGCTATTTAGAATGGTATTTTACCAGCAAATTTTTGAAAAAATAGGGTGTCTCTAGAATCCATTTAAAGTAGTTTTCACCCAGATTAAAAAAAATGCCTCTTATTACTATTTGGAACGGTCCTTACCTGCGACGATTATAAATAAGATGCCCCTTAGAGCTATTTGGAGTAGTTTTCTCCTGGATTTAACAAATATATTAAATACTTCCTTTTACTATTTGGAATGGTACTTCCCTGCAAAAATTTTGAAAATAGGGTACTTCTTGAAGCTATTCGGAACTATATAAAAGGCCATTTTTCAGATTAATATTTGTGAATTTCCCTATACCCAGCTGAAGATCACGCTTATCAAGTGAATAAGTACATATCACTGGAAGGTAAACTAAATATGGATGCTATTGAATATCCTGTGCAAATACCACAAATAACTAAATTTTAAAAACAAAATAATGTATCAATTAATGTGTATGGCTACCAAGGGGAAATATTCCCTTTAAGGATAACTAAGATTAGTCGTGAAAATCACGTGGATTTGTTGTTTCTTTCAAATGTGGATGGGGGACATTATTGTCTTATTAAGAACTTGAGCAGATTGCTAACTAAGCTCACTGACCAGACACGATGGTGAATCTTACTATTGCAAATATTACTTGCATAGATTTTCTAAGGAAAATCTCAGGGATGATCATAGTGAGCGGTGTTCTGATTTCGATGGTCAGAAGATACAGATGCCCGAGGAAGATGATAAAATATTGAAATTTTTGACATATAAACATATGATAAAAATCCCGTATGTGATCTCTGCAGATTTTGAGTGTTTTAATATTAAAATATCAGGGTGTGCACCTAGCCCCAATCACTCATCAACTACAAAAATGACGAAGCATACGCCATCAGGATTTGCATAAGTAATCGGCGATTCCGAAGGTAAATGTGTGAAGCCCCCTGTTGTCTATAGTGGTGAAAATGTTGTGGATACCTTTCTCCATAAGCTTGTTGAAGAAGAAACCATGATCATTGAGATGAAGAAAAATGTTGTCCCTATGCGCATCACCTCTGAACAAGAACATGAATTTATTTCGGCTAGCGTATTACACAATTTAAAAAATTATGACGCCCATATTATCATGCAGGAAATTGGGAAGTTTACAGACAGAAGAATATCATGTATTCCAAACAATATGGAGAAGTATATCTCAATCAGTCTTGGCTATTTACAATTTATTGACTTGTTCCAGTTTTTAAGCACATCTCTTGAAAAATTGGTTGAAAATTTGTTGCATGTAAGGAAAACTCAATTTAAAATACTTCATGAAAATATTCCTTTCGATAAAGTAGATCTTCTGCTACGAAAAGGTGTGTTCACTTACGACTACATGAATTGCAGCAGTAAACTGAAAGATAGTTAATTACCACCAAAATCCGCATTCTATAATCAGTTGTGCCAAGAAAATATTTCAGAAAGTGACTACGCTTATGTTAAAACTGTGTGGGAAAAATTTGAAATAAATACTATGGAAGGTTATAAAAATTTATACATTTTAAGTGATGTTCTACTTTTAGCAGATATCTTCGAATACTTTCGCTCTTCATATTTTGAGCACTATAAATTAGACTGTCTACATTTTTGCACATGCCCTGAACTAGTGTGTGCCGCATTTTTAAAGATGACCAAGGTTGAGTTGGAGCTACTAACTGACATTGAAATGCATTTATTCATTGAAAAAGGGATACGTGGTGGGGTGTCTATGGTTTCTAATAGACATTCTGAAGCAAACAACCCCGATATGATGGATTTTAACCCTGAAAAGGAGGTGAAGTACATCACCTACTGGGATTGTAATAATTTATACGGGACTGTTATGTCTGATTGCCTTCCTCAGAGTAATTTTAGGTGGTTGAACAAGACTGAAATAGCAGAGCTTGATATAATTTCAGTTGCTGATGATAGCCCTGTGGGCTATATATTAGAAGTAGATCTAGAGTACCCGGAAGAAATTCATGACGAGCACAGTGACTATCCACTTGCTCTTGAAAAAGTCATAGTTACTCCCGAGATGTTATCCCCATTCTCGAAGTATATACAATCCAAGCTGAGCTTTCCCGCCGGCGGGAAAACAGAAAAGCTAGTGCCCAACCTAAACAATAAACAAAATTATGTGGTATACTACCGTAATTTAAAAGTGTATATTTCATTGGGTATGAAGCTTAAAAAGATACACCGAGTCCTAACTTTCAATCAGAGCGCTTGGTTGAAGCCATATATTGATTTTAATACTTCCCAACGAAAAAATGTGGAAAATGGATTTGAAAAGGACTTTTCCAAACTCATGAACAATGCAATATTCGGGAAGTCGATGGAGAATCAAAGACATCGTGTAAATGTTCAATTACTAAATAATGAAAAAAAAGGCTGAAGAAGCGTATTGCTTCACCAGCATTTATTTCTTATACGATCTTCACGGAAGAGTTGGTTGGGGTTCACATGAGAAAAATAAACCTAATTTTGAATAAGCCTATCTATGCAGGCTTTGCGATCTTAGATATAAGCAAGGTTATCATGTATAACTTTCACTATAATTATGTTAAAAGGTAATATGGACAAAATGCAAAGCTCTTATTCACAGACACAGATTCCCTCTGCTACGAACTGAAAACGTGTATGTGGATATGTTTGATAATATAGACCGATTCGACACTTCAGACTATCCAGAAACACATTTTTTACACTGTGTGTGCAATAAAAAAGCTCTGGGTAAAATGAAGGATGAGATGAATGGAGAATGTATTCGAGAGTTTGTGGGACTTCGACCGAAGCTTTACTCCATTCAAAAGGAGAGTCTTGATGAGAAAAAAGTATGTAAAGGTGTATCAAAAACAACTCTCAAAAAGAAAATTAAACATGCCTATTATAAAAAATGTTTAAAGCAGGGGATCTTACACTACGCCAATATGTCGATGATAAGAAGTGAGAAATATCAATTGTAGAGTATCTCCTTGAATAAACTTGCACTTTCCCTCGTAGATGACAAACGCTATATTTTAGATAATGGATGTGACACTCTTCCATACGGTTACTAAAAAATAAGACAAATGTGTTCACCAATGGAGACATAAAAAAGAAATAAAGCAACTTTTATGTTTTGTATGTAAGTATATTGAAAAGGAAATGTTTGTATTAACCTTTGTAATAAAAAGTCAAATTTTTTAATTTCCTTAGTCCATTAGGTTATCCTTTCAGGCTCATCAATTAAAATTTGAGCCCCCATCATTTTTCTGTTTATTTCGAAACCACCTAAACTGTGTAATTAAACCCATGACAGGTAAACAGTCTGTAAACGTTTATTAAAGAAGCGACTGTATTGACAGGTTGTACTATGGGAGAACGGGTCGTGATATGAAGAATACCCATGATTCCATCAGACATGCCCTTCCAGTTTAAGTGCATGCAATTTCCTATCAAGGTTTTCCACACGATGACTATCAACACAGCGCAAGGAAAACCCCCCCGAGGGTGCCAGGCATTGATCTCTCCGCGGCAAGTGTTTCTCACATGGACAACTGTGTGTGTTGTATTCCCGTGATAGTTCTAGCTGCGACCTGGAACTGTTCTATATGGATAATAAAACCACTAGCCGTTTACAAAGAGGCCTTGCCTTAAAAAAATTTTTGTTATTTTATTTCCTTCAATTAAGACACATATTACGTGTATCAAATCTTAAAACATAAATAATTACACTACATCGAATTTTTTGAATCTGAAGAACTCTTTTATCAACTTCAAAGTTTTCACTATGGTGATTTCTACCTTATACGTTGCATGATTTCTTCTTTGTGCGGGAAATTCAAAACTCTGCTGTTATTATAAACATTATTGTTTAAAGAACATGTTTTTAAAACTTACATTAACACAACCGAAGCTGTGGGCGAAAGTTAGTGTGATTATAAATGATTAAGGTCACTGTTTATATGGATTTTAGTTCAATTATCATAATATTCTTGGTATTCATTAATTTTTATTTTCTAATTTAAAGGGAAAATGGGCTCGATCTGCTGCCCCTCCCCTAAATAATTAAGAGCTACCGACGCTTTTGTGTATGCAATTTGTTAAATTAGCTAGATGTATGTATGATACAAATCTGTATGAAACGTAGATACATTTAATAGTCTAAAAATGGTATGGATCCGCTTTTGAAACCGCAAGGTCTAGGCCACTGATGATGGGGAGATCGTGTTTTGAATCCTGCTCAGGTATACTGAGAAGAGGTTTGTAAAAAATTGTTTAAACTATCTCTCCTCGCAAATTTGGGTGTACTTCCTCTAATTTCAACCTTCTTCATCCCTAAGTCATCAGCGTAATTAGTACATATGCATATAAACTAAACAGTAAGATACAGTGGTAACAAAAATGGTACGTCTTTCTCGATTGCTCAGAAATTGAGTGAGAATGCAATCCAGGATCATTAACATCTTCCTCTGATGCAGCTGTTTTCGGTCACAGTACTCTTCTCTTTTTCGCAATTTTTTTTAATAGTAAATATAGCCCCCCCTCCAACACCTCAGCCCCTTTTTTGTGTTCTTTGATCCTAGCCGGAGTTTCTTGAACTTGGCCTCATCACCACCAGTCAAAGAACTTTTAAAAAACACGCACAGCTCTTTTTTTTTTTTTGCCCTGTGTTAACCAGATGGCTGTAAAATACAAATAGCTTCTACTTTTTACTCACTCAATGAATGATTGTAAATGTAGTAAATTCGTGTGAAGTGAAAGTATATGTGAGCTGACAGAAAGAGACAGGTTGGCCGGGATATTAGATACAAGATTACTACAGAGCAAGAAAATGTTGGGAAAAAAAATATAATTTTTCTTAATTATTATCTCGATAACAACAATATTACAAACTCCAGATGTACATTTTTGAAAGCTAGGAAAGTTACTTAATCCAATTTTTATTTTCATATTCCTATGTCAAGTTATGCGATATGCAGCTGTCACTTCAGCTGTTACTATCAATGCCAATAAAATAGGTCTAACAAAATAGTATAGTTTTATCCAATGACCATGAAATTTCTAGAAGATTCTTTGAATATCCATTCATAAGAAAATCAAGGTAACTTATTGATGTTTTCCTTTAGGTGAGATGGGAGTTTAAGTATATCTTGTGAGTGAACATAAAAATCTATCAAAATATAAATTGATTTTCCTACAATAATTGATAGCTGACAGTACCAAAAGTTACCATTTGAAGTCCCATTTTAGTTGATACTAAAAGTAAACAGTCCCTCCTCATCCCCTTCACTAAGTAGAGATTTATAGTAGGCAAGTTTTCAAATTGTACTATCTGTTCTAAAACATTTATCTTTTATTTAGATGGGTCATTTGTTTCTCATTAAGTTAGAGTCACAAGTGTAATAGTGATAACACTTAACACACAGATAAAACACAAACCCTTGTCTTAGATGGCAGTAAAGTCCCCCCCAATTTAAAAATTCATGCTTTTGTGATTTCAATCGCTTGTTCTTCGTTTGTTCTGTATTGGTCCACAAAAAAATGTTTATTCCTTTTTGATTGACCCATAAATGTTGCTTACATATTGGTAGGGAGGCATATGTAGAAAAACCATGCTCCGTGGCAAAGTTATGCTGTATATCAAAGTGAAAATAGCAAATGGAAGTTGAAATTGAGTAGATGCATTGATCCAAAAGATGCGTGTGCATATGATCTAGCATTCCACAAGGAATGTTTCATGAAGAACATTGTCAATATCTTCTGAAGTACCGATAGTAGTAGTTTATTAGGCATTTCCCAAAACCCCAGAGAAACTAGCACAATATTTTATAGCAGCCCCAGAGCTTCATCGTATATCGGTTAAGACATCAAACATGGCAGGTATTAAAAGGACAAACACCGGCCCACGAACATAATGACGACTCTAAAAAGCAATATATAAGGAGAATATTGCAATAAACAAATGATGTGTTTAGCGTGATGAGTGGGAAATCGTTTTTCACATGAAGGTCCCAAACTAATTAATATTACAACCAAGACTGCTTCCTCAAAATGCAAAGACTCATGTATAAAACAAGGACCATCAATTTATGAGATTCAATCAAGAGGAGTAAATTAAATTTTTTCTCACACGCACAAAGAAAACTTAACATAAGAATCAGGCATTGTTAAGGATTTAAAATCATACAGATCACTCTTTGCTCGGCTGCTTGTTGTAAGAAGATAACGTGACATAGATCTACGTGAGACAATAGGTGTCTATGAATTTTCTGCTGTACTAAGATCACTTTTTAACTGTGACGGTACTCTGCATCTATGTTTTCAAAAGGGTTAACTGATTAACATTTTGAAGTATATTCCACTCCCACCACAAAGCAGCTGCTCAATTAAAAACCAAACCACTTCAAAATAAACTTATATCAGTACCCCCGAAGAAAGAAATTTTTCTGTAGCAGTTGTTGATAGAATGGAAGAGCTTCAAGCATTAGACAAGGATAAAGGCATTCAAACATGCAAACATTTAGATGAAGCATTTAAAAAGAAAATAGAAACTAAGTAAATGGGTACTAGGACTACAATTAAGTGCACCTTGTGTTCGATACATACAAAGAACACTTAGTAAAAGATATGACAAGCCAAAAAAGAGTCTAGGGAATTGTGTCTATCCGCTATAAAATCACTGATGGCACAAACATGGTCAACATAACAGTGAAAAAACTACTGTCACATATTTGTACCAAGGATGAACTAACTGTATACCTGGTTGAAAAAGTTAAACATGCGCAATAAACGAAGAAATACTTTGTGTTCATGTGATGCCTTCTTGCATTGTTCTTTGGATTATCTTCAGAGCACGCAAGAAGAGACTTATAATTCTTCATGCCACCAATGCCACATAGAGAACAACAAAACGGTATATAAGTATATTCGTACAAGAAACATATGTTGATTTATAGAATAAGATGATATCTGAAACTTCCCAGCGCATATTAATTTGTACCTGCATCCAAAGATGTTATATTGAGTGCATATTTATACACTTCACTAGGACCATTAAAGGCTTATGCGATGCCAGATTTTTATGCCTTGTCTGGATATGACTACACAGGCACTTTGTCAGGAAAGATAGACTTTCATAGTGCAAAGCTATCAGTATAGAGACAAAGGACATCCTGTTGGACCTTTGTTCAATAGGAACCGATGACACCATTCCTGGTAGTAATACAAGAATTCGTCTGCCAAATTTACCAGCCCAGTCCAAGCATAGATCAATTTCAAGAGTTGTGTTGGTTCTAAGAAACAGATGCGCTGGGAAAAGTTACCGCCAGCAAGAAGTGCTTTCATAGCTGCAATAAGGAGATTTAACTACCAAGTGATGGTCTGGATCCAAGACTGTAATCCCCAGCCAATCATTCCATCCTCTGTTGGACATGGCTCGACCATGAAGAATGGGCAAGCAGCTCCTGTTCCCTGGGAAAAGCCGTGTGCTCCGGGCTCTTCTCAAGTTGATAAGATGGTCCTGTGTAAGTAAAAGATGTCGTCCAGCATGTAAATGTTCTGTAAGCAGCCTACTGTGTACTGATGTGTGTGTGTGGAGGCAGAGAAGAACAATATGACAAAGATTCACATATTGTATCAAAAGAGATATTATTCAGATCTGCAATCTCAATTTAATCAATTTTAAATTAAATATATTTTATTTCTTATAGAAGAATAATATTAATTGATTATATTCCTCAGTAGGATACAGGAAGGCAGCGAAGAACCAAAAGACTTTTTGAACTCCCCTAGGACAACTAATTTCTACCATATGGTGTGTCCTTCGAGGCAATAATACACAATATGATTAAGTTTGCATGATAGGATAAACAATAAATTTAGCAGGAAAAGAATAATACGTACTTTGCATAAAAGAATAAGGAGTGAAGGTGGAAGAAAATATTGGCTATAATGAGTGAAATAATAATCTAAATTATCAAAATTTTATTATTGCTATTAAGTTTTAGTAAAGTATCTTATATAATATTAATTTAAAATAACTCTATCCTATACATTCATTTAGAATGGAAGTAGCTAACACACACAGGACACATTTATTTAAAAACCATATTTACATATAAAGGTGATAAAATAGTTCCACAAGTGAAAAGAGCTTTTCCTCAAAGATTATAGTTTATTTAATAAATAAATTCTTAACACGATTAAAAAAATCAATAATTTGAAGCCCTTTTATCTTCAAAAGAATAGTTAGCATTTGTAACATTATTAAATAAACTTTGCCTAAAAACAATATAAATAAAATTTCTAATGAAATAATCCAAACTTTCCATAACCTTATTCTAAACATCAAACTTAAAAAACAAAAGTCAAACTAGTATTTTCATGAACATAGTAAGTATAAATTCATCGACATACAAAGAAACAAAATTCTAACAATAACTTGTATTTAGTTTTAAAAACCTTTAATATTTTGTTCATTTAATGGACATGAGAAAATAAAATTGTGTTTATAAACTATAACTAAAATTTAACTTTAATATAATTTAATATAACACAGAAATATAAAAGAAATGACAACTAGATACTTTGAAAAAAAAACGTAATTATATTGGGAATTTTACTTTAGTGCACTTAAAATGTAGGCCTATAATAAAATTAAAACTATAAAATTTACACCAGTGGCAGCAGTTTATGAAATAAACATGTTAAATATTAGTTAAATAGGGGGTTGTATCCAGTTCCGGATTAAGTTATTTGGGGACCCCTGGGCTTTTGAAGAATTTAGGGCCCTTTTTACTTTTCTACTGTAAGAAGCCCAAGCCTTTATATAATAAATGTGTTAACTAATGTGTAAATAATGTGTAAAAAGATCCATTTAAATAAGGTATTTTTCAATTTGTTTTTAATTTAACATCTTGGTAAATCAAATACTTTAAAATAAATAGTTAATCTTACAGCTACAATCAAACAAACTTGTATAAAAGTAAACAGCAGTTTTAAGCAGGAATATTAACTTAAAATGTATTTTTCCTTGCCTTAATATTTGCGAATGTTTGCACAATATCGTCAAATGACAACTGTCTTGTAATATCATGTTCCAATGATATGCAAGATGGCTAAACCTTGATTCAATCATTGTTGATTGTAATTTATTTTTAACTAAGGTAAGTTTTGAAAAAGAGCATTTTGCTTCACAGTTGACTATAGGAATTATCAAATACAATTTAAAAGCAGTAAATATTTTTATAAAAACATTAATAATATCATTACTATACATATATTTAGCAATAGCTTGACAACTAATTACATAAACACTCTTGATAAAGTCATAATATTGTGAAATTTCTAGTGTTGAATATTAATAAAAAGCCTCACTGGAAAAACCTAAACGGTTATTAAGTGAAACTTTGCAATAAACTAAAAATTGAAACTGAAATTGTTTGTAAGACTGTAGAAAACTATTAAGTCTGCTATATAACTTATCAATTATCACATAAAATGTTTCTACTTAAAATTTTTTCTGACCTTTGAGAAGAGTCTAACTGTGGGTATCTGTACATATTTTCTTTGGTTGTCTTTCATATGAGTCCTCAAAACTTCTGGGAGATTTTTTGCATAATATTTTAGCTATCTTTTATCTCCTCCAGTGGCCGAATTGTCTAAGGCGTCACTCTCATGTTAGACTAGAATGCCAACGACAGGGAGATGAGGATTCGAACCCTGGTATGGTGTAATGAGAGGGCTTTTTCCAAAATGGTTTTTCACTCTCCATCCAGGCAAATGCAGATACCCTACTTCTAAATTAAACCTTCCTCGTCCCTAAATCATTATGGTAATTAGTACATATCCATATAACCTGAACAGGTATAAGACGCAGTGCTAAAAAACTAGCTCGTTCAATGGCTATGAATGTTGCTAATAACTCAAGAAGGTTACAACCTGATAACAAGTCAAACTAACACTAACTTTATCGATGCCTAAAGCACATACTTAAAAACATATGTGAATTTCATCAATTTATTTTTAAAACATTTTGCCTCCCCCCCCCGAGATTCAGGTTTTACTTCAATATTTTCGTATATAATATACAATGCATCCAAAATGCTTTCATAGTTGGTAAACAGTGCTTTTACCGACTCATAATGGCAACACCATTTGGTTTGGGAGAGGAAGTTCATCATTCAAGTCTGGTTTCAAATGTCTTGATAATATAGCTCATTTAGAAAGAAAACTTGATAAAAAGATGTAGAGTCTTTGTAGGCAGGAAAAAAATGTATGGCTTCAAGATAAGATTCAACAGCACTTACTAGAACTAAGTTTAATAAATGGCCTACACAAGGTACAAACTGGGCAAATTTATTTCCCTCTTGATTTGTGTTTGAAAGTCTTCGTACTGACCCGACATGTTTGCAGCGTTATCATAAGACCACTCTAGATTTACTTAAAGAAATGTCAATAATGTTTAGAAACTATTTTACATCCCTAAACAAAGACATCCCAATGTGACTTTCAATAGACCTAAAAAATAGAAGCTTCTTCGAAAGAGAAGTACTTGCATACAAATGACAACTGATCTACATGAGCAGTTTGGAGAAGAGTCAATTATCAACAGGGGCGGCTCGTCCCTAAGGCGCGGAGGCGCGCGCCCCCCATCACCACGAATCCCCAGTTCCTTTTAACGTTATTATTCGCACTCTCACGACAATTTTATCTTGCCATAATAGTTTCAAGAAAAATATGTTTTTGATTTAAGTAATAGCACGCAATGTTTTTAAAATGGCATGCGGTCGGGCGCGAGGTGGTCAGCGCCTGACATTGTGAAACCAAACCTTCCCACCCCTTCACCTCTTGTCTTCAAATGGCATGCAGTCAGGCGCGCGACGGTCAGCGCCATGCATTGTGAAACCAAACCTTCCCTCCCCTTAACCCATTGTCCCCACCCTGAGATAGCTAGCTAGCATTGCTTATTCTTCTTTTGAAGGCGCACTCCCTTACGCGCCCTAAGGTTGAAAGCTTGTGAAATGTGTATAGCGTGAACCAGCAATAATTGTTGTCAGTCATCCTGCGTGCTCCTGCATCTTGAGGCTGTGTGTGGCGTGTGTGTTTATAATAATATTATGTAGGGTTATTTTAGGATAATGTTTATTTGAGTTATATGTTTTAATATTTTTTGTAACTAGGCTTAATATGAATAGTTCAATTCAGGCGCTTAAGACAACGAATATTGCAAGATTAACTCTTGATCAAAAAAGAGAATTGAAATCATTAGGTAGGCCATGTCCTGAATTTTGTATGGAACAAAGTGAAAAAAAGAAAAATGAAAATCGAGTTTTTAGAAGACAGCTCAAGTCCAAAGATGCATACCAAAAAAATGGCTGGATTTGCGGCTGTGATGTGGACAAATCTTTGTACTGTTTTCCGTGTATTTTGTTTTCTCCCAGAAAGAGTGGTGAATGCTTGTGGATAGTAAAGGGCGTCAATGATATAAAACATTTAACAGAAAAAATTAAGAAACATGAAATATCTGTGAATCACATGAATAGTGTCGTTGATCTTTCTTTGCTAGGCAAAGTAAACATATCGTCTAGTCTAGACTCACAATACAGAGAAAACGTTAAAAAACACAATACTAACGTTGACAAAAATAGGCACATATTAAAAAGGTTGATTTCATGTGTTAAATTCTGTGGTGTTTTTGAATTACCTCTCAGAGGTCATGATGAATCAGCATCATCTACAAATCCTGGTGTCTACAGAGGTTTAATTAATTATACTGCTGAGCTGGATTCTACAATGAAAGACCATTTAGAATCAGCCACTGTATTCAAAGGAACATCGAAAATAATACAAAATGACATACTGGACTGCATGCTTAATGTCTGTAGGGAGGAAATAGTAAAGCAGATACGCGATTCTGAATTTGTAGCCATCGAATGTGATGAGACAACTGATGTAACGAACCATTGTCAGATGGTATTAGTTTTTAGGTATGTGTTTGAGGGGTTGGCTTGTGAGAGGTTTTGGGGGTTTCTAATTCCTGAAGGAAGATGTGCAGGCACCTTAGCAAAATGCATAATGGACCACATCAAACCTCTTCTAGACACTTCAAAAGGAAGATTAATAGCACAGACGTATGATGGTGCTAATGTTATGAGTGGCTCTGTTGGGGGTGTACAGGCCAAGATTAGAGAAACATACCCATTTGCCTATTTTGTACATTGTTACGCTCATCAGCTAAATTTGATATTGGAAAAAGCAACCAGTGCAAACAGCAAAGTTCGAGTTTTTTTCTCAAACCTTTCTGCCATTCCCGCATTTTTTTCGCACTCATCTCTACGATCGGACGTTTTGGAGCAAGTAGTACAAGTCAGACTACCCAGAGTTGCTACAACAAGATGGAACTACAACATTCGAACTGTTAACGTTGTGTACGAAAATAGAGATAAGTTGGAGGAATGTTTCGAAGTTCTTGAGGAAAAGTGCACAAACAAACTTACTGTTAACGAGGCGAGTAGCCACAGAAGAGCTTTTCAGGACCCAAATTTCATTTTCTGGCTAACTCTTTTCCACAAAATTTTACCTCACGTGGATATATTGTACCAACAACTACAAACCAGGAACAGGGACAGTATAATGTGGCAAAATGACATTTGCATTTTTGAAAATGAGATACAGAAAGAAAGGGGGCAAGTTAATGAAATAGAGAAGCAAATAAATGAAGAGTTCCCTGAACAACCAAGAAAAAGGAAAAGTAATGTTGAATGTAGCACCAGAGTGGGGGATGCTAAAGAAGTGTGTGATGTTATTACAACTAATGTAAAAGACAGATTCGCTTTTACTGGTCATTTGGAGGCAGCTTCTTTGTTATGTAATGAGTCATTTCCCCAATTTTCTACTTGCTTTCCGGAAGAAAAACTCACGCGAGTAATCCAACACTACCCATTCTTAGAAAAAGAAAAACTCCGGTCTGAATTGGGACTTTTATACAGACGACAGGACTTTGACATTAAAGGAGCAATACAACTATTGAACTTCATGGAGAAAAATAACATTATTTCAGTTTTCAGTGAGGTGACGAAGCTTCTAAAAATTATCATAACGACCCCAATGACGTCTGCTGAACCTGAACGTTGCTTTTCTACACTGAAAAGAATAAAGACTTTCTTAAGGAATACAACAACAAATGACAGACTTAATGCTCTAGCGATGGTAGCCATAAACAAGGAACTTATCACACAAATGAAGGACTTTGACGACAGAGTTATGGAAAAGTTCATTAACTTAAAGGAGAGGCGTATGGACTTCGTATATAAATAATTTCTTTGTTTATTGCGTTCTAAGTCATTTCTCGCAAGTGTAAATAATGTAAATATTGTGTATCCTACATATTAATGTTGTGAGATTGTGAGGACATTGAACATACATACATATATATTTATGCACATTACACAGCTGCAGTTTCTACAACACATCTACGTTCTTTGGGGTGAGTTTATTTTTTTTATCTTTGCATGTTGTTTGTGATATTAATTTTTGAGTTTAACTAAATGAATATTTAGCAAAACATACTCCGAAATTTGTGTCTTCCTTTAAATATATTATTTAGAAATAATTTATTAACTAAACAGGCTGCGCCCTCCAGCTTCTAAAGTGACGAGCCGCCACTGATTATCAATAAATAGTATTTTGATTGTTTTATGTCACCAATGATTGAATTTAACGCTTTTTCTCCCATTGACTGAACTAGATCTTCGCAAATTGTTTTTGATAAATAGGAAGGCTTTACTTTTGCTTGATAGCCAAATTTAGCAAAGTGCTACTTCATAAATGTGTCAAACTAATAAATTAGTTCAAGGATGCTTAAGTAACTGCCGCAGTTTGTTTCAAGACCTCGCACCAATAATATGAGTCTATAGTTGTATGCTTAACTAACTCCCCCTATTGACCTTGGTGGTCTTGTGGTAAAGTGCTCGCACCAGGGACCCAATGTTTGTGGGTTCAGACCCAGCCGGGGTAGACAGATATTTCTTGAGCAATAAAAATCTATAGCACAACTTTCTTTGGAGTGGAAGTAAAGCATCCAGTCCCATGTCGATTTTGGCATGTAAAAAAAACCCTGAGTGGTATATGAAAATACCTTTCCGGCAAAAGTGGTAGGCCCTTTCGCGCCCACTCACAGAAATTCTGTGTGCTTATATAACCAGTCGATTCAGAACATGCACGTTAAGTACCTCAAATAAAAAACAACAAAAACTTGCGAGGAACTATTTTGCCCAAGTGGCCATGAATTAATAGCCTTTATATTCTTTAAACCATTTTCACGGCTTCCCAGAGCTTCTTCCACATTCTTCCAGTTACAAAAACTAAACGTACCAAATGGGAAACTATATTTGTTAATTGAAGCAAATAAATTGCAATGGTAACATAAAACTCTGATAATAGATGGTGAATATGTAAGCCAAAACCTTTTAACAAACACTCCATTTTGAATTTTTCGAACAAACTGATAGATAGCAGTTTTGAGATTTGAGCTCTTGTTTTAAGGCAAGAGAACTTTAACGAACGTTTTTGGAAATGTTGAGGTCAAAGCTGAATATATTGTACCCTAAATTCATCATTAATCCACTAAGACATACAACCTAAATTGATAGAAGGGAATCCCGTAGTATGCATAGTACCATGATAAGCATCGGAAATTAAAGAACTGCATTTAGGCTCTGCTTTACACTGAATCTTATTAATGTGTCTTGTATTAGAATATAAAACATATGCATACAATTAATTTTAAAGTGGGACTCTTAAGAAATAGAGGAAGGCGAGGGGGTGGAGGGTATTAACAGAATACTATATTTTTGGTTTTAAATAAGATGTGGTCAGGAATGTAGTGAGATTACTAAATTATTATTAAATATTTGAAATTTATAAGTGAGAGTTGGTGAATTAGGTGGGGAGTTTCATAATTTCCAATGCAATATTAAAAACTACTTCTAATTGTGGTATAAGAATGAAATATGTCTGGCAGGTATAAGAGACACCTCAGTCACTTTGAGGAAAAAAAAAAACCCATAACAAAAGATAATAAAATGTGGGCATGGGGGTTGCCCCCAAAAATTTTCAAAACTAATAGAATAAAACTCTTCCCGTATAGTATAAAATGAAAAAAATCTTGAAAGCCACAATAAAGCCATTAAGAGAAACCCGATACATGGACAACAATAAACAATAAAGTTATGAGATTCATCATAAAAAAAAAGCAGTAGGTTTTAGCCAAACTTTTGGAATAGACCCATTACCTGTATAAAAAAAAAAGAGGTTGATTCTAATTCACTAATAATAGTTTAAATAGAGTTTTCACACACTATCTTTATTTGATTAACTTCGTGCTTGTATACAACCCTAGTTGGCTACTGTGAGCTGTATGTTGGAGTTTAATGAGACTGTTTAGGCAGGTTTAACAGCCAGGGCTTCTGGTCTTCAGCCCCTATAAACCCCACTATCCCTTAATCCGGATCTGGTTTTGTGTGTGTGTGTGTGTGTGTATATATATATTTGTATTTTAAACCAGGTCAAACATTATGGACTAGGTCATATTAAACATCTATTAATAATAAGCAACATTTATTTTTAGTGAAAAATATAAACTTCGTCATTGATTTGTACTAAAAAAACTATTCTTTAAGATTAAAAAAATGTCTTGACACAGCATCTAACCTAAACACCAGAAACAAAAATTGCTTTTGATGCAAATGTGGTTACAAATTCAATTCTATTTTTGAACTTAAACATTTAACACATAGGCTATTAAAAATATTAATCTAAAGAGTAGGTATGAGGAATCTTGCCTAAAATAAGTGCACTCACATTAGTGTGGAGCATGTAAAAAGCCACCCTCGATGAACCCAGCTGAGGTTATAATCCAATCTATTGAGACTGACAACTTAGACTGCATGACCAAACACTAATAACTTGTCTTAAATAACAAATATCTGCACAAGATTGACGAGTTGATTTGAGTTTACTAGCTATATTACGTTCACATTATAAAGGTGTTAGTGTCTTGACAGTCACTAAAACTATTTTGGTGAGCATGCAGACTAAGGCGTCAACCCCACCTGGCCTAGTTTGCCACTGACTGAAAAGTCAGGGTTTGAATATCAGATGGGTGAATTGTGGGCGGATTTTCCTGAATGATTTTTTCCCCCTTCTCCGCTTTTTCCCACAAAGAAATGCAGGTACATTTAATATCAATTTTACCTTCCTCATCTTTACCTCACTATTATAATTAAATGGTGATCCTGGACAGTTAGTAAAATGTGGCATAAAGATAATTGTTTGATATACATAATAGTTAACGTTCGTCAGCATATATATATATATATATATATATATATATATATATATACATAATAGGCCCTACCTAATATAGTAAAGTGTTATAAGCATTCAGCACGAAAAAAAAATGGTATTTTCTAAATGGATCTTCCCACCGTCTTCTTTCTTACTTACTCTATGGTATTAGGAGCTCTTAAGTTCATTTCCGCACTTACTAAGGTATGCCACCTATCCCTATCTTGATCTAGTTATATCCAGCCCACCTCATTACACCCTATCCCTATTTTAAGCTAGTTCTATCCAGTCCAACTTGTTACACCCTATCTCTTTGAGGTTGATTCTAATATTATCCTTCTATCTGTGTCTAGGTCTTCCCAATGCTCTTTTTCCATTGGGTTTGTCAGTCAGTTCCCTGAACAAGGTTATAGAATCTTCCATTCGTGCTGCATGCCCTCCCCAGAGTTATCTACGAGACTTGATTAATCTAACAATGTCTTGTGAAGAATACAGGGTATGTAACTTATTATTATGTAGCCTCCTCCACTAGGCAGTAGACTCATCCCTTTTTGGACCAAATATCTTCCTAGGCACCTTGTTTTTGAACACCCTAAGTTTGTTTTCATTGTGTAGTGTAAGACACCACATTCCGCACCCAAAAAGAACAACCAGTAAAATTATTTTTTCGTATATTCTTAGTTTTAAATTCCTGGATAACAGATTAGATGACAGCCTTGCTGATTGAGTAATAGCATGCATCTCCCGATTGTATTCTTTCCCTAATTTGCAATTTAATATTGTTATTGCTAGTTAAAATTATTCCTGAATATTTAAACTATTTAACCCTGTCAAATGATAAGTTGCTCGAAATAATCTTTAATTTGTCATCACCAATCTGGGTTCTTTGTAGTTCTTTTTTTAGCTGTAGCTAAAGTCAAAACACAATTTGTAAGGGAAAAATAAGTGATTATGACAAATTAAATTTGTCCGTTAGTAATAGCGTTATAGTTATAAATAAAAATAATACATTATTCAGTTTGATAGTTTGATATTATATAGAATGACTACCAAATGTTCAACAATTTGTCCAAAGCTTAAAAATAAGTGCCAACCATATTTTCTTAAGTTTAATAAAGCAAACTGTTGTGTCAACAATTAACAGGTATTATAATAAATTGATGTTTTGTTTTTCATTCCTATTCTGTGGACAGAATCAACAGTGTGAATGAAATAAAACAACTTAATCTATGAATTTGCCTTTTCTTCAAATTCTTTAATTTCCATTTAGATTTTAAATTTCATTTGCGTGATCATCACACTTCGGTAATGTTTTTGTGTGAAACACAATTATTTACACTCTATAACTTTATTTTCTTACAAATGAACATTTCAAGCACCTTTTAGAAAATACAATTTTTTTTTTTCTTCTGTATGTCAGATATGTCCATCTATAAAAAAAATGAGTACAAAGAAATTGCCCAAGGTACGTTCGATCATTAAATAAAATATTTGTTACATGTTAGTAATTATCCTATAACTTATAGCAGCATTTCTTTATATATATATGTATGTATTATATATATATCAAATTTTCATTGCTATATATTTACACTTTGTAAAACTCATCAAAATAACTGTTTTAAACTCACGGAATGTTTGTGTATTTTGAGTAAATACAATCGAAATATAGGTTAGAATTTAACTAGAGCTGAAAAAGAAAACAACATTAAGGTTAGATGGGGAGCTGAGACAATCTACTTACCAAATACTTTATCTAGAATAAAAAATAGTCTTGTCAATGTGCATTGATAATTCGAGTAACTTTGTTGAGTTCTTTAAATTATTTAAAGGTATGATCTTGTTAAAAGAATATATATAATACTTTAAAAAAAAAGTCGTTTTGTAATATATCTATATTTGAGGAAAAATGTGATCTGGACAAAGGTCGTTACCTAAATATTTGATTTAATACCCTGATCTGCCTAGTGAGCAAGTCTTTCAAGTTTCAAATACAAATCTGGATCTTGTTAGGATTTGTAATTGTGTCAAAATTACAAATATTGATATTTGAGAGATTTGTATCAGATTCAGGTTAGATGGAATTGAATTTAAAATTCACATATAAAAGACAAACATTTTAATAATTTAACTTTTTAAAGAAATTAGTAAAAGATCCATTATTTAACTCAACCTTAAAATCTTACGATTCTTGGAATCGTAAGTCACTATTTTTGAACACAATTTGTGAAGCTTGGGAAAATGATTCCATGTTCAATTTCCATGTTCAAGTGTCATTTTTCAAAATTTACAAACAGTTTAGTCAAATTATTTATTTGTTGGACTCAATCAAGAATATATAAATAATTTACTCTAAAACATTTTATTTGGATTTTATAAAATTTCTTTTAGAGTTGGGTCGAATTCAATATGTTAAAAATTCGAATCTTAAAGCCGAATCTCTAATTTATCATTAAATCCCAAATCTCAAATCCAAATCTAAATCTTGGAAAAATTAAGAGCATTAGAGGAATTATACATACAAATATAATAGATTAAGAGAGAATACAAAATAGTAACTAAATGTTAACATTTTTTCTAATATTCATTCATTATAGCATTCATAAATCCAGAAGTGTAAAATTACTGGTCTGAGGCCTGGTTGTTAAGTTCATCCTATTATTATAGTTGGTTCTGAACCACCAACAAGCAGTAGTAGAGTTCTAAAACCAATTTCACTTGAAACATAATTTTTTATTTTAAGGATATGAGCTTCAAATCCAAAATTTTCTTGAATCTCAAATATTCTTAATGATTCAAGGGATTTAAGGGTCTCAGCTTTAATTTAATTACAAAAATTTTTATTAGGGTTAGATTCAATACATTTGTACTATGAAATCCCGTACAATTCAATAATTGTACAAATGGCAGCAAAAAGCCAACTACCGAGTCGCAGATGGCTGCGTTATCCGAAAGCTCGTGATATTAATATAATCACATATTTGTAGCCGACGATTTCCGCTAAGTCCATCATAGACTCTGCCTTAAAATATGAGTGAAGAATGACCCTGGGCACGGGACGAATCCTGGATAGCTCAGTGGTTAGAACATTGGCGTACTAAGCCAAAGGTCCCAGGTTTGATTCTTGTGTCCAGGTGTCATTTTTCAATTTTCAGAATATGATATCTAGATGGAGTAATTCCCACTAATAGCATAAATAATAGCTTTGGCTATTTAATTCTTATGAAATATTTTATTTGAATTCGATTCAAACTATTTTCATTTTTAAATATTATATTCGAATTTGATTCAAAAATTTCTAGAGATTATTAAAAAAAAAAAAAAGTCCCTCATTATGAAACCATTTTCAAATATATATTAGATCATAAGAGGCAAACAGAATAGCCTGTGGCACTAATTCTTAACATTGATAAAAACTCAATGGAATATTAAATTTGACTAAAAAAATACATGTCCTCATTTTTCCAGAGTCTGGTAATTCTTCTTTTCCGGTTAGCTCAGACTTCAAGTGACGTACATACATTCCTCCATTTTAAAGTTTTAAAGTTTTGGAAGGATACATTCTACTTCTCTAAGAATATTACAGTAGTCGTCATTTATTTGGCTTAAAGAATTTGTATGTGTCTTTGGTAACAAGGTAGCTGACTGCCGATGTTATTGTGGTGCCAGCTGTTATGTACCTGGAAATATAGTTTGCCAAATAAAAGTTAGCTGAAAATGAGTTGTAAGCTTTATAATGCCACTATTTTATACTAACTAAAATATGCCACTATAGACACTGGGATTTAAGGTTTTTGATACTTATTTAGGGCTAACCTATTAGTTATAACCTTCTTCCAATTGTAACAAATCCCATATCAATGAGAATTCTGATATTTGAATGAAATTGGCAATACTCAGAATTAGGTTATTTTTTATTGTGACAATTAATCAAGGAAAACCAATTTGTTTTTTTTACTAGCCACCTACACTTTTTTACTCCTCAAACTCATTATGGTATAGCATATAAATAACGTATTTTTTGTTGGGTTGGGTACATGAAAAGGGATTAAAATTTAAAATGCAGAGGAATCAAAATCAAGAATTAAAAATTTAAGATTAAAATTTAAGAATTGAAATTAGCAGGTAAGATATTTTAGGAACAATGGAAACAATTATAAATTTACCTGGTTGAAATTAAAACCTAAATACACCGAGATAAGTGAGGTGTTTACGATCATCCCTAAACTCACCAAAGCATGTGAAGGAGTGAATGATCTACGTAGTTGAACACTGGAGCCGCCAGGGTGGATGCCACCATGAGCAGTTGCACAGCCGTGTTTACTTTACTTATATTTGTGGGTGCCAGCTGAGCTGTTGCATATGTAACGTCAAAATAACGACTCATAGTTCTCTGTAAAAATATAATTATAAATGTGATTTGAAAACTGTCAATTTTACATTTTAACTTATCAATTTGTGAATATATATTAAATAGGAGAAGAATTTTTCAACATTTGTGGAGGGTATATCATGACTTTGTATTAGGTCCCATCTCTTTTGTTACAGCCTTGAGTCGACTTCGATCTCTGACTGAAGCTCAAAGAGATTCACCCGCCAACAGTTGATTTTCCACCAGATGACCGCTTGTCCCTGAGCTCTCTATCGTCTCTAGTTTCTCACGCTCAGATAGCTCATCAAGCAGGTTGAGGGGACTAAACAAAGTTCTCACACCTTAATGAGATAAAATAGTTACCCACATATCCTTGTAGGCTTTTGTTGTATCCATTTGTAGCACCTGATTGGCTCAAATAGTGCTAATGTAGCCTTATTATTGGAAACTTCAAGAGACGCTGGATTTGCTTTGATTGACCGAAGGTGTGTTGTAATTTGAGAAATACATCAATAAAATTATAGCTCCTTAAATGGGTGTGTGAGGTCAACTTTCTCAATATGAAGTGAACTCGAATTGAATAGAGTTAAATCTTCCTAAACAGACACCTCTGAACTGCAGCTTCTTCTTTAGAGCAAAGAGTTTAAATTTCCCTGGCCAAATAACATGGTTATTACAGCAATGCTACTTACCAATAATAGATTTCAATAACGGACACTGCCAGACACTCATATTTACACATACAACATTCAAACAGAGGACAGAAATTGAAAACACAAGTCCATACAGAGTATGTTACTGTAGAAATGTCAGGAATGCCAATGTTTCACGTTAAGTGTGAGCAGTACTGCTTTCTCCCTCCAGTGAAATTTTTAAAATAGCTTATGTAGTAATGATTATGGTACTTCAAGGTTGTTCTTCCCACCCCTCCCCAGCCATCAGTGGGGGATGTTCCAGAAGTTTAGTTTGTGCTCGTGAGCACATATACAGTATAGAAGGGCTACTGATCACATTTCATTTTATTTCCACGATTTTCTGTTTATTATACCAAACATACATTATTTATTCATTAGTCATAATCATCCTGCGTACAATACTGCACAGTGCACCAATTAGATTGTTTTAGTTACCATCCACAGTATATAGGTTCATATAGATTAAAGTGTGTTCCAGCAGAATTTTTTTTAATGTTTAAATTCAGTGGCAGCTCATGAGTTTACCTTAAGGGAGGGTTGCCTCTTCAAAATGGTCAAATAAGGTAAAGCGTACCTTAAACCAACCTTACACTATCCTGTATTTAACTTAGAAATCACACTATGGAAAGTATAAAGTTAACAACAGCCATAAAAGTAAAAAAAAAAAAAAAATCACTTGGTTCAAAATTGAAGACTGTCCATCGCGGAATACAAACCCACCAGTTTTATATATATATAAATATATAGGTTTTTAGCACTATATCAAGCATTTAAAAACTATGAAGATAAAAATTATTTTATCAGTAAGTTAATCATTTGAAAGAAAAATCCTTACTTCTGTTTTTTCCCTAAATCAATTTTTCTAGTCCTTGTTTGTTAAAGTCTGGTATCTAATCATCAACTGTTCTATAGACAAGATGGCCGAATCATTTAACCTGTCTTAGCCCATGGTGTTTTTAGGTAGAATTTGTAACCTGAGAGCTGAAAAACACCGCTTACTTTCCAAAGTATTCATAGGAATAGGAATTTGTAATGCTTTTATGAATTCTTTCAAATGTAGCATCCAAACCAAAATAAGTTATAAAATGTAATATTTTCAAGCAGCCAGCCATGTTTTCTTCAGTTATTTCTGACCTCGAGTAAAAAACTTCAAGCTCTGTTATAAAACATGTTTTATACATTATTGGAAATGCACTACAAATGTGGTTAATATATATCTATTGGAAGACCTTTTTATTTATGTTTATTTAGGTGTTCGCACTGAAATATCTTTACTCCACACAGGTGGTTTTTGAATAAAAAGCAATCTTTTATTTGAAATACAAGTGTATCACAAACCTTTCCCTTGCCAATAAATTTAAATTCTCATTATTAGGTAGTCTCCTTTTTTCTAGGTGTAAGTCCTTCCGCAAGCATCTCAATTTTTTCCTCTTGTCTATTGAACACATAGGGTAGCTTATTTCTAATTTCAACTATCGCCTTTTCAAAGTCGTCAATAGTAGCATGAATTCTCACTGTATCGATTTGCAGGATCTTTAACTGACTAAATACTATATCAATGTGATATTTGTAAGTGAAGACTGTTTGTATTATCTTAGAATGGAAATTCCATCTAGTTTGTGAGGGTCGAGGTATTTTTTTAAATCGCATATATGATCTAAAGCCGCTCTTCTATTTGTAGAGTGAGAGAAAAATGTGCAATCCCATTCAATATGGCAAAAAAAAAAAAAAAAAAAAAA
>CABFWO010000424.1:163294-174684 GCA_902155825.1 Timema genevievae
AAAAAAAAAAAATCTCACAATCGTTATATTACAAGAAGCTTGTGTGAGCAATTTATTTAATTGGTGGGCGTAACAATAAACATAATGGTCATTTTTAAATGTCTCTTTGATTTTAACGTTTTCTATTCCCTCACTTCCATGTATAACGCCGGCTTTGTCGAATGTCTGCGGGACCAGTTTGTTGTCTGCGCGTGGCATGTGTTCTCCCTAAATGAGTCCACAGGACATACATAGCAGACAACCGAATGTATAACAGCAAAGAAGTCAGGCTGCCATGGAAACCACCCAATGATGAATTCCGAGCTTGGATGGTGCGATCTGCCGCCCCATGGCCACTGAGTGATGGTGAGCACGTGCTACCGTAATTTTACTAGTAGGGTGTACTTGTTGTCTCCCATTGTTATGATTATGGTTTAACTAATTTCCTCAATAAAATGGGGAAATTATGGGATGAACATTTTTTTATTAATTTATGTTTTTTATTATGTAATTAAAAAATGATAAAATTGGTATTAATTTAAAAATATGTTTTGTTTCATCTTTTGCTTTATTTTGCAGGGAGTTGAGCACCCTAGAGCTCCCTCATGAGCTGCCACTATTTAAATTAATAGTTTGGATAACAAACATTTATTTATATCGAGCAGTGTCTTCTATTAAGAGATTTCACTCCATTTGAAATATTATTTAAGCCTAATTGGGGTTTGAATATTTTTTGTTGTTATTTTAGGCTTGAAAAAATATTATATTTTGGTTTGTTATATAAATTTATGGACATAAATTACTTTGAAAATTATTTATTCCACATTTATTTGTAATACTTCATTTCATTCTGATAAATCAACATAGCAGCTTAGAATGGCAGTAAATTAACATAAACTGAGTATTTTAATTTGTCAATGTTTTTACTGGCGAAACTTCATATTGTCAAAGGCGAAATTTTTTTCAAAGCAATTTCGAAGCTTTGCACACCCCTACTCTTTAAGGAAAATCTTGTTCACATTTTGCTATAGATGGAAGTAGGTACAGGAAAGAAGGATGAAAACACATAAAAGGGAACAAATACTATATGGCTTTTGTAATGAATATAAGAACACAAACAGGTCACACACTAGATTACTACCAAAGAGGTAAGAGGTGCCTCTTGAAAGAAATCGATTTTTCCCGCCCATTCCCTTGACCTAAGTTTCATTCTATCATAGCTCATCTGGAGGGAGTACGAAAATCACAACGCAAATTCCTGAAAGAGGAAATAAAATAAGCGGGAGGAAAAGGAAATTGATAAAGAATTATAGTACACCTAAGGCCGTTTGCAAGAGTGAGAATTGAGTAAAAGTGAAGGGTGAGTTAGAAGTGAAGTGGCATTGATTTGCAAACTAATAAGGTAGTTTCGTGCAAATGACCCAATAGCAAGCAAGTAATGCAAATAACTTCTCACTTATCCTTCATTTTTACTCAATTCTCGTTTTTGCATAGGGCCTTTATGTAGGAACATATAAAAGGAACGGATAGCATAAAGGAACAACAAAAAAATGAACAATGGAAGTGAATATATAATACACTTCTTAAAGTAGTGACCCTAAATAAAAGGAGGATATGGAACTGTCTAGTAAATTATAAAATATAATTCAATTTAAAAACACTTGAAGGTTATGCCATCTTGGAGGGTTTGTTATTAAACAACAAAATCTAAACAGACAGGGAAGAAATAAATTACATATTCTTGTAATGAAGACATTCACTTGAAGCAGCAGTGCTCACCAAACTCTATGACTATGGAAGCTACTTTCAAAATGTAAAATTGTTTCGCGAGCTAGGTACACCCAGTATAAATATTTGCCTATCTCGTTTTGACAACTATTGTAACCTTTACAGAGGATTTGGCATCAAACCTTTGTTCAATTGGGGGGTGGGCTCTGCGGCTTGGATTCATAATTGTATTGGAAATTGTGTTAAATAAGATTTGTAAATTTCACACCAAAATGATCTTTTTAATTCTAGATAATACACAGATTATTATTTTTTAGACAAAATGATAGACAACTATATTTTAAAAATCATGGTTTGTAGTTTACTGAGGACGGTATTGTCTTTGGTTCACCATTGATTTAATGTTTGGTGATTAAAGTGACCCTCCCATTTTAATGCATTTATTGTGTTCATATATGAGTATAATTCTATATTTGTTTTTCAAAACACCTTTAGTTAGATATAATGTTTCTCTATAAGGAAAACCTCTTTTCACTTTATGAGGTATTTTGTTATATTTGGAAGAAGGTAAAGGAAGGGTGGATAGAAACACATATGTCCAATGGCAGCAATGTAAAGTGTGAACTGTGTTCTTCTTTTCATTGTAAAAGCCATTTTGTGTTCATCCCCCTTTTATGTGTTTCTATCCACCTTTCCTATACCTTCTTCCAAATATAATTTAGTTAGAAATAATGAATCAGATAGGCAGAGCAGAGTAACGCCTTCACTTGGAGTGTAACACGAACCAAAACCATATAAAATGCACATATCCTGTACTTGAGGCCACCCTCTTCAACAATAACTTCACTTTGGAAAGTGCCAAATAGATTTCTCGTGTGAGTTACCAAATATGTTGTCGCTAGATTCCGGTAGCTTGTGGTCAACAGTTTGGTAGCCCCTGACCTAGATGATAAGACCTCAAGGTAGTGTTATTAAATTTCAGACAAAACACATTTATAAGGTGCAAAACAAGCAGCACTTACCGGCAAAGGAAGGGATTGATATCGAATGTAGAAGCCAGCTCCCACGAGAAGTAAATCTCTGGCGATAATTGTGCCGGTAAGGATTACTGCAACATTACACACACTGAAATGTAAGAGTCATCACCTCCAGATAACTATCTGTTTAAAATAGGATCCATTCATTAAAAAGAGCTGATATTATTTAAGAATAATCCTCGGATGGCTGTTCACACAGTCACACTAATAGAACAGGGATAAAGAAGATAGAGGAAAGGTACCCACATATGTGAGAGGGGGGAACCATTTATAAAATTTCCACATCTGTACACCTGGGTTAAATTTGAATCTTGACTTCTCCATTATCGACAACCCAAACAAGACTGACGCCTTTATCTCCATGCCCCCTGGTGTGGAGGTGATTTGAGAATTTAAAATGTACTTTTAACACAAAATTATCTTTACTTAGGAGAACTCACAACAATTTAGAATATTTCTACAATTTTATATAGATGCAACTTCAGTTATTTTTATGGGTAACATGATATAATGAAAATGAAACTATTTATCTCGAGGTTGGGTGTGGGTGATCGGATGCGCCATGCATGGGACACAATGACAAGCACTATGAATTCTATAATTGACATTCAATAAATGTTTTTTCAGAGCATCTTACTACCCGTTGGGTCTATTTGCATTTGATTACTTTAATAGAGAAGGGATGCGGAAGGTAGAATTTGGAGGAAGTGTTTCCACATATGTATTGAGAGAGGGTTAAATTAAAAAAACATTTAGGAAAAACACCATGAGCACCCATGGCTGGGATTCAAACCAGATATTACCGGAAAATCAGACTAGATGAGCCTGGCGTTTAGTATGTGTGTCCATCGATGTGGGTTATACTATAGTAATTGTAGGAAGTTTTCTTTTATTTCATCATAATTGACAGTCTACTCAATAACAAGAGTGATGGCCTAGACCATTAAACCACTGAAGCTGATATGACTGATGATATGAAGGATTCTTATAGTCATAAAGGCCTTCCAGATTAGAAATTACTTCCTCTAGTTCCATATCACGGCAAGAGAGAGTGCTAGTACGATAGTGGTACTGTCATGTAGCAAGATAAGGTACCATTTGAATATTCTATTTTCCTCTCTTTATAAATAAAGAGAAAGATACAGCAATGGAAAGGGGAAGGGGCAGGATTGTAAAAGTTGGAAGAGGGGGTTGTAAAAGATGGCTGGGCTTAAAATGAACCAGCTCAAGGCTGCACAAGGAATTACCGTAATGAAGGTTTGTCATTCAATAACATATCATTCAAAACGCATAGAACACGGTGTGAGCTCACCCAACCATTATGAAAAGAGAAGGTTGTTAATGCTTTCTAGTGGAGAGACGGAACTAAACGCTTGAGTTTTGAGGGGTGTCAAGTTTGTAAGGTATTTTTCCTTAACAGAATAATTCTATGTAATAGTATTCTGGCAAGGTGGTGGGGGAGGGGATCTCATATACCGGGCTTTCTAACATAATAAATGCACAAGTTCAAAATTTGTTGTTTAGTATAGACTTTTTAACATTACTTGGTTACTTCTATAATATGTCCACATTTAATGATCAAATCTCTAAATCAAGACAGCTTCTTTTTAAGGAAATATAGAGAATATGTAAAAATACAAGCTGCTACTCAATCCAGAGCAACTGGTTTTAAGTGGTTAAAAGCAAATGTTTGACTAAAGTCTTTGTATTGGTTTGATGCGGTGGTGAGTGAACACTTTCTAATGATTGCACACTGTCCATAATGGTAGCCAGTGAGTTTACTGAATAGCAATTTTTTGAAATCAATTTTTCGAAATTCAATATTCAAAGTTTAATTTTTCGACATAGCAATTTTTCAAACTAATAGTTTTTCGAAAATAAATTTTTCAAAATGCACTTTTTCGAAAACCAATTTTTTGATCTAGAAATTCTTCAAACAAGAAGTTTTTTGAAAATGAATTTATCTTAAATCTGTTTTTTAAAATAAATGTTTCAAAAAGGAGGTTTTTGAAAATAAATTTTTTCATTGATAAGTTCGAAGTATAATACAATTCTAGGTTAGGTTAGGGGTAATCCTCCTTATGTTGGGGGGTGAGGGTAAGGGTAGATGATTCCCAGTCCTCGATAAATAGCTTCCGGAAAACTCGCAGTTTGCTAAATTGATTTTCTGAAGAAAAAAAATTAATTTGCAATTCGCAAAATTGATCCTTCAAAAAATTGATTGTTCGAAAAATTCATTTTCGATTATTTGCCTGTCGAACAATTGATTTTCGGTAAATTCACTTCAGGAAATTGATTTTCGGGCAATTGATTTTCAAAAAATGTGGTTTCGACAAAAATGTCGTTCGAAAAATTGATGGTTTGAAAAATTGATTTTCAACAAAATTACTTTCGATGATTTTGTATTCGGTGAATTGATATCGATAAATTGATTTTCGAATAACTAGTTTTCAAAAAATTTACCTAGACTCGTCCATAATATTGATAAACGTACTTTAACAAGATATGCTGCTCACATGAGTGCTCTTGCATGGTCTAAGGTGTTACTCTAGCAAGATAACCGATTTAAGGAGACAGTGACATCTGGGTTCAAATACCAAATAGTTGTAATGGTCATGATTTTTCCTAAATAGTTTCACACCCTCCTTCCACACAAATATTGGTACATTTCCATGAAATCCTATATTCTTACTTCCAGCCTGATAAGTGTAAATATGCATAAGAATGGTCAAGTAGTATGATGTGGTGAACATATTTAAAAAACAAAACGAGACTTGCCATTTGAAAATAGAAAAATGTAAACCTAGCGATCGGAATGTATTTAAATCTTACCAGGCAATTTTATAGAAGCATGATAGGAATACTTCAAAGTCAATTATAAGCAGAAGATCTTAGGTGTTAATAACTATATTAAGGTACAAGTGCGTGAAATAAAATACAAATATCCTCACCTGGTATTAGATCCATGTATGTCAAAGATAAAAATAAAACACCCACCAAAACTTTGTCGGCCATTGGATCAAGGAAACTGCCCATTTTGGACGCCTGACTCTGGAAAGTTCGCGCAATCCATCCATCAAGCTTGAAAAAACAGAAGGATAGAGATGGCTGTTTTGATAAACAGTACACACTTTGTACGACAGGATAAAAATAATATATTCGAGGAAACTCCTAATTCACAGGAATTTTATATGCCTATTATGCATAGAGTTACAGTTCCCACTTAAAGATATGTTTATTACCAGAGTTTAGTTTAATTATAGTACCATTTAACCACATTCAACTACCAAGTAGAGCAGTTAGCAAATTAAACTGCTTTATGCCTAAATTTGAGCCCACCAAGATTAGAACCAAAATTTTCCAGTGGCGGTTGGTTGATGATAGTTTAAAGAACTCAACATTCTCAATCATGTTTTTGAGAAACCACATGATGTTAATGCAACAATGTTAAGTAGAAATTTGACTCGACAACCCCAAGTGTGTCTTATGACTCTTTTGGGTTCCATCTATTAGTCTAGGTAGTATATTCTTTACCCACCACGTCACTGATTCCAGCCAGAGTCAGGAGTGCCAACGCGAGGTTGAATTCAGACTGAACTATGAAATAACCAAGCAAGGGAGAGAAACCGATCCTTAATACGCACAGGAGGTTGGGTATTGTCCAGATATTTTCTCTCTGAAAAAAAATAAACAAAACCGTATTAATGTTATAAAAACCCCATTGTAATGACTTTGGGTTTCCCTTAGTTACTCAATCGTTTAGTTTTCTTTAGGAAAATAACCAAATTTCTTCAAGTAAAGGACGTAACTTAAATGAGTTATTAAAAAAAATCTTCATTCACTACTTTTACCAAGGAGTAGTTTTATATAAGCATATAAATGAATCAGTAATTTGGATGACTAAATTACATTAAAAAAATACTTAAATAAATATTTATTGAAAAAATACCTAGAGTAGGTAAGGAGTCTAGTTGAAGTTAACTTGAATGAAACAAAATTATCCTTGAAATAGTCTCAAGAGTTTTGCTTTAATGCCAAATAAACATGACTCTTTTATGTTATTAGGTTGGGAATATAAGCCTTGGATCACAGACAAACTGGCAACTTGTCCCCAGCACATAAAGCCTAGTTTTATATGGGTGACTCAAAATTCTATCCCTTTTGCGACCAGAAAATTGTTAGTGGGCAGTGTGGCCACTCACATGGCTTTATGTGCTATTTTCAAGACACGGCAATTAGATCGTCAGTATGGCCATGTCCTTAACAAAATATTCACCTATGGAGCTCTATATCCCATTTTGGACGAGTGTTCATTACAAAGGATTGAAAGGATAGCTTCAATATACATCTAACACACCCTAGTCAGTAATATACAATCATTTGGTAGGTTAGATTGAAATCAGAATCACTCGAAACTGTTTGCGACACTTCCAAAAATGATTACCTGGATCCCCTGCGGCTATTAGTTTAAACCTTAGGTGTGAAGTGTATTACTAAGACCATATGTGGGTAGTTCAGAGCATTATCACATCAACACACAGTAGTACTATCCGTCAAAATAAAAAAAATCCCACCCTTTTACTTACTTACTTACTTCAATAACTTCTTCCATCTTCTCTTTCATTTTGTCTCGTGTTTCTTTTATGTCCTTGATGATCAGTTGGCTAGTTTCCTTTAATCGCTCCTTTTTTCGTTGAAGAACTTCATGAACAATGTCTCTATTCTTAACATCTTTCTGATCTTCGCTCTTTGAGCTGTACTTACGACAAACAACAAGCTTTGAGTAGCTATCCACAATTTTCGAATGTGGTTGCAGGCAGAGGTGATTTCCATCACGCCAAGACCTACAAAATATACTGTACCAGCCGCTCTGCTTAAAACATGACACTACACTGTACTTGAGCAACCAACTTGGAGGTTGTGTCAGCCTACTATTGTAAAGGATAGTGGCATTTATAAAACAAGGTTGTAGCCTAATTGGCATGTTTGACCATATGCGATGATTTTGTTTATTTGGAACAAAGGCACACTTGATGGCTTGTGAGAAATGAGTTAACCTCTTCATGGTTTTGAATGCCGGTGATACACACATTTTCATGTCTAGATTAGTTTAAACATCCTATGAATCTGTAAACAAACAAAAAAATCAACAAAAATTACATATTTTGGCATGAACAGGGAATAAAAGCAATATAGCCAAAGACAGTGCTTTAAAAAAGTATAGAAAAAAAATAATAACAATAATGATAGCCTATATCAAAATACCGATATTAATAATAATTTTTTATCAATATGTCTTACTACCCATTCAGATTATATATAAATGTACTAATTACTTGAATGTGTTAGGGATGAGAAGTGTAGGGCCTACCATTATTTCCATGGAGGGATTGTGGAAAACCACATTATATTAAAGTTCTTCACTCGACAACCAACTTGTTAAGTCAACGTCAAGTGTACAAGTGTATGTTTAGTTAAATGCATAGCAAAGACTTTCATTTAGGAACATGAGAACCGCTATGTTATGTAAAAATTAAGTTAATATTATGTAAACGTTAAGTTGATTCATGATCCCACCATAAAGTGGCTTAAAGATCACTTCTTTAAGGTTATAACTGCTAACTGTGGCTATTGGTTTAAACCTTAGGTGTCAAGTGTATTACTAAGACCATTATTTTGTTTATTTTATTTTAAATCAAAACTGAGAACCTTTCTGAAAGATCTATATACCGGTACTTCCTAAGGACCTAAAAATATAGGAAAATAAAAAAAAAATCAAGTAATTCTTTTGACAGTACAATTATTTTAAGTTAAAATTAATCGAATGCAAAGGGAGTTTGATTGAAATATACAGAAATTATAATTTTATTTATAATTTATGACACTTTTTTTGCTACACAACTGGCCACTTTGTCGACTATGTGAACCAACATAATCTGTAAGTGGATTCCATTTTTGACTTTGTTGTCTTTACAAGCCTCTCAGCATTTCATAGGGAAATTTTGATATTTATCGAAACATCAGAGTCTTATAAATAATATTATGGAAAATTGCCAAAATGACTTTATTCAAGCTGGATTATTTTTAGATCTGGCAAGTAAGATTATCAAATAGCAGCTAGTGAGAGATCTGTACCTTTTGAATTAAACTCTTGCTCCTTTTAGTGTGCTCTCTCTCTCTCTATATATATATATTTATATAGCTAGTGTGCTCTCTCTCTATATATATTGTGCTATATATATATATATATAAAAGGTGGATCCCCTCTCAATAAAAATGCATGGTCAATGAAGTATGCCAGACACAGAGTCTTGTCACGATGACCTCCTCTCTTCCAAACTTTTGTAGAGATGAGGGCCATCAAGACACACTGTCCCTAGTGGAGTGCAGCTTATTCTGAGCAGGGGTGGAAACCAACTGCTCGTACGAGGTGCGTAAGATCCCATACCGAATACAACTCTTTAGATCTAAAAACATGGCACCCATACTCGCCTCAGGGGGGAGATGAACTGCCCCCTTGGTTGCCTGGTCCACCAGTTCATTTCCTGAGAGACCAGCATGACCGGGAGTCCAGCAGAAGAAAAGCTGGGTGTTTAATTTAATTTAATTTAAATTTAATTTAAAAAATTTCCTTCTTGTATCATCTGCACGAGGGGACACCAGGAGTACAGTGTGGAAAATGCCAAAAGAGCACTCATGGAATCCGTACAGATAAGAACAAAATTGTGACAATTATAATAAACAAAACACAACCATTTAAAAATGGCATATAATTCTGCCGTAAAACCACTGGATTAAGCAGGTAAAACTAATTTAAAATTAAAGCCTTCCCCAACAAATGCACATCCCACGAAAGGTCTATATTTCGAACCATCAATGTAGATGTGCTGAAATCCTTGAAAGCGAGTAGAGAAGGGTTCGTAAAAAAAAAAGTCCTCTCATATATAATGTGTGGTGTCATCGCTATAAGTAACTTGGCAAGATCGAAAGGGTATTGAGGTGGGCGTATTTTACAGGGAGCAACTCGACCTAAAGAAGTGGGGAGAACCTTTAGAAGGACTATTCAACATGTGCTGAAAAATGATAGCATCCTGATCCCAGCCAAAACTGGTATTACACCATTTTGTTTCATACAAGACACGGTTGGGAGGATGGAACACAGAACAACTTGCAGTGACATGCAGTGAAGCTTAGATACGTATGATGCCAAAAGATAGGACCTCTGGTAGGAAACAGGTGACTCACCGTCATCAGCACAGATCCTTACTACTGGACTGGTACGAAAAACACCAGTAGCCAGTCGGGTGCCTGCATCATGGACATTATTTAGCATCTCTAGTGCTGGCAGTCCGGCAGAATCATACACAAAGCTGCCAGTCTAACTTTGATCTTACCAATTTCCTATAGAGGCGCATCAAGGTTTCCCTAAAAGCATCCCAAGAGCGACCACTAGAGACTTTTTAAACAGATTGCGGGTTTTTATGCACCTCGCTTTCAAGTTTTTGATGTATGGAATCCACACTAATTTAAAAGCAAATAAAAGTCCCAGGAACCCTACAGTTGCTGACTCAGGTAAAATTATGAAGTTCAATATAATATTGGGGGCCGGATGTGTACCACGTAATCTATGGAAGTGGACGACCCTCATCTTGGCTGCAGAGAAGCGATAGAAATTACACAATGCCCACGACCATAGATTGTGTACAGTGAGTTGTATCTGCCGTTCAGTCCTGTGGAGACTTGACGAGCTGCAATAAAATGTGAAGTTATCCACGAAAAGGAATGAACAGACAGGTAAGTGCAAGTTATCCACAAAGCTATTTATCGCAACAATGAGGAAAATCACCGAATAACGTGTTTTTCAAAATTACCCAGAAGTATCTGACATAAAATTAGATTTAAAAATGAGAAGGTTCCCCCATAAGCCCTAATTAAAAAGCAATTGCAATATTACATACCTATAGATGGTGTAGTACTCCTTCTCCAAATCAAATAAGACAGCCAAAAGGTGCTTTTGGTGGAGGAAGGCGTCAAGGATTGCTGTCCCAAAAATATATATTTAAACTAACAACGTTTTCTGAGTGAATCCTTAAGAGCGTTATTTTTAAATATCTTATCTAGTAGAGCAAAGAGGATAAGCCAATTTCTATGAATAAAATATTATTTATTTAAGTAAGACTTTAACACTATGTTTCGTTTAAAGTCCTTGTTATTTTCTAATGAATTGTGTACTATACACTATGCGCTATTTACTATTAGATATTGATTTATAATTTATTTGGTTTATAAATTAAGGACCGTGTTTTTTTTTTATATATAAACATCCTTTACAAGTGTGGATCAAAACTAATTAGTTTTAACATATAACCCAAAGGTGAGATGTTAAAAAAAACTTTTAAGAAATTGAAAAGGTTTACAGAAATTACCAGTAATTAAGAGTGTTCATCCGGTCATAAAAATTTGATGCATTTTTAATTATTGCTATGATAGTAATAATATTGTAGGCCGACTATATTATCACAAAACATAAACATTTGACTCACATATGCATGTATACATACATATATAAATATATACTTAGATACATGTACACCTACATAATATATACTTAAGCAAATACATTAATATATATATATATATATATAT
>CABFWO010000424.1:179814-201249 GCA_902155825.1 Timema genevievae
GGGGGGCCCTAGTGTATGATTTTCTATTTTCTCTTCGGGTGGATGCTGGCGTGTTCCCTTTTAATTTAAATCATTGCTCCCATCACATTAGGAGCATTTGTTAATATTCAAAACTATTCTTAGCCAAACTATATTATCATTAACTAATCTAACCTAACAAATGCAGGTAGTTAATTTTGTTAAAGTCTAGTCATTAATAAAGTAATGACTTGTAAAACTAGTAATATTACACAATTATTTAAATCTGAAAATTATCATACATAGTTTGCACTCACCAAAATATGATTTACACAAATTGTAACTAATAGCTTAAAGTCAACAAAATGTTACCTTGCAAATAAATTTTACTATTTTCAAAAGTGCCACAATAGTATGAATGGATTATTAGTGAAAAAATAATATGAGTGGGTCAGTGGTCCAAAGTATTGTGCTCAGAAATGCACTTCTGCACCATTCATGTTATGACATCACTTCTTGGAGAAATCACTGTGCTTGGCAAGTAAATCAGTGTCACTACCGGTCCACTCAGCTCTGTTCTTGCATACTAGCCTAACATCTTCAGTTAGCCCTTGTTTATACTGCAAGCGATTTGCTTGGAGGTTAGAGGCTAGAGAACTGTGTAGCGAGGGCATGACCTGAACTAACACATGATATTTAGTCTAAGTGTGAATACTGAACATGGCTTGAGGGTTGCCACAAACCGAGTCCTATCGGGAACCTGCTAAGTGATTCAACTTGTCAAATAAAATCGTCTGGTAGCCAGGCGGCAAAGTTTCAGTGAACAACAACCTTGTTCTATTTTCATTTTAATAATGGATATTAAAAAGCTTATTAGTGCTGTGTTCCAACGTTGAGTGTTGTGGGACCCCGATGACGTCCTTCACAAGAATGTGGGAGTAATAAAAAAGATTCTGGGAAGAAATATGTTGCGAATTAAACATTCCTGTTTAGTTAAAGTATTTTTGTTACATGCATTAAAATTAATATGAGGATTAAACATTGCAAGTTAAAGTATTTTTTGTTATATGTATTAAATATTAATATTAGACTAAATAATTTTTGGAAGGTCATAATCGTTTTGCCAAGGAGCACTTTATACTATGTTAAAGTTCGAACAACATTATTCTGGAAATGAGATTGTAATGTGTGTGGTTGTGATATACCGATATTTAGTTTAGTTGGACAACTTAAATAAGAAGAGTCCTGCCCTTCTTTCTCAAAGATACAATTGTGTAACACACATGCTGCTTTTTGATTTTGTTGAAACTATGATAAGGACCAAAATATTGTTTTGTTGAATTTTGTTTTCCCAACTAGATATATAATAAACTATAATAATATGACCTACAAATTATTACCTATTTTTAAATTGCTTCTAATAAAAAAAACTTAGCTCAGACTAATAACAAGTCTTTATTCAGCACTAATCGGTTCTCTAAAATTAGTTGTAGTTTTAGTCAATCTTTCTTCTAGTTTGAAAAGTAAGAAATCAAATGACTCTTTACTCATACGTAAATATTCCAAAAATGTATCATCATACAAGGAGTACCTTAATAACTGCACTACATATGGTACAAATCAAACTAGTAAGACCAAAATATTGCGAAACTTTGTAAAAAGTAATTGGAAGAATTGAAATCAGTGCTTGAAAAACAACAAAATGTGTTTACCAAACCTGTTGCAGATAATGCAGCTGCTGTAAAAGATATTTATGAATATCACATTTAATCACAGGTAAGTCAAAACCATTTTCTGAAAGGGAATTTATTCACAAATGCACGACTAAAACAATAGAAGTTTTGTGTCCAGAACAAATAACAAAACTAAAAGTATAAGTTTATGTTGAAATATTGTATCTGGAAGAATCGATGAAATAGCCAATAATTTAAGGGGATTTAAGGGAAATCGAGAAAAATACATGCATTCGTTATAAAGGCTATTGCTCAGTCAGCAGGTCAAGATTAACTGATAAACATTTTCAATTTTGAAAATTACATCAGCAAAAGACATTATATATACCAAATTTTGATAATTTTCAATCTGGAAAACGAAACCAAGGGTCCACTAAAAATTAATACAGTATGCCTATGTAACAATAAAAAATGATTTTACTTTTTTTTATGTTTAATTATTTATGAATATAATTTATATTATGCAACCTCTTAATATAAACAAATGTTTATTTTGAAATATTTTTAATTTTAAGTATAGGCTACTTACTATGTAGATTGATCTATGTGGACATAATAATATCGGGTATTAGAAAACCCAATGTAGGCTGTATTAAATAATCCTAAAAAAAATCTTATTTTATCTATTTCTATATGGAACCTTCATCATAATGCAACTTTTATTATGCGGCTTGCTGTACAAAATGAGTTTGACATGCCTGCTCTAAATGGGTTAATATATACAAAATTGTATTTTAATTGAATTAGTTGATTAGGTCCTAATTGTTTTAGAAGGCTAGGTTAAACTTGTTTGATTTTTTTATTATGAAAAAATAAGAGATTATTTTTATCCTACCCCTTTATTACCTTTATCAAATAATCCTATACAGATTGTAGGGTTGGATCTTTTAGAGAATTACTAAGCAAAGTCTCAAACATAGCTTTATTCAACCCTATTAAAAAAACTCAATTGACTTAACTACAACAGAGGGGTTACTATGACAAAAGATTTGGCAACTTAAAAAACCATAATACAATAAAACGCCTTTATTTAATCATAAGGGCTGGTCTTACGACTACCAGATATATATTGCTATTGGGAGGTTAAAGTTAGTGACCAGATAAAGGTTATCTGCCACTTCAATAATGTACGCATATTATGAACTGAATTTATCTGTCGAATAGCTATCTGTAGAATAAACATATTTTTAAGCAGAAAACGCAAGGTTGATAAGTAGGCCTACTATTTATACTGGTGTGCGCAAGCTTATAAACCCTGCTGCTACTGCTACAACCTGGCTATTGACTACAATGCTCAGCATTTGTTAAATAATGGCGGCTAAACGAGTGCAAGGAAAGAGATGGTGTCATGTGGGCGCAGAAGCTAGGTTGTCTTGCAAGTATATAGGCCTACTAATTTCGGTGTCTGCCAAAATGTGGTCAGTAGTAATTTGGTACAACATTAACTAAATTTCATTTATTGTACTCAGATTTAAATAATTTGTTCTAATATAACTACTCTACAGATAGAGTGTCAGTTTTTATGAAAACTTGTGAAATAAATGTTCTAACTTTATATAGGCCAATAGTTAGAGCCTGTGCCTACTAAACACATGAACCAAGATTTTAACCTAAAAAGATTATGATAGGCGAAACCTCGTGAAAGAGTGTCACGATAGCAACACCCCTTTTAACTTTCAGATAAAAAATATCAGTTACTCAAGCTTCCCAATAAAAATGTGATAGATAAATACTTTTTATCTGGCAGTCAAAGATGCCCTTTTAACTTATCGACCAGATAAAAATATTTACTGGCCAGGTTAATATTTATCCAGAAGTCATAAGACCAGCCCTAATTAGACTAAAACAATCTGTGTTTATAATTTTAAAACTCAAAACAAGTTTAGGCCTAACCTAACCTTCCCAAAAAATTAATCAACCCAGCTTTTAATTTAAGTTTCAAGTCTACTAAATTTAACTAAAATTCAATTTTGGATGTACTAATACATTTAGAGAAGTTATTTCCATACAAAGTTGTCATGCAGGCCTATGTATTCTGATAAACATATTCACTAATTAACTAATCAAAATATTTTAATGGGCATCATATTTTTGTGATTAATGGAATTAATAACACTGTAAAGTAAGATTATTTTTTGTAAAAAAAAAATTCTCAAGAGGAACAGTAAACGTTTTCTACCCGGCAACGAGCCTTAATATCACATGAACCTAATAATTAATTTGACTTATGTCTAAAACTTAGTGTTTAAATATAATAAAATTAATTTAGGTTTGGGAAAACAATATACTAAAATATGACTAATTCTGATATTTACATTGAGCAGTATCTCATTACTAAACAAACTATACTAAAAATGTTAATAACAATAATAACACACTTTAATAGAAAATTTTATTTTTGACAACACGAAACCGACTTTATTCTACTTTATCTATACGTGTGTGTGTGTAATGTGTATGTGTTTATATAAAACCATGGATCAAATAACAAAAATATAAAAACTAACAAAAAAGATCATATTAAATAGCTAGGAATAACTAGCAGAATGGTATAAAGAATATTATGGAGTGGACGGACATAAACACACTATTTGCAAAGGAACAAAGAGTGCTGCTTAAGTTTGTCGTCTGCTTGATTGTGAGTGGACGGATTTAACGTTTTATTTCCAAGTTCTTGTTCGAACTAAACGGAGTTGAAAATGCACACGGATTATTCAAGGTTTAGATTAAGAAAAATAAAATAACACACTGATTAACATACAATACATAAAGTCAAAAAATTAATAAACTAATAAGAATATATAAAATAGAATTGAATTAAATAAACAAATTATTTGCTTTGAGACAAATCAGTAAAAAAAAAAAATCATTATTAATACAGTTCACGATAGCAATCAATGTGTACGTCACCCGCCACTGGTACCCGCACATAATACACTGCGCTTACCCACATTACACGAATACTAGCCAACTCAATGGACACCATTGATCTGTATAATAATATAATGAATGAAGATCTGTGGCTAAAATTTTCGAGCTGTCATCTGCACACCATTGTGTAAGAGAGAAGAAACCTTCGGGTATTTCCTTCTCTATTACATACACACAGGGCAATGTGGCATTTCGACATCATTCGCTAATTTTTATGAATATATGAGATAGTGATATAAGTTATCTTAAAATTAATTATTATACATTGGTTTGAATGACAAACTTTGTGTAGTAGTTTTATGTTAAAACGATAACTTAGGCCTGTGGGAAGTATTACTATATTACAATATATTTAAAGTTGACTCTTAGCTTGTATTTTGCTTTCAGACACAATATTATATTAAAAGTTCCATAACTATGGTGAAATAAGGTAGTTAAAAACTTGATTACATCTGTTCGAATGACAAACTTTGTGTAGAAGTTTTACATTCAAACGATCATTTTAGGATATAGGCTTGTGGTAAGTATTAATATATTAACCTACAACATGGTCGTACGGTGGGGGAGGAGTTTCAGGGGATTGAAACCAGCCCTGAAATAATGGTAACATTAACCACATCCATCCTATATAAATATAGTCATGTATAGACTGTCCTCCAGCTTCCTACGGTGAATGTACTCCTAGCTCTCTTTGTGTTGTGTTTCCTTTATCATCTACATGCCTGCCAAGCGCCAAATACCAATGCCTAATTCCACCATTCCCATTAGTCACTCAAGATCATAGAAAAGGGATAAAATCAATCAGTTTTACCAGCAGTGCGTGCACATCCTGTTGTGTTCCCAAGTGTCTCTTTTGTTTTTGTGCTTGCTGCGCGTGCACAGTGCTATTGCTGCCAAGGTAAATGTTATTCTACTGATCAGTGTTGGTGGACTAAAATCTTTAGACAATGTTGTAATGAATATAGTTTGTTTTTTATTGTAGTCGTTACGTAAATTACTTTAACTAAAATGAAACGTTGTGGGACGCAAACTTCTCTTCTTAATTGTATCAAGTAAAAGCACTAAAGTGATAAATAATTTGCTGTCCCCTGAGATTGGGAGTGAGTGAACGGAGTGTTTACTGGTTTTAAAACTTAACACCAACATGCTCAGCTACCCTCTTATCTAACCAAGATACTATACAGCTTTGAGCTTGGACCAAAATGAGGCTAATTTGACTTCTATTCAGGCAAGCCCTTACCAGTGTTCCACTCGTTCTAATTTAGATGCTGACAGGTATATTCAAGTTAAAGCAAGTGATTACGATAACATGCTTGTCTTGAAATAAACATGAACTCCAAATGTGTCGTATAGATTTCCTAAAATTGGCAAACGAAATCTATCTTTTCAAAGAAACTGGATTCATAAATATAAGTGGTTAGCATACTTAGAGCATGAAAATGGAGCCTCCGTAAAGTATGTGCTTTTCTTGGCCATAAATATATGGGAAAAGGCGACCATAAAACACTTGGGGCCCTAGTTGTCTAAGGGTTCAATGAGTACAAAAATGCTTTGGAAAAAGTCGATGTTCACCAGTCATCGGACTATTATAAAAGATAATATGCTACATTTTCTGAACATTTCTTAAATATTGCAGACGTTAAAAATGCATGGATTGCTTATCAAGTAAATACGTAATGTTCTAGATAAGCATTACATAACGTGCAAACGTTGCGATCTATTAAAAGTACTGTTATTTTCTGTGGGAGGCAAGCAATAGCTCTGCGGGGGGAAATAGATTCTGGTAATTTCATGGTCGAAGGTCAGTGCCATAATGATGGAAATTAGTGAGCCCTCCTTAGATTTAGGGTAGAGACTGGTGACACAACTCTCAAAGAACACAAAGTGTTTCTCTGTGCTTGCGGGTGAAACCACTGCTATCACCAATAAAGAATAAATGAGTCTGTGTTTAAGATAATGTTGATGAAGAAATTGATAAGGTTCAAGAAGTTTTTCTTAAATTCGTATTAGTTACAGACATGACAGATGTAGGTCTAGTTACTACCACTATCAAAACATTGAAACAAAATGGAGTACGCATTGAGAAAATGGTAGGACAGTGTTATCATGGGACTGCGGCGATGAGTAGTATTATTTACGAAGTTCAAGAATGTGTTCAAAACAAATGCCCTATGGCTCTTTATGTACACTGTAATGCTCATTGTCTCAACTCTGTACTTTCTGACTCATCAAGATTAATTGTGGAACATTCTTTCTCAATTTACCATAACAGAAGTGTTTAAAGACTGCATTGTCCAAGACTCACCTACTTCAAAATAAACATCTCTCCTTTTTCTCTGCGAAACCAGATGGGCTAGTAAACACGAGGCAGTTATGATATTCAAAGAAGTGTATAATTCAGTAGTTTATGCATTGGAGAAAAAAATCAACTTTCAGGTCATCGAGAAACTTCAACTTTGGCACATCAGTTTTTAGAGTGCATTACTGCAGGACAGTTTATAATATGCCTAATTTTAACGGAGACGATATTAATTTTTACACTGCAGCGTCAAAGGCAATCCAAAAAGTAGAGGTTGATCTTTTTGAATCTTGCTCTTATGTCTTTACAGTTTTGGAAGTTTTAGAACTGCAACTCAGTAATTCTATAAAAGAATGTATGATATTTTATAAAACAGCATTAAAACTTGCGTCAGATGTTGGCAGCACTATCACCACGCCCAGATCAACCATACGTCAGGCTCACAGGGAAAATGTTCCAGCGTCAGGTCCCAAATAATACTATAGGAGGACAATATTCATACCATTTTAAGGCAATGTAATAGTGCAATTAAAGGAACGCTTCCAAAACCACAACCAGCTCCTTTCAATCGTCCAAAAAGTTATCCCTGAATATCTTGTAGATAAAGAAAGTGGCCAAAACTTGCAGGTGTGTGCATTTTTTACAGATAACTTCTTCCACGTCCTGACATGTTCCTCAAAGAATTTCAACAATGGAAGTAGAAGTGGAGTAGTGTACATCAAGACACAGGCCAAGCAAGCACTGCAATAGAATCCTTTTTGCGGTGTAGTGGAACATGTTATACAAATTTGAAGATACTTCTGGTGATAGTGGTGACTCTTCCCATTTCTATTGCTTCACCTGAAAGGCCATTTTAGACATTGAACAACACAATGGCACAAGCTCGTCTTACTAGACTTGCCCTTAACACTGTTAATGGAGAAATCGAAATGGACAGAAATGAGGATACCACCACATTTTCACTGAATTCAAGGAGAGTAGATTTTATCTTGTGATGATTGTTCATTTGACTTTTTTTTTAATTGATGAAAATGTAATGTTTTTGAGCCAACACAATCATCATCATATCATATAAAATATAAAATATGATCGAATTAAAGTTGATAAAAAAGTTCAGAAGACCCGACGAGATAAAATTGTAGATTTAAATGGTGTCTCGTGTACCTCCTTACTACAAAATTGTTAAACACTTCAAAAAAAATCAAAATAACTTGAAAAATATTGATTTTTCATACAAAGCTTTTCTTTATAAAAGAAAGGCCTTGGATTTACCTATCTAAATAGAGCTTACATTTTACGATCTGATAAAAATTTAGTTGTCCCTAGCAATCAACGTTTATGTTAGGAGAAAGGGCTCGAATTAACATACATAAAAAAGGTTACAAGACCCAATCAGATAGAATTGTAGATTTAAATGGTGTCTCCTGTACTTCAATACTACAAAATTGATAGAAACTTCACAAAAATTCAAAATAACTAAAAAAATATCGATTTTTCATAAAAAAAATTCGCTTTATAAAAGAAAGGCATTGGAATTACATACCTAAAGAGAGCTTACATGTTACGATCGTATAAAAACCTTAGTTGTCCCTTGCAGTCAACATACATAATAAGAGGAAGGGCTCAAATTAACTTACATAAAAAAGTTCACAAGAATCAATCAGATAAAATTGTAGATTTAAATGGTGTCTCGTGTACTTCAATACTACAAAATTGCTAGACCCTTCACCAAAAATCAAAATAACTTGATAAATATCGATTTTTCATACAAAATTTCTCTTTATAAAATAAAGGACTTGGAATAACCTACATAAAGATAATTTACATGTTACGATTGGATAAAAAATTTAGCTGTATCAGGTTCTCTTGTAGTAAACATGTATGGTAAGAGGAATTGCTCGAATTAACGTACATACAAAAGTGCACATGACATGATCAGATAAAATTGTAGATTTAAATGGTGTTCCGGTTAACTCAATCCTAAAAAATTGCTTCACACTTCAAAAACATTTAAAATACTTCGAAAAATATCGATATTTCATTCAAATTTTTCTTTATAAAAAAAGGCCTTGGAATCACCTACCAAAGCGAGCATACATGTTACGATCTGATAAAAACTTTATTTGTCCCTGTCAGTCAACGTATATGGTAAGAGGAAGTGCTCGAATTAACGTACATAAAAATGTTCAAAAGACCCGATCAGATATAATTGTAAATTTAAATGGTATTTCGTATACCTCAATAATGGAAAATTGCTAGACACTTCACAAAAATTCAAAATAACTCGAAAAATATCGATTTTTCATATAAAATCTCTCTTTGTAAAAGAAACGCCTTGGAATTACCTACCTAAAACAGTTTACATGTTACGATTGGGTAACATTTTAGCTGTACCAGGCTTTTTTGTAGTCAACATATATGGTAAGAGAAATTGCTCGAATTAACGTATATAAAAAAGGTTACAAGACCCAACCATAGAAAATTGTAGCATTAAATGATGTCTCGTACACCTTAATAATAGACAATTGCTAAACACTTAACAGAAATTCATAATAACTCGAAAACTATCGATTCTTTAAGCAAAATTTCTTGTTATAAAAGAAAGGCCTTGGAATTACCTACCTAAAGAGAGTTAATATGTTACGATATGAAAAAAACTTTAGCTGTCCCTGACAGTCAACTTATATGGAAAGAGGAAGGGCTCGAATTCATGTACATAAAAGAGTTCAAAAGACAGGGTCAGATACAAGTGTAAATTTATATGTTGTTTCGTGTACCTCAATACTAGAAAATTGCTAGACACTTCACAAAAATTCAAAATAACTTGTATAATATTGATTTTTCATACAAAATTTCTCTTTATTAAAGAAACGCCTTGAAATTACCTACCTAAAGCGAGCATACATGTTACGATCTGATAAAAACTTTAGCTATCCCTGGCAGTCCACGTATATGGTAAGAGGAACGGCCCGAATTAATGTACATAAAAAAGTTCACAAGACCCGATCAGATAAAATTGTAGATTAGATTGATGTCTCGTGTACTTCAATACTACAAAATTGCTACACATTTCACAAAAATTCAAAATAACTTGAAAAATAACGATTTTTCATACAAAATTTATCATTATGGAAGAAAGACCTTGGAATTACCTACCTAGAGAGACTTAATATGTTACGATCTGGTAAAAACTTTAGCTGTCACTGGATACATATCAGGTTCAGGTATTTTTTTTTTAATACAGATACTTTAGTTTTATAATCAAACTCGATCATCTACGTCCTTATATTAGCAATGAATTAACATCAAATTTTAAAAGTGAAGAGGAAAGACCTAACCCCTCTGATGTACAGTCCAAATTTCACAAGAATAAACCTATTTGACAGCTAGAAAATATTATATTAGATCTACTTTCACGTCAAGTCATGTGATCTGCAGTTATTACTTTTGATAGCTATCAGCAATACCTATAAAATAACACAGCACAAAAAGTTAAAAGAATTTTAAGGCTCTTGCTATGAAAATTAAACTGCAGAAGAGGCGGGAAAACCTATTGGTGTAGAAACCAGCTTTATCGCAACCGGTTAAGATTGAGCCATACTTTTTGAAGGCAAACCCCTCCAGTTACATCACTTTGTTTGTAATTTATAAATACAGATATGTTGCAGCAATCAGCTTAAACAAGAATTGTTTACTAGTCAAGATCAACTATTACATGCATCCACCCAAAGGCAGAATAACTTTAATCAGGTGGACAGACAGGGTAATAAATGAACAAGTCCTGAGAAGAGTGGGTGAGAAGATCAGGTGGACAGACAGGGGTGCAAATGAACAAGTCCTAAGAGAGTGGGTGAGAAGAGAACCATTTTGGATGTGATTCTTTGGAACAAAGCAAACTGGATCGGGCACATCCTTAGGAGGAACTGTCATTTGCATGACGTCATAAAAGGAAAGGTTGAGGGAAAGAAGAGCTTAGGAAGAAGGAGGAGGCAGAGAACAGGGCGCATTGGCGGGAAAAGTTCGTTGACAAAATGTCGAAAGACAGAACACCTATTAATAATAATGGATACAGTTTTGTAAGTAAAGTATTGTACATACAATCACACAAATACACAACTTTTATCTTCTTTATTTACAATGTATTACTTTTTTTTATACATTCACTTACATTTTATCTATTATTTGCTTTAATCCGGACCTTTGATGATCCAAACCATCTGAAAATCCTTCTATTTAGAGCGAGTTATTCAAGCCTTACTGTAATTGGTTTTACATAACACACAAGAAACCCGTTCATACAAATCATGACTATCCAAAATTCCGGTTTATCAGGGAAACCCTTAGTAACAAAGGAAACCTTCGAAAACGATCATTAAGTCTAAAAAAAAAATTGTAAGCCTGATTCATACGCCATCATGTTGGAATTTCGACGATCCGATTTGGACCTGTTCGCATCAGATTCGGGCGGACAAGTTTATATTGTATTCAGACACGTTGTCCAAAACCGCTTAGATACAAAGGCGAGTTGACTGTGTCGTTCATTGTCTTTTAGAGATGTTACAACCGCATCTCTTGAGGTTTCAATTTAACCAATTCTTCACTCTTCTCCCATAGTTTCTTGGCAAGTCCTTCATCCCGTGCTGCCGCGGACGGAGTAACTTCCTACGAGAAAACAACACCAAACTCGTCTTAACAGTCACTCTAGATTCTAGTTCAAGGTAACGATACCTGAAACAACACAGGTATGGGAAAACAGCACCAAAGCTCGTCTTAACAGTCACTCTAGATTCTAGTTCAAGGTAACGATACCTGAAACAACACAGGTATGGGAAAACAACACCAAAGCTCGTCTTAACAGTCACTCTAGATTCTAGTTCAAGGTAACGATACCTGAAACAGCACAGGTATGGGAAAACAGCACCGCTAGAACGAACAATTAATAATTATATAATTGGATAGGATTTTAGTGACCCGCTTCGGTGGCCGAATAGTCCAAGGCGTAACTCTCGTGTCAAACTGACCTGCTGATAACGGGGAGATCGGAGTTTGAATTCCGGTCGGGTCTACTGAGGGTGTTTTCCTAAATGGTTTCCTATTCTCCTTCCACGCTAATTCGGGTATATTACCTATAAATTACTTCCTTCCTCATTCCTGCCCCAAGATTGTTATTATCATATATACGTATAACATATAGGCCTACAGTTAGTAAGACGCGGTGGTACAAAAAACAACTATTATTGCATTTTACTACAAGTCATTATTAGTTTAATTTCATAGTTATTGCTATCTATCATAAGTGACAGGTGCGTAACACATGACTAAATCTCCATTACCTTCAATGGCACAAGAACAGAAATGTTAATTCATGGGTAACCTACAGTACGTAATTCATGCCATTATGATAACCTGCCTCTAATTACCATGAAAATATCGTTTAAACAGCTTCTTACTACCCATTCGGGTTATACGCTTAAGTACTAATTACGCAAATGGATTAGGAATTGGGAGGGTTGAATTTAGAGGAAGTGAACCCGCATTTGCGTGGAGGGAGAGTGGAAAACCATTTAGGAAAAACCACCCCCAGTTCACCCGACCGAGATTCGAACCTCGATCTCCCCGTCCTCGGCGATCGAGCTCAACACGACTAGCGCGTTAGCCAACTACGCCACCGAGGCGGGTCCTTCTATAGACATCAACGCTCTAAACTTTGATGTACCCCCTCACCCCTCTTCGTTTCTTACGAAGCTTCGTCAAATACCCTTTGGTTTCAGCGACCATTTCTACACTTATAAACCTTCCCTCTTCCCACACACCAACAACCCAAAACGTTCCTGTGCCTTTGATTACCTTACAGTCTGCAAAATACTTCCCGGTGAGTCCTTCTACCTCTTCTGACACAGCGAGATAAATAGTGGTCTGGGCTCCTTCCACGGCGTCCTGGAACAAACAACAAGTGGTTACAAGGTCAGAGGCTCCCAAACCTTCTAGAGGTGGTCTGGGCTCCTTCCACGGCGTCCTGGAACAATCAACAAGGGGTTACAAGGTCAGGGGCTCCCAAAACCTTCTAGAGGTGGTCTGGGCTCCTTCCACGGCGTCCTGGAACAATCAACAAGTGGTTACAAAGTCAGGGGCTCCCAAACCTTCTAGAGGTGGTCTAGGCTCCTTCCACGGCGTCCTGGAACAATCAACAAGTGGTTACAAAGTCAGGGGCTCCCAAACCTTCTAGAGGTGGTCTGGGCTCCTTCCACGGCGTCCTGGAACAATCAACAAGGGGTTACAAGGTCAGGGGCTCCCAAAACCTTCTAGAGGTGGTCTGGGCTCCTTCCACGGCGTCCTGAAACAATCAACAAGTGGTTACAAGGTCAGGGGCTCCCAAACCTTCTAGAGGTGGTCTGGGATCCTTCCATGGCGTCCTGAAACAATCAACAAGTGGTTACAAAGTCAGGGGCTCCCAAACCTTCTAGAGGTGGTCTGAGCTCCTTTCACGGCGTCCTGGAATAATCATTATTATTATTATTATTATTATTATTATTATTAGCACCGCGTCTTACTACCCGTTCTGGTTATACGCAATTACGCTAATGTGTAATAGTAGGGTGATTGGAGGACCTACAGTTTAACGTGGGATTCGAACCACGGATCCTCACATTCACAAGTTGAGATAAATACACGTCTTGTCAGAGGTGAAGGAAGGGTTTGGCAATCAGATAAATCTGTGCCTGGACCGAGGATTGAACCCCGGACCCCCAGAAACAAAAGTCTAACACCTTACCCCTAGACCACCAGGTCACTTGTATTATACAACAAGTGGTTACAAGGTTTAACGCTAAGGTTCTCAAACCTTTTAGACCGAAGAGAGCCCCTGTACAAGAAAAAATAGAGTCGCTATCCCAAGTCAGATATTTTTTTATCAAACAGTCTCTCTTTTGTACAGGTGACCTAACTCTACCGTAACCGACCCCGTGGTGTAGTGGTCAGTGCACCTGGCTGTGAACCTAGGGGTCCAGGCTTCGATTCCCGGCTGCTACCATGGGTATTTTCCCCGAAAGGGGAATTACCAAGGTTTGGTTTATTGGGCTTAAGTCATGTTTAAGACTCCCACTGGCTTCACACCTTCACAATAACTATCATAACCTCATCTAATTGCTGGTGCATTTAGACAGCCTCTTACCCGCCTCGGTGGCGTAGTTGGCTAACGCGCTAGTCGTGTTGAGCTCGGCCGCCGAGGACGGGGAGATCGAGGTTCGAATCTCGGTCGGGTGAACTGGGGGTGGTTTTTCCTAAATGGTTTTCCACTCTCCCTCCACGCAAATGCGGGTTCACTTCCTCTAAATTCAATCCTTCCAATTCCTATTCCATTAGTGTAATTAGTACTTAGGCGTATAACCCGAACGGGTAGTAAGACGCGGTGCTAAATATATTAGACAGCCTCCTGTGGTGTACCCTGGGTAACGCTCTGTGCGACTAATAGTCTACATACAGGGGACTGACTAAATGTCATGTTCCTCCCAGTTATATGTGCCATACGATAAAAAAAAACACCTCTACCTTGAACTGGGGCCATGAGTGTAATCTAATCCTTGCAACCCCCCCCCCTACTGTTCTAGTTTCATCCCTTAGTATAATTTAAAAGTATGTTTCCCTTTAAACGTTTTTGCTAGGTCAATAATACCGCTGTGTAACTATATACAAGTTGAGCTGATTATAATAACAAAGAGAATGATGGAAATGAAGTATGAAGGAAAAATACCTCAAGGGAGGCCAAGAAAGAGCTGGGAGGAGCAGATAACAGAAAGTGTTCAAGTGAGAAGAGAAGAATGGAAGCAATTAAATGAGGAAGAGTGGTGGAAGGATAGAAGAAGATGAAGGTATTTTACTAAGCTAACCCTACCACAAGCTGGAAACAGTTGGTGATGACGATGATGATGATGATGATGATGGTGATATTGTGGACTGTGTTTGGCCGACTCTGGCTTTCAAACACAAAGAAGGAGATAATGTTTCTTAGGTAACAGCATTATGGCCTAAATGTGATTTCACACCGACAGGCTCAAAGACATTCATTTCCAACTTGATAAAGACGAGAACTCAAAGGGCAAGATAAGATAACAAAGTTATAAATATTTTAATAAATATAAAGTCCACACAGACAATCAAAGATTAATTTATACTTATTATTTATAAATAAAAATTAGGCTACATGTCCACTCAGGGAAAGTAAGAATTTAATATCCAGCTCAAACGATGTAAATATGCATCGGATAAATTAACTTAGACCGCTTGAAATGAAATTAATATCATTACCGGTGCTCCCATGGAACAAGGCGTCAGTCTCGTCTGTTTTATGGCCGTGGAAAATTCGGGGTTAGAGTACTTGCCGGATGGATTTAAATGTATAAAATCTAACTTTTTTCCTTCATTCTTACGCCACCAAAACGTAGATACATTTCCTCTAAATCTTATTATCTTATGCATGGACGCCCATAAATCTGTGATAAAGGGTCTCAAGCCCACTTACTCCTTTGCAATATTTACTTTTTTTTGTTAATTTTTATGAAAAAATAAAATGGTGTATTTGATATTTGGTTGCCAATTACTACTAATAACTTTGAATCATCAATATCAGAGTTAACAGATAAAAATGATGAAATGTAGATTTCCTACCATTCCCTCTTCAACATCTTTCTTTTAATTATGTTCTGTTCAATAAACTTAGGAAAAATATTATATTTCTTTTCAATGTGTTCGGTTACAACCAAGTTTTTATTTCAGGGTTTTTTTTTGTTGCGAAAATTGGCTATTGAAACTCATATCAATATATCATAATTATGTTCAGATGCTCTAAAATTCCCCCCACAAAGTTAAATTCCTGAAATATTATTTTGAGGAGTGGGTGCCACACCCCCGGCAGATGAAACTCCAATCCATCCCCCCCCCCACCCCCCACAATTGGAAAACCCACATGATTGACCTTGTATGTATGCAAGATATCCCGGATTGCTAAGCAACAACTGACAAGTCATGCCACATTAAATGTTTTATAATTGACTATACAAATTAATGTAACATTAAATTAACTATGTTTATACAGGAATTATATTTATAAATAATGGATTAAATAGCCAAGCTATTATGTGTTGGTTACAGTTAGAGCCGCATCTAAATTTCATGTGCTTTAAATTTAAAAATGAAACCTGGACACGGAAATCGAACCCGGGACCTCTAACTTAGTAGGCCGATGCCCTAACCACTGAGCTATCTGGAGTCGTCCTTCCCCAGGGTTATTCTTCACTCGTATTTTAAGGCAGAGTCTGTGATGGACGTACAGAAATCCTCAGCTACATATGTGTGAAGGTCGGAGGTGGCTGCGTTATGCGACAGTTCGTGGATCCTAATTGATTACTTAAATGTAGATGACGACTCACTCACGTCCATCACAAACTCTGCCTTAAAATATGAGTGAAGAATGACCTCGGACATGGGACGACTCCTGATAGCTCAGTGGTTAGAACATTGGCGTACTAAGTCAGAGGTCCTGGGTTCGATTAGAGTGTCCAATTTTCATCTTTCTATTTAAAGAACATACTATTTATAAAGTTTAAGATACCTGAATTAAAATTAAGTTCAACACTAGTTTTTTAAATTTATAATCGAAGTGTTTTTTTTATAGAGTTGTCCTGTCTGTCACAAAGAGCTCACCTTGGCGAATATCCCCATGAAGAAGTTGGTCACTGCGAGCATGAGTGCTGGCATCTGTCTCATTATCTCAGTCTTGATGACTCCAGGGTGTAGACTGTTAGCAGTCACACCTACACATCAACACATATTCGTTATTAGGACCCGCCAAGCGCTAATATCTAGATACAACCTGCCCAAAACAAGCCCAGGCAGGTAAACCCATTGATATTTATAATATAACAGGATGGACATATGTTGCAGATATTTTCGAGCAGTCGTCTGCACACCATTGTGTAAGATAGAAGGAAACTTTTGGGTATCTCTTTCTCTCTTACACACATAAAAGGAAACGTGACATTTTGACATCGTTCGCTAATTTGATTGAATATATTAGATACATTAATATAATGATTAGTTAAATGAAATAAATGTGCTAATAAAAGGTTTGAAGAGCAAAATTATGTTCGAAACTCGTTACTAGTTTCTTTAAATAAGTTGATATAGGCTAATATAATAAAACTTCCTACAGGGCTTTGCTTACAATATTGTTTGAACACACAATGTTTGTCATTCGAACAAATGTAATCAAGTTTTTAGCTACCTTATTTCATCATAGCTATCGAACTTTCAATATAATGTGGTTTCTAAAAACAATATACAATGTCAATAGCAAACTTTAAATATATTGTAGTATTGGCATAATTTAAACAACATGGGTGATAGCTAAATATTTAAGTGTATTAAATTTTTTATTCATATTTGTACAATATTCACTGTGAAACTGTATGGTATATTCTTTAAGGTAAATATTTCTATAGCCAAGTGTAGTATAATACTTCACTATTTTCAAACAATAACACTTTTATCCACAAGAAATATGTTTTCGCACAATAATACTGAAAGAAACAGTAAATCTATCCCCTCACAATTAAGCAGACAACCAAATTGAGCGTCACACTTTGGTCCTTTGCAAGGGGTGTGCTTATGGCCAATCCAGTATAGTATAGAGATCAATGGTTAAAACCACCCCAACACCACGTGGAGCACCCGGCATCTACGCTGTGGAAGAGTCATCCCGTCTCTTGTTGGGAACCCACAGCGGCATTCAAAACCTCAGTGGTTCAGAACCTAAACCTTTGCAGGTCGGAGGTACAGATCTCATTGGAGGAGAAGGTCAGAAACTCAGCCTCAAGCCCGGTTTATAATGTAACAAGTTGAACCCAGCATGTTGGGAGAACACACAAAAATTTGTTGGACCAGAGTCCTGGACTCTAATCTTTTAAAATAAAATAAAAATCAGTATACAAATTTCTGGCCATGGAGTACGACGTAGCACTTGTCGTTTCTTCATTTATTATGTTAACAGGAAGTGTACTCTTGCAGAAAATACAACAACGTTAAAAAAACCTATCCAAGTTATACGCTTATGAACTAATTACTCTTTTACGGTTTTAGGGATTAGGAAGGTAATATTAAGAGTACGTGAGCCCGCATTTGCGCGGAGGAGTGGTAAAACACGTAGGGGAAAAACCACCCTCAGTACACCTGACAAATATGGAACCAAGTTCTCCCCGTTATCGCCAGTCTAGTCTACTGCGAGAGTAGCGCCTTATACCATGGGACCACCTGATGCGTGTTCCACGTAATCACACTTACCTGTGCCCTTAAGTCTTCTGGAGAGCTCAGAGGTCATGAGGATATTGTTCAGTTTACTGACCGAGTACACGTCAGTTTTGTTGAACGACTTCTCGCAGTTCAGATTCTCCAGGTCTAGTTTACAATACTTGTGCATCAGGGAAGATACGTTCACGATACGACTGGGGGCGGAGTCTCTCAGCAGACCTGCCACAGATGTTAGGTTTGGTTGTAACAGACGCTACAATACAGTTGTTGAGGTACCTTGTATCGATACCTTGTTGATATCGATATTTTACTTTCGATACCAATGATTTTGTTTCTATACTTTTACTCTTAAGATTACTTGGGGGAAGACGAGTTAAGGGTGCTACAACGGAAAGCACTGTGCTATGTCGCAGACGTTTAGAAATACAGAATTATTAATTAACTGGTTTGATATTTTTTAAATATTGTTTTCACAAAAATGTAGGCAAAAGCTCTGACTAGTTAAAAAGTTTGCGTTTTAAAAAAAAAAAAGTATGATAAGTTACATTAAACTAATTTAGTTGCAGAAGTACAAATTTTCGCGTAAGGAATCGTTAAATTAAAAAAAAAACACTTTTAAATCAGAATTTAAAGTTTTTAACAGAACAGGAATCTAATGAATTTTGGCTTACATTTTGTTGAAAACGATAGTAATAAATATCAAGCAAGTTCTTAAATAATGCGGGATTTCCACACGTCTGCGACAGTTCTCAGTGCTTTGCCACATAGTAGTACCCTTATGGGAAATGTTATTGAACTTTTTATAGCATAACATTATTTTGGTCAAAATAAATCAAGTATTGCTCCAGTAGAAACATATAGTTTAATTTTGTTCACGTGAACTCAACAGTAACACAAGCACGTTAGCATTAGGTGAGAAACATTTTACACGAAGAGACATTTCCTCATTAAATTCTAGGACACCATTGGCAGATAGTCAACAAACGTTGATATCACCATACATTTCAATCCGCCCGATAACTCCGGGACATAAGTACTGTTATTTCCAGGACGGGTGAAACTCGACTCGTCCACTGTTATTGTTCTGCGGGAGAAAGAAACACATCAGCTGGTCCACCCAAATTTGGATTGTTCACTGCAAAGGCTTACTAAATACAAACTGTATACCGTAAATTCCCTCTCTCTCCCCGCACTCTAAAATCAAGTAGTAAAATTTCACAATACTGATATCACAGCTGGTCGTCAAAATATTAAATATTACATTCAGTCATTTCACATGCATTGTATTAAAATCAAGTAGTTAGGTTAGGTTAGGTTAAAGTAATAATTAATTAGTACGTTTTTGCACTGAACAATCCAAGTTTGGGTGGACAGGTTGATGTGTCGGAGGGTAGACAAGTTGATGTGTCAGAGGGGAGACCAGTTGATGTGTCGGAGGAGAAACCAGTTGATGTGTTGGAGGGTAGACCAGTTGATGTGTCAGAGGAGAAACCAGTTGATGTGTTGGAGGGTAGACCAATTGATGTGTCGGAGGGTAGACCAAATTGATGTGTCAGAGGAGAAACCAGTTGATGTGTCGGAGGGTAGACCGTTTGATGTGTCAGAGGAGAAACCAGTTGATGTGTTGGAAGGTAGACCAATTGATGTGTCGGAGGGTAGACCAATTGATGTGTCAGAGGAGAAACCAGTTGATGTGTCGGAGGGTAGACCAGTTGATGTGTCAGAGGAGAAACCAGTTGATGTGTTGGAGGGTAGACCAATTGATGTGTCGGAGGGTAGACCAAATTGATGTGTCAGAGGAGAAACCAGTTGATGTGTCGGAGGGTAGACCAATTGATGTGTCAGAGGGTGGACCAGTTGATGTGTTGGAGGGTGGACCAGTTGATGTGTAGGAGGGTGGACCAGTTGATGTGTTGGAGGGTAGACCAGTTGATGTGTCAGAGGAGAGACCAGTTGATGTGTTGGAGGGTAGACCAGTTGATGTGTCAGAGGGTGGACCAGTTGATGTGTTGGAGGGTGGACCAGTTGATGTGTTGGAGGGTAGACCAGTTGATGTGATCGGAGGGCGGACCAGTTGATGTGTCGGAGGGCGGACCAGTTGATGTGCTTACATTCTTTGGCAGAACAATAACAGTGGACGAGTCGAGTTACAGCCTCCAGGACGAATGTTCGCCTCTCGCTAGGCATGTTCCCTTACCTGCCAATAGGTTCGTGAGCAGGAAGGGAGCAAAGTGGTTGGCCTGCATGCCGAGGACCAGGTTGTCTTCAGTCATTATCTTGTCGATACCGGCGACTCCTGCGTTGTTGATCAACACGTCCAAGCGAGGCTCACTCTCCAGGATCTGTTTCGAGAATTCTCTCACTGACGAGAGAGAGGCGAGGTCCAACTTCCTGACCAGCACGTCCTGGTTTCCTGTACTGGCCACGATCTCATCTGTGGGAGCACACATATATTTAATAATCACGTGAGAGATACACTATTTCATAACTTACTGATTCAATGACAAGTAATGGTATATACAATTATTAATTTCAAAACTATCAGATGGATACAATTATATAAACGTGGCTAAGCACTTAACCTCAAATACTCAATATGCCGAAGCATCAGAGTTACTATTTTTAGCTACATCCTCTGATGACGTACCGGTCACAACTGAACTGTTAGCAGCTTAGCAACCGATTTACAGGTAAGAAGAAGCTTTATTTGTGGTTCATAAGATAATAACATAATACGAGTCATACTCAGGTGAAAAATAGCCTGAGTCAACGGGTTTGTAGTGAACCCGGGCCTAAGTTCGGATAAAACCAGAACAAAACGTTTGAATCTCTTATAAATACACAATCTCTGTACCTCGAGCTGTGTTGGCTTTGTCCACATTTCTACAAGCGAGAATAACTCGAGCTCCTCTTCTGGCGAGATCTCGCGCCGTCTCCTTGCCGATACCTAGCAACACATTAATATAACCATTAAAATAAACAGGCAAGATGTCGCCTCGCCGATACCTAGCAACACATTAATATAACATTAAATTATTATTATTATTATTATTATTATTATTATTATTATTATTATTATTATTATTATTATTAGCACCACGTCTTACTACCCGTTCGGGTTATACGCACTTACGCTAATGTGCAATGGTAGGGTGATTGTGAGATGAAATGGAGGACCTACAGTTTAATGTGGGATCCGAACCATGGTGGAGG
>CABFWO010000424.1:211841-250231 GCA_902155825.1 Timema genevievae
GGGGGGGGGTTATCTTAGTACACCTGGTTGGACCTAGCCCACGTGATCACCTATGAGATTAGTTTAGTGTTAACCATTTTTAGAATCAGCCATCAAAACATGCCGACCATTTTGGTGCTGTTCTTACACATGTTTCGTAAAGTAGCCCATGATTAATATTAATGTAAAATGTATATCTATGTGTAACTATGGTCAGCTGTCAACGGCCATAGTCACCATTGTGTTATGTCATTTCAAAGTAAAGTATAGGCGCATAGAAAAAGGTTATATAATAATCGTCATGTCTTCTATAAAATTATATTTATGCTACAAGCCCCTATGGTGTGTCCTTTTGTATTTTTAATATAACTATCAAGGTGAGTTTTATGGCTTGTTTAATGTTTCATTAAGCCAATCTTGAGTCTTCAAATGTCAACAAAATGCACAAGGAAGTGCCCATTGTACTCTAATCCATTTGTTTGTGTGCTGTCCAATAAATAAATAAGGCCATTTTACTACAGTGGCAAACATGGATATTTGCATTTCATTTTCAGTAATCAAACTCTTGAGATTTAAAAAAAAACTGTTCCATAATAATTAAATTCGCACGTATGTTTTAGTTAATTTGACAAGGAAAGTCAGTTTATGCCCCTTGCCACGTGGCAATACATGTATTCGTGAAGATGTTCTTAGAAACAGTTTAACTCTCAGAAAATAATAAAGTTACATTATAAAGATTGTGCAATATTTTAAAAATGATTTCAAATAATTTATTCAAAATATTATAATTCAATTTAACTACACATTTTTGTTTACAATACATTACTTTTTTTTAAGTCTAACCAAAAGAAAGAAACTGTTTTAAGAAAGGACAAAATATGTTATTTTACAAAATATGCATTGTCTATGCTTTATCACATTATTTTGAACCTTTATTTATATTACTCAAAATAATTTAATAAATTATCAAATTTTAAACTCACAGTTGTAACAATATTGTGTAAAAAATATGAGTAAACATTTCTGGCATAAAGAAAAATTTGGCTTGGTAAATACATTAAATATATGTTTTGCTACATATATTATTTCTTGTTGTCTACCTCGGTGATAATGGGGTGAAGTGCTCGCCTCAGCGTCCGATGATTGTGGGTTAAAACCCAGCCGGAATCAACGGATTTTTCTTGAGCGATAAAAATTCTGTAGCACAACTTCCCTCGAGGGGAAGTAAAGCTGTTGGTCCATGTATATTGCGGCGTGTAAAACATAATATAATATAATATAATATAATATAATATAATATAATATAATATAATATAATATAATATAATATAATATAATATAATATAATAATAACAGAAAGTGCTCAATAATAATGGAATAATGGAAGCAATTAAAGGAGGAAGAGTGGTGGAAGGATAGAGTAAGATGGAGGCATTTTACTTAAACTAACTCTACCACAGACTGGAAACATTTGATAATGATGATTATGACGATATGATAATATTTATTGTATTCGTCCTACACCACTCTAAAAGGCCAGCAAATGAAAATAACACGTTCCTGTTAATAACTACAAGTTTGATTATGTTAAAATAATATAAAGACTTAGATAATGCTTGATAATATAAATAAATGAATGCTAAAATTGAATATAATGAAAATGAAGGTTAAATAAGTTAAAACATATTTAGTTAAAGTCAAAGCATAAAAAGAATGCAATGATATGAGTAAAAATTAAGTAAATAAAATGTTGTCATATAACCGTAATTTCATGAAAATGAAAAAGTTAATGTACACAATAGTAGATTAAATAACAGATGTTATTGACCAGAAACAACCTTATAATTCAAAATTAATAAAGTATAAATTGTAGTTGAGTAAAAATTAATTTAATTAAAGTCAAAACATAAAAAGAACATACATTGATATGAGTAAAATTAAGTAAATAAAGTGTTGTCATATAGCCATATTTATAAGAATGAAAAATTAGTGTACACAATAGTAAATTAAATAACAGACGTTATTGACCAGAAACAATCTTATAATTAAAATTCAATAAAATATAAATTGTGATTGAATAAAATGGATTAACCCAACAAGTTATTTTAATTTAAAAGTTAATAAGAGTTTAAGCCAGTTCTAAATCTTGAAAGTAAAATCAAATTGAATACAGTAGAATGATTGTGAAAAGGAATAAATACAGAGTATAAACAATCAAACAAGAATTGATTATCTTAAATTGTTCCCTCAAACATGTTCCTTCAAGAATTGGGTGCCGGTTGCTTGAAACATAAATTATTAAAACCAATAAATATGTCAAAATTTCATGAAGACAGTGGTTGTTAGTCATATTGTATTTTTCATAAATGTGTTCTATGATCTGAATTTCATAGAAAGCTCATGTTGCCACAATGGCGTCGAAAATAAATCACAGTCGTATTTACTTTTCTCAGTGTGTTTAAATTAAAGATGTAAAGAGCAGTAATGCATAAGGAAGTACTATCAGAAGATTTTATAGCGTTTAGATGAACTTTATAATTATTAATACATAAGACAAGAAATATTCATAAAATGCCAAATTTTAGTGACTTTTAATCATTGTTGGTGGTCGAAACTTGAAAGTGAGCTTTTTGTATATAAAAAAATCAGAGTGTAACTAGGTTTAAATGTCTACCAAAAACACATTTTTCAAATATTTATTATTAAAATGTGTGTGGAAATACTCGTATGGACAGTCAGTGAGTGATAAATGGGTGCTAAAGGAGTGAGGTTTGAAATGGAATCCAATAGGTAGAGTGTGTGTGGATCTAAAGGAAGGGGTAGGCCATGTATTACGTGGTAAAATGTTGTAGAAGAATGTATGAATAATAGAAACATTAATAGTTTTAAGAATAAAAGATCATGTATGACTCGTTGTATGTATGCTGGAGGGAATATGCAAGGACAGGAAAGCGTGGAGAAATTAATGAGGATTGATTAAGTACAAAGATTTTTTTTAGATATATGCACAGTTTATTGCCTACCACGTAAGGGAACAGCTTAGTTAGGTATGTATGTAAAATAGAATCACAATGGATTAAAAATAACAATATATATATTGAACAACTCCTTAGAAAAAATAACAAATTGCTTTCATAAAATTACAAAACTCTCTCTTGAGGTTTCAGTTTGACAATTTCTTCACTCTTTTCCCACAGTTTCCTGGCGAAGCCTTCATCCCGTGCCTTGGCAGAAGGCGTCACTTCCTGCAACATAAAAAAAATACCTGCCTAAAAATTCCACGTATACCCTCTGTCTTCCTGTTCCACTAGAGAGGTGTTATTTGCCGTCAAAAGAAGAAAGTATCTGTTGGGTTCTAGCGGTAAGGCGTGTAGTATCAAATATATTTCCTTTAAAACCACGTCTTACTACCCGGTCGTGTTATACACTTATATATATTGTTTACTCTGATGGTTTTAGAGATTAGTAAGGCTATATTTAGATGAGGTGTACCCACATTTGAATGGCGAGAGAAAGTGGAAAACCAGTTTGGATAAAACCATCCTCAGTACTTCCAACCGAGATTTTAACCTCTATCTCCCTATAATGGGTAGTCTAGTCTACTGCGAGAATAGCACCTTAGACCATGCGGCCACCGAAGTGTGTTAGTATCATATTATACCACGGCGTTATTTTTTATCATTTTTTTTATCTCCGCGTCTCGCTACTAACTACTATAATGGGCTAGGGATGAGTAAGGTTGAATTTAGGGGAAACGTATCCGGATTTGCATGGAGGGAGGGTTGAAAATAATCGAGGAATAAAACTCCCTTTATACACCTGAATGGGACTAGAACCCCTATCTCCAAATCATCGGCAGTTAAATTTATTTCGAGAAACCCTCTTCGGTGACCGCATGGTTTAACGCGCTACTCTCGCAGTAGACTAGACTGCAGATTTCATGGTTTGGATCTCGATTGGGTGTACCGAGGGTGTTTTTTTTTCCAAATTGATTGCCTACTCTCCCCCACACGCAAATGCGGATTCACTTCTTCTAGATATAACCTTCCTAATCGTTAAAACAATTAGATTAATTATTACATAAACCCGAACGGTTAGTAAGACGCGGTGCTAAAAAACAACATATGAACAAAAATGAAGTTGTTGCGAGCGAGCGACAGCCGTGCTTTGTCCACATCTCTTCCTCCCGCACCTACTAAAATGTTGAATGGTTTGAGCTAAACGTTCCAAATGTTAAAGGAGCGGGCACAGAAAATAACTTCAATTTGTAACATTTGGAGTTAATTCAGAAAAAAAAATAAGTCTATACTTTCTTAGTTCCGATTAACCGTGCAACCATTAGATTGGGTGCGTTAATACATTTTCTGCAGCCGCGGCTCGTACCCAAAATAAAACCGTGAGCTGCAAATATTTTAGGTTTGTTAAGTGTACCGTGCTTTTGAAGTTTACGGAGCACTGCATTAAGATGCGCCCGAAGTCAACACAAGTATTTTTACAGTTTTTATAGAATTGAAATTCTTTGGCCAAAATATATCAAATGTTTCTCCAGTAGCAACATACAGTTTAGTTTTCTGCACATGCTAATATCAACAGATCTTGAATATCTGTCAAGGGTGTCCTGGAATTTTGTCAAAACTTTTTAAATAAAGAGAAAAAGTGTTGACAAAATTCCAGGGCACCATGGACATATATTCAAGATCTGTTGATATCAGTATGTGCAGAAAACTAAACTCTATGTTGCTACTGGAGAAACATTTGATTTATTTTGGCCAAAAAAATGTAATGCTATAAAAACTGTAAAAATTACTCACGCTCCCTTCGGCCACTCCTTAAGGTGGATTCACACTGAAGGGACTGTGTCGTGTCGCTACCATGCTCTGACCGTTTTGGTCACCGTAGTTACCTTTGACACAGAGTTTCTCCACTCTCTCTCCTTCCAAATATTTCCTTTAGTGAGATTATTATCGTATTATTTATGTTGCAAATTATATATTTGTGCCAAAATGACAGAGCTATATTCGTCCATAACTAGAGGCTGTATATGATAGTTTTGTTGGAATGATCTGCAGCCATTGTATAATTGTGGACAGTTAACCTTCGTGAAGGTTCGGTTCGCGCTTGCCGGGAGAAGCCGAACTCAGAGAAACGACACATGATCGACCATAGGGCGCCCGATCTCAATCCACACTGACAGGGCTGTGTGCCTACCGTGTTGGACCGTATGACCTTGAGAGAACACACGGTTGAAGCAATCCAAGACGACATAGTTGGAGCACAGTCCTATCAAGGCGAACCAGTCACACCACCAGGAGCACTGTAGTCAACTAGTCACTCTCAAATCACCCCATTTGCCCAGGATAAGTCTCTATTGTGTTTACTAGTATTCAGTTATGGCAGTTGATAAGATTTCTTTTCCTTTCTTTGGATTTTTCAGTTAATTCAGACACACTAAAGGTCGTCTACTCTGGACTCATTTTTCTCAGTCTCAAAATGGAACGCAATCCGTTTCCACAAATGCGAAGTGATACAAAACTTGTTGGGAACTACGCATGTGTGATACGTGGAAACGCCCACTGCTCTCTGTACAGTCGACTGTTGACAAATCTCCTCGCTCTCAGTTATGTCTGAAGGTGGTGTTCTGGTGTACGAAGGAGCTACTGGCAGCCTCGAATAACCAGCGTTGCCAAACTTGCATTATATTTGAGTGGGGATTGACTAAAAGAAAACGAGAGAGTGACAACGCTGTTTCCCAATAGTAGCCACGCAGTTATCTGAGAGATAGTATCCGGTGTATACATTAGTAGATAATAAGTTTTGTATTTTAAAACGGTGGACTATAATGTTTAGAATTGTATGCTAAAATTAAAATAACAATAATAATAACAGTATCAACATTATTTTCTCACCTTACATTCAGCAAAATACTTCCCCGTGACCCCTTCCATCTGCTCTGACACAGCAAGATAAAGTGTGGTCTGGGCTCCTTCAACAGCGTCCTATGAGGGGCGAGATACAATAATGGTTCAAAACATTGTGTGCTAAAAGTCCAGTGAGATCTCTGTATTACTGTAGGGACCCACACAAACACAACAATTGTCATTGACTAAAACGTGACGTTAAAGCTTGTCATTTGTTAGGGACAAACGGGACATAGCCCAGACTTTGATCTCGTTGCTCGTATGGTACCAGCGCGTTACTGAAACGTTTATTGTTTATAAATAATAACTAGGTATGTTTTATCTTTGTTTATAAAATCATAGGTATTGCACTTATTATGAATTGTAATAGCCTTGCCCTAGATTGCGATGTTTGTTTGAAACTGACATAACAGTGTTGAAACGAAGCAAGGGAAAGAACTGGTCTAGCTTGTTGTGATGAGTTAGTAAACATTAGGAAAGAATGCTGATAACTCATAACAACTTGTTCCCGTTGTGCTCAGCAATTGATACGATTTGCAGTATAAAGGGTTCTGTTTTAGAGCTATCGGGGTTGACAAAATAATATATTCAGAGGGGTCACTCTGCCCGTTTTCGGGGCCACGCGTATTTTAACATCGTGTCATCGGGTACTTGTGCTAGAGGACAACCATCATGCCCAAGGTACAGGGTTTGAATCCGTGGAAGGGGCAGTTGAGCCATTGGTAAGTTATTCCTTACCAAGCCAGTTCTTTCACACACTTCTACGTCAAATTCTTTATATATTTTTGTAACATCTTTTTAACATCACATTTTTGTAGTAACTCTTAGTGTTATTAATAAACCCTAAAAAAGCAAAGCCTTCTATATATTACGAACCATCCACCATCTACATTGCCACCACACCTATCCTTCCCCGCAAGCTATCTTGACAGATTAGTCTCGTAGGAAGGGGGACTGGGGACTGGGGGCTGGGGGCTGGGGGCTGTAGTGACATAATATATTATATAAATACATTAAATATAATTGATATTTCATATATTTTATAAATAATATATATATATATTTAGTGTAATCCGTCACCAGCTTTAAGAGTCAGCGCAGGGGTGGATTACAATATGACCCTATCTTGTGAGCAATCACCATAGTGGAATTATGTAAGGTAAGTTTGCTACTACCTTACAGGGTAGACGAAGTTCACACGATATAAATGTTTCAGCTCAATTTACCTTCAGGACCATTCTAAGGAAGAAGAGTAGAACTTGTCTGAGTCCAGACGGCACATGTCTCCAGATACCAGTCACTATCACCCCAGGGTGCAAACAGTTTGACGTCACTCCTGAAAACACACGCACCGTTTATTTCGTTTTAATTTGATACAAATTAACTTTCTTATGACATTTTTTTAAACATATGAATAAAGGGCTGAAACTATGAGGCTAATTCGAACGGCAAAAGTTATCCCATCCTCCTCGGTGGCCGCATGGTCTAAGGAGCTACTCTCGCAGTAGACTTAAGACTGCCGATGACGGGGAGGTCAAGGTTTGGATCTCGGTCGGGTGTACTGAGGGTGGGTTTTCAAAATGGTTTTCCACTCTACCTTCATGCAAATGCGGGTAAATATCCTAAAAATATGATCTTCCTAATCCCTAAGACCAACAGCGTAATTAGTACATAGGTGTCTAACCCGAACGGGTAGCAAGACGCGGTGATAAAAAAAAACCAGTCCCCCCTGTAGTGTGATTTAAAGTAGGGGGAGAACTGTCATTATAGTGACTAGGGCTAGGATTTTGATGATTTTGCATTTTTTTTTGGCAAACCTGGAACGTTGTTCACAATTGTGTTTCATAAGAAACTTCGCTGATTTAAGTAGCTTTGTTAAGGCATTTTTTTGCATTTTTCCGTGTTTTTACGTGAATATGGCATTTTTAAAGATTTTTCAGTCATTTTAAGTCATTTTTTGTTATTTTTGAGTCATTTACCCATGATTAGAACATCTCTGCACGCATCATAACAAATGATGGCACCAATACGGTGGTTAGACTACTTCCACTCCTCCCCCGTCTCTTCCTTCAAGCTGGTGATAGCTGGATAGCTCTTCCCCCTCCCCTCTAGCATAGTGAGGCTGTAAATGAACTCGTCTAAACAAGTCTGAGCAAGTTTTGCAGATAACGGTGGCTCATTATCTCTATACATTTTTCGGAAGCTACACGTGCTGTTTATGTGAATTTTAACATTCAACGTGTCTAAAGTGAAAGAAAGTTCCTCACATAAATTAAAACTTTTCGTTGCTGAATATGACGAAAAAGTATTCTCTAACAATGGACAGATACTATATTGCAAAATTTGTGACGGAGAGAGTTTTCGCAGAAAATAAATTTACTGTGCAGCGGCATGTCAAGAGAGAAAAACACAAACGAGGTCTTCAGCTATTACAGGATGAGAAAAAACTACAGCAAATGCTCCTTGGCCAACCCAGTGAATCTTCAAAACATTCTGCATTTTACGAAGAACTGTGCGAAGCCTTAATTTGTGCTGATATTCCCTTGAGCAAAGTTAACAATCCGAGATTGCGTGGCTTTTTAGAAAAGCACACTGGGAAGTCTTTGCTGAACTCCTCCACAATAAGAAAAAAAAAAATGTCAGCCGTTGCTATGAAAACACCATGAAGAATATACGAGAAAAAGTATCAGAAAATAAAATATGGGTATCTATGGATGAGACGATTGAATATTTAGGAAAATATGTAGCTAACGTAGTGGTAGGTACAATGGAAGAGGATGGCCCTGGTGAACATTTTCTCATCAAGTATGACCATTTATAAAAAGTGAATTTTTCTATAGTAAGAAAACTCTTTGATAGGTCCTTGAGCTTAATTTGGCCTGATGGCATTCAACACGACAATGTCCTGCTCTGAAAGCGGTGTACTAAAAAATGGTGCACCTAACATGTCTAGCACATGCCTGTCACAGAGTTGCTGAAGAGATGCGAGGGCAATTCATCGAAGTTGACCAGCTGATTGGTTGCGTGAAGAAAGTTTTTCTGAAGGCACCATCTCGAGTGGCATCATTCCAGTCGGAGGCCTCGAACGTTCCCTTGCCGTCGGCTCCCATTTTAACCGGTGGGGGGGGATTTGAATTGAAGCATGCACCTATTACTGTGAGAGCTTCCAAGTTGTGAAAAAGATCATCGACTCATTTGACAGAAAGTTTCTTATGAAACACATTTGTATATACTTGAACAACGTTCCAGGTTTGCCAAAAAAAAATAATGCAAAATAATCAAAATCCTAGCCCTATTCACTACCCATAAAACAACATTATTATATAATTATAAGAACTGTTGAAAAATACACTATTTAATGTACAACACTTTAAGGTTTTTATAATAGAGCTTTCTAATATGAGAAGGTAGATGGATACAAAAAAGGGAAGAATGAAATAAACCCGGTTTTGATACAATTTATAATCTTAATTTGTGCATTGTTTCAAATGAAGTAAAACTATTTACAAATGCTTCTGGGATTAAAATCTCCCTCGTCAACCACAAGTATAGTCGGAATTTTGGGAGGTGAGGGAGGGGGGAAGTCCAACCTCACACCCCCAATATTTATAGGACAGCAACATAAATAACTAAATAAAAGTCGACAAGCATCATCACAAATTTCTCATGGAACACTCCGGTTCATCTGTTATAAATAATGTTATGTCAATAAAGTAAGCAAAGTAATTTTAGTGATAATTTATAATATTATGTAATTGTTTTAAAACAACACCTTAATGTATTTTACATTGCGGCCAGTCTTCTCTGGAAATGTGTTCAATGGCTGCTTGCCATCTCCGACAGCCAATCACAACTACCCTCGGTTGATGTCTTGCAATTAGGAAATTTTAATATATATATATTAAAATATATATAAATATTATTTCAGATATATATGTATACATTAAAATATTATTACAGATATATATCTATATAGTAAAATATTATTACAGATATATATATATACAGATTTATATTTATATATAAAGCGAAGTGTTAATATATCTGTAATAATATTTTTTGTGAATGTATGTGAATATTAAGTTTTCATATTTTCACTATGGTATGGAATACCCCTGGAACCCAACCTTAAGAGTACCTCCCTAGTTCAATGTTTGTCCCCCCACCAATCAAAGTGTTGATGAATCCTGAGCTACTCCCAGCTGTCTATCAGTTGACGAGACGGTTAAAAAATAGAATATGTACTTACCAGTGCCTTCAAGTATTTTGGCCAGGTGATTGGACGTGAGAAGGTTCGCCAGTTTACTATTAGCATACACTGTCGTCCAATTGAATGACTTCTCGCCGTTCAAGTTGTCGACCCTCAGGTTTGATATCCTGTGCAACACCGATGAAACTGTTACAATGCGGCTTGGGGCGGATTTTTTCAGCAGACCTGTATAAAAACCACAACTGGATAGTGTCCTCTCCTTGTAACTCTTCGTAACCCGCATGTTTGGTGCTGGTTATTAGTTAGTGACTTGATTTAATATGAACAAACAAAATGGGAATTCTGTACATAATATTATTATATATCTTTCCACACCCTTCAGAAGCCCCTATATGACCTAGAAGTGTGTTTCCGCACCCTCCAGAAGCCCCTATATGACCTAGAAGTGTGTTTCCGCACCCTCCAGAAGCTCCTAGATGACCTAGAAGTGTGTGTTTCCGCACCCTCCAGAAGCTCCTAGATGACCTAGAAGTGTGTGTTTCCACACCCTCCAGAAGCCCCTAGATGACCTAGAATGTGTATGTTTCCACACCCTCCAGAAGCCCCTAGATGTCCTAGAAATGTGTTTCCACACCACCTAGAAGTGTGTGAGTTTCCACACCCTCCAGACTCCCCTAGATGACCTAGAAGTGTAAATGTTTCCACACTCTCCAGAAGCCCCTAGATGTCCTAGAAGTGTGTTTCCACACCCTCCAGAAGCTCCTAGATGACCTAGAAGTGTGTGTGTTTCCACACCCTCCAGAAGCCCCTAGATGACCTAGAAGTGTGTATGTTTCCACACCCTCCAAGAAGCTCCTAGATTACCTAGAAGTGTGTGTGTTTCCACACTCTCCAGAAGCCCCTAGATGACCTAGAAGTGTGTATGTTTCCACACCCTCCAGAAGCCCTTAGATGACCTACAAGTGTGGAAAAGTGTACTTCGCACGATCCTAAAATCAACAATACACTCTATTTGATTTGAACCCAGATCTTCTCATCAACGATGAACCATAAGACGATACTTACGCCTTTGTCTCTGTGAACAGCTTTTTGGGTTTCTCCCTTCTCGTACATGTGTTTGAACCTTGTAAATATTGGATGGACACCTTAATATTTAAAATAAAATAAAAAGCATAGAGACAGGGGTATTTTGCTACATTCACCTCTGACTTAACCTTCTAATTAACCTGTTCATTTTGGTCCAACACCTTAGCTCAGTTGGTAGCGTGTCCATCTACTGAGTTAAGGGTCCCGGGTTTAATTCCTGGTATGGCTGAAAAAATTATCATTGGTTAAATGTGAGTTTCCCCCTTTTCACAGTAATAAATGAATGGATGGATGTGGGCTAGATGTTGTGTCTGTTCTAGATTTAAGTTAGCTTATAAGTCATGTGCTGATATAATCAGTCAGTTCAAAGAGATTATGTTAAATATCAAATGAAATTAAAGATACTAGTTCAAATATACGTATACTCATCCATGTCCATTGCTCACTGATAATTTTTATTATTTTATCGTACATACGAAATAACTTAGGATGTATTTTTTTTTAAAAAAAAGATCAATTTAGAGATTTAGAAGAAATCAAACTCATCACCTGCTCCCGATTTTGAAAGTATCTTGTGTCCTTGCGCCATTATTGAACCGAACCGATTGGCTCGACATTAAAAAATAATATTTTTATCCTGCCTAGCAATGAGGAATACGTATGCACTATCATACACAATAAGGATATGCTCTCATTCATACAAAGAAAAAAAACACAAAATTAATTTTTCTGAAAACAATTTTAACAAGTTTGATTAAATTTATTTAGATCTTAGAAGGTTAAGGCACAACTTAGCCTAATATATTTTATAGATCTTATGTTTTAAAAAATAACAAGGGATTACCCAGGTAATTTTAATTTCTTAAAAAGTGCATTGTTCTAATGAAAAGTTATATTAATACTCTTTAAACTTGTTATTTAAAAAAAATTCACCCGCATCGGTCTAGTTTTATGGTGGCAGAGAGGTTAGGGGTCGAATCCCTGTTAAATGTACTGATTATGGTTATACACTCTCCCTCCAAGCAATTGTGACTACATTTCCACTAAATTTTAACACTCTAGTCCCTACCTAATTAAAGTAATTAAATAAGGATAGTTGGGAGGTATGGGAGCCAAATTATGAGGAGTATAGAATTTGATCTCTGAGAAATTAAAAATAAAAGTTGTTAGATTATAATTAACTATCACTGTTGTCGATATGGATTGCTGTGTACTTGTGATTTGACATTTTTCTATATATGGATATTATAAAATCCTTATGATTTTCTTTAAGTTATTTTGTTCCTACCTGGCTACACCCAATATCTTTACTGAGGGAACTGCAGTATTTGTGGATAAAAGCTTTATCCTAGCTTTCTCTTAGTTAACTGTTGCTAGATCTCCTTATTCTCAGTTATGTCTGAAGGTGGTGTGCTGAAGTAAGGAGGAGATATTGGCCAAATCTCCTCGCTCTCAGTTATGTCTGAAGGTGGTATGCTGAGGTAAGAAGGAGCTACTGGCCAAATATCCTTGTTCTCAGTTATGTCTGAAGGTGGTGTGCTGAAGTAAGGAGGAGATATTGGCCAAATCTCCTCGCTCTCAGTTATGTCTGAAGGTGGTATGCTGAGGTAAGAAGGAGCAACTGGCCAAATATCCTTGTTCTCAGTTATGTCTGAAGGTGGTGTGCTGAAGTAAGGAGGAGATATTGGCCAAATCTCCTCGCTCTCAGTTATGTCTGAAGGTGGTATGCTGAGGTAAGAAGGAGCAACTGGCCAAATATCCTTGTTCTCAGTTATGTCTGAAGGTGGTGTGCTGAAGTAAGGAGGAGATATTGGCCAAATCTCCTCGCTCTCAGTTATGTCTGAAGGTGGTATGCTGAGGTAAGAAGGAGCAACTGGCCAAATATCCTTGTTCTCAGTTATGTCTGAAGGTGGTGTGCTGAAGTAAGGAGGAGATATTGGCCAAATCTCCTCGCTCTCAGTTATGTCTGAAGGTGGTATGCTGAGGTAAGAAGGAGCAACTGGCCAAATATCCTTGTTCTCAGTTATGTCTGAAGGTGGTGTGCTGAGGTAAAAAGGAGCTACTGGCCAAATCTCCTCGCTCTCAGTTATGTCTGAAGGTAGTGTGCTGGGGTAAGAAGGAGCTACTGGCCAAATCTCCTCGCTCTCAGTTATGTCTGAAGGTGGTGTGCTGAAGAAAGAAGGAGATATTGGCCAAATCTCCTCGCTCTCAGTTATGTTGGAAGGTGGTATGCTGGGGTAAGAAGGAGCTACTGCCCAAATCTTCTCTCTCAGTTATGTCTGAAGGTGGTGTGCTGAGGTAAGAAGGAGCTACTGCCCAAATCTTCTCTCTCTCAGTTATGTCTGAAGGTGGTGTGCTGAAGTAAGAAGGAGATATTGGCCAAATCTCCTCGCTCTCAGTTATGTTGGAAGGTGGTATGCTGAGGTAAGAAGGAGCTACTGGCCAAATCTCCACATTCTCAGTTATGTCTGAAGGTGGTGTGCTGGGGTAAAAAGGAGCTACTGGTAACCTCGACTAACCAGCGTTGCCAAACTTGTCTTATATTTGAGGGGAGATTGATTACATGAAAACGAGAGAATGACAACGCTGTTTCCCAATAGTAACCATGCAGTTACCTCAGAGATGATATCCAGTATAGGTATCCATTTGTAAAGTAAAATCACGCTATGATGATGATGATTTCGAACGCTATGGTAGAATATTGGGAGCTCTAGACGTGTAGTAAGCGATGGTGCCAAAAAAGTAGTAACACTAAACGCAATATGTATTATTTTTTTGAAAATGGATCTGCCAATTTTGATCACATTCAAGTTAATTTTAGAAAGTATTAAGTTCATATCAAATATAAACAATAAAAACAAAATTCATTAAATTTAACTTTATTTGTCAAAACCCTTAGTGCTATAATTAATAAAAAGTTAGACATATTTTCTTAATATTTGAAATTTAAATAAATCTATAAAAAGCACCAATGTATACAGTTTCAGAGTGAAGTGGCTTCACTTAAAAATACAAGAAACAAACAAATATAGAAATAATAAATATGATTTTGTCTAGTTAACGCGTTGTAGCTGTCCTTGCTTACCTTCAGAGTGGTTAAGTGGAAGATCAACAGTCTAAATTATCAGGAAAGTGTCATTTTTCAGCTGAAGTAACACCGAAAGAGATTATAAGAAATTTTCTTAAACGACTAATATGCTTTATGTTTATTTTGTGTACCCGCCTCGGTGGCGTAGTTAGCTAACGCGCTAGTCGTGTTGAGCTTGACTGCCGAGGACGGCGAGATCGAGGTTCGAATCTCGGTCGTGTGAACTGGGGGTGGTTTTTCCTAAATGGTTTTCCACTCTTTCTCCATGCAAATGCGGGTTCACTTCCTTAATATTCAACCTTCACAATTCCTAACCCACTAGGGTAAATAGTACTTAGGTGTATAACCCGAACTGGTAGTAAGACGCGGTGCTAAATTATTATTATTATTATTATTATTAATAATAATAATTTTGTTGTAGTAAGCTTGAGAGTAGGAAATATCCCAAATGGTTAGATTGCATAGCCACGAGCATGTTGTACTTATGAATGAATGGATCTTACCTAGTAGAAGGTTTGTGAGCAGGAAATGTCCGAAATGGTTGGCCTGCATTGTCACTATCAAGTTATCCTCAGTCATTTTCTTGTCGATACCGGCGACTCCTGCGTTGTTGATCAACACGTCCAAGCGAGGCTCACTCTCCAGGATCTGTTCGGAGAATTCTCTCACTGACGAGAGAGAGGCTAGGTCCAACTTCCTGACCAGCACGTCCTGGTTTCCTGTGCTGGCCACGATCTCATCTGTGGGAAATACTTTTATGTTAACATCGTTAGCGCAAAGGTCAGAGACAACGTAAACCATAAGCCATAGATAAAAAAAAAATTAATACAAAATATTGTATTCGAACGGCAAGCCAGAACTTATTTTTGGTGGATACGACCATTTTTTTTTTTTTTTCAATTTTGACCAGCCCTCATACATTTTAAAAGTATTCTTCTGATTGTATCTGGATATTATGCCTCATCAATTAATCTTGTGAGGATAAGAGAGAGAATTGGAAAGGGATGAGAGGTAAAATGTCAGTTTATGGACGATTTTACAAGTCTGGGTATTTGTCCTAGTATTGTGAGTATAGCTTTACTGCACAGGACAGAAGTAAAGGGTTTTATTGGGGTATTAAGAAGGTGATACGTGGGATTAAGTTGGGTTTGTATAGAGCTCGAAAAAAAAAAGGCCAGTGTTTTTCCAGTTTTTTTATTAAAACATTTGTTTTGGTAAAAATAAATAAAACCATTCTTGAGTACAAACATAAGAGTTTAATTTTCTTCAGATGGTGATATCAACATTTGTTGAATATCTGTGAAGGGTGTTCTAAAATTTCATCATAAATTTTTACTATGTATTTAAAAAGTTAGTCATCTAACGCCGCCATGCTCAAGGCAGACACTCAACAACTGTTGAGGTCACCATGTTAAGAGAATTAAACTTTCAAGTCTTTACTGGAACAATATTTTATTTATTTTGACAGAAAAAAGTTTTTATATAAAAACTGCAAAAACACTAGCATTCTCTCACTCTCTTCATCCCCACCTTAATGCCTGTTTGGCTAAATTTGTACTGTTGTAGTTCTAAGGTGGGTTTTTTTCGCACCTCGTCCTAATACTCATGTAGGCTAGCCACATTTAATTACACCAAAAGGGTAGGTATAGGGTTGGTAGAATTAATGCACCAACATTTTAGTGGAGGGAGTATGGAAAACCACTTAAGGAAAACTTAATTTAGAACGCCTGGCCTAGATTAGAATTCTGGACCTCCTAACTGACCCTACCTCCTATCATTACGGCACCAGTAACCACGATGAATGAGACTCACGCTTTTGTCCACGTGTTCACCGATAATGGTGTATAAATATTAGTTTTTCTGAACAACCTGAGAGTTGGTTTTATGTGATTTATACCCGTCTGGTGCTGGGTATGGTTAGTGATGCCTGCACCATCTGGTAGAAACCCCATGCACTAGAGGAGTTCAGTTCCCGTTGCCTTCCACGCCGGAAATTTCTATGAGCGAGTGCGAAAGAAGCCAACCCATTTAACTGGAAAAGGTATTTTAACATACCTTCCAGGGTTCTTTCACAAGCCACAATCGACATAGGACCGACGGCTTAACTTCCCCTCCGTAGGAAGTTGTGCTACGGATCTATATCGCTCAAGGAAAACCCATCGACCTTGGTTGGGTTAGAACCCACGAGCATCGGGTCCCGAGGCACGAGGTCGACTACAAATATTAATTAAACGTTTCTATATATATGTATATTATTATTATTATTATTATTATTATTAGTGTTGTAGTTTTTTACTAAGCCACAATTACTGCGTTTATAATCTTTATGGAGGACTAATAAAGATAATGTATCATAAGTAGGTGCTGTGGAATAATTGGACAGAGTTTTATTAAAAAAGATGAGATAAAAAGTGTGTGATGCAATAACTAATTACCTGTATCAGTATGATCGTGTGATCGTGAACGGGGCTTGGTAACTGGTCGACCTCGTGCCAACTTTGAGTCGATCATGCGATAAAATTTCCCTCTTCATTCAAAGTCGATCTTTCTAAACTTGCAAGCATTTCAATTACATTTATCGGTCATAATCGGCAGTATCACAAAAAAAAATTTAATATTTTAAACTGTACATTTTATTTATTTATCTATGAATCAGTTGGGTCTGTAACGGGGTCAAACTCAGGACTCGCGAGGACAAATGAGGAGCTACTGTAATAAAGAAATAGCAGCTCTGGTCTAGAAAACTAAGATTAACGGTTGAAGGGTTCGTGCTGACTACATGACACCCTCTATCCACAAATGTTGGCACTGCCATTTTTAACGGTGGCGGCCGCTCGGACGGTATAGCTCGCTTGTGATCTCTTGCCATAGAACTCTATGTTTCTATAAAGGAGTGTAGGCCCTACACAGGGCTTTTAGCACTTTAACTTCATTAAAAAAAGGGACTTAGGGACCACCCCTAAAAGCCCTGACCTACATATGTGTATACCCGCCTCAGTGGCGTAGTTGACTAACGCGCTAGTCGTGTTGAGCTCGAGCGCCGAGGACGGGGAGATCGAGGTTCGAATCTCGGTCGGGTGAACTGGGGGGGGGGGTTTTCCTAAATGGTTTTCCACTCTCCCTCCACGCAAACGTGGGTTCACTTCCTCTAAATTCAACCCTCCCAATTCCTAATCCATTAGAGTAATTAGTACTTAAGCGTATAACCCGAACGGGTAGTAAGACGCGGTGCTAAATATAATACATTTGTGTATTTAAGGAAATATTTACTTTATCAAATACATATAAGATGAAAATATCAAATAAAAAGCAAAAGTAGGGGGTGAATAGCGGTGGAGAATCACTGGAACTTTAGGCCTACAGGTGGTGTTGTGGTCAGTGCACCTGGCTACGAATCTAGGGAGGTCCTGGGGTTCGATTTACAGCTGGTACGTTGAGTATACTTTTATCTTAAGAGGATTTACACCATCGGTCATCAGTGCTTGGTAAATTAGGCTTAGATTAGGTTTAAGACACACATTGGCTCACACCTCCATATTCTATTTCACATCATCATCTCATTACGGGTACATGTAGACAACCCCCTATGGTGTACCCCGGGCGCGTATTAACATTCCCTAGCCAGCGGTCAATCACCAAGCGCAACAAAGGCATAAGTGTCGCTGCACATAATATACTAACCAGGAGTTTGCCGTCGACTTCGCTCGCATTGAAGTTAGGTAAATTACTTTTTCCAGCGAAACATATATACTAGAAAGAAAATACTCAATTTCAGACACGTACTATGAGGCGAGGATTTCAGGTGAAAGAGAGAACGCAAATAAAATGCATCTATGGTCACTCTGAGTATTTTATTAATAAGATGATGACGTGTCATGATCTACTATATTTATTATTAAAATGTATTATTAAAATAAAATAGTTAAATACCGTATAATCAATTCAAAGAAAGGCTTAAACAACAATATACAATATTTTAAAGGAAAGTTTAAATACTATATGTAGCTACGCAAATTAGGTTCAAACATTATAAGCAGTTATAAAATAATTTCAAAAAACCTTTAAATACACAATAAGAAAAGTTTCAAACATAATAAGTAGTTACAAATAATAAAAAAAATAACAATTTAAATACACTTTAGGAGACATTTCAAACATAATAAATAGTTACAAAATAAGTTTTAAAAACATTTAAATACTCAAATATAATAGATAGTTGATCTACCAACCCCCCATCGAACTACGGCATAGCTTGTCTATCTGGATAAAAATATATAACATAAATCAAAACCAACCTAACCTAAGCTAAAATAAACTCGTCTAAGATTATCTAAACTAACTTAACTTGCCTAAACTAACCTAACCAAACCTAATCTTGATGTGACTTATTAACATTCATTGAGGGTTGATGGTAGTTTTGTAAAATGTTCGGTGAGTATGTGAAATAGTAAGTATATTTTTTACATTCCCCAAGTGAACCAGTGGATTTTTAGAATCACCGGTGACTTTACAAACTCATCACATTCAGCACATTCATAGTAGCATATTTATTAGAGCACAGAAAGGGAACATGATTAATGCGTTTTGATATGTGATACATACATACAATGCATATTATAGGTATTATAATATATTACCGGTACTATAGTATTTTCACTAAAGATCTAAATATATGCCATAATGCATATATAGTCTTTACTATAATATATATACAATTTTGATGTGTACGATGGATATATAGATTATATACATAATAACTTTACATACACCCTAATTTAGGTTGGAAGAACGGTAGAGAAAATTCAAGCATATCTCTTTGCGGTCAACAGTGATAACATTTTACTATTATAGATATTTATAATATCTATCAAAAGAACAACTGCAGATAACATCAATTGATGTATGAATATATTAAAATGGTTGTAACGTGACACAGCGCGTGAAACTATAGTATTTTCACTAAAGATCTAAATATATACCATAATGCATATATAGTCTTTACTATAATATATATACAATTTAGATATATGCGACGGATATATAAATTATATACATAATAAATATACATACACCCTAATTTTGGTTGGAAGAACGGTAGAGAAAATTCAAAAATATTTCTTTGCTGTCAACAGTGATAACATTTTACTATTATAGATATTGATAATATCTATCAAAAGAACAACTGCAGATAAGATCAATTGATGTATGAATATATTAAAATGGTTTTAGTAACTTTAGTAACTAACTTTTACTGCTCTTCCTACCAAAATAATACTTTACTTTATAATTAATACTATTAACCGTTCAAGGCACTGTAAAGTGACACAGCGCGTGAGAGGAGAAAGGCGGCGTAGGGAAAAGAGAGAGAGAGACGGTGCGGTGTAGGGACCAATCATATTGCTCTAAATGCGTGGTGCTCTGTGCTGGGTTAGGGAATGTTAATACAGCCGCCCGGGCGCGAAATTTACCTCAGGCCGCCCCTGACTCTATGGCATTAGGAACAAGGAACATCGTTACAGAAAAAATGAGGAAAAGAGAAACATCTTTGTCAACCAAAGAGTATAAGAATCAAATTTATTTTCAAAAACCTGTATTAAAAACAGTGGTGTTGTCGTAAATTTAGTAGTGCCGGAACGCAAGGTCGTAGCAACCCCAAAGTTGAAGTGGGGATCTGGGACCCCCAACCGCCGTAGGCGAAAGGCTTGCACAAACATAAGTGCCTCTCAAAGCTATTTGGAGCATCTTTTAATGATTACTAAGGCAGAAACTTACTTAACGCACTTCCCCTAAAATTCCAGGAATTCGCATAGAAGCAATGTAAATTTCCTCAGAATTTATTGATTAATAGTATGAAAAAAGTTTTAACATAATATTGATATAAATAAATTAATTAACTTGGAATTGCAAAGTATAAAATTTTACTAAAAAAAATAAAAACTAATTACAGCAATGTGTTTAATTGTAAATCAGAAATAATTTAGAACGCTATGATTTTTAATATTCTATGTAATGTTGGCAGCCTTATAGGACTCTATGAATTTCAAATAATTACTTAAAGTTATTTAAATAATTTGATTGAATTAACATACTGATTTGGCTGCACTCGCGTATACAAGTAGTAAGTTAAGAATATTCCATACTGCTGCCCTCTACCAGAAGTGTGACAAAGCTTTTACGTTAAACCTCAAGTCGGCCATTTGTGAATATGATTCAGGTTTTCTCTTAAAGGTGTATATTTCAAAACTGTCTGAATGAATACCATTCCGAGTGGATACAATTCCAGTTTTTGTGGGTATAATTCAGGTGGATACAATTCAGGATTTTCACAAAAGCAGTTTATTAACAAAACTGTTGGAATGGATACCATTCCGAGTGGATACAATTCAGTTCCCTCATATTGAACCCTGGATGAGCCTAGAAGCTGTTGTAAATGTTAAAAGTATAAAAAATAATCTCATCTTTTTTTTTATCACCGAGTCTTATTATTATTATTATTATTATTAGCACCGCGTCTTACTACCCGTTCGGGTTATACGCACTTACGCTAATGTGCAATGGTAGGGTCATTGTGAGATGAAATGGAGGACCTACAGTTTAACGTGGAATCCGAACCACGGTGGAGGCCTGGCATTCCTCACATTCACAAGTTGTGATTAATACACATCTTGTCAGAGGTGAAGGAAGGGTTTGGCATTCAGATAAATCTGTGCCGGAACCGAGGATTGAACCCCGGACCCCCAGCACAGAAGTCTGACACCTTACCCCTAGACCACCAGGTCACCTCCGAGTTTTATTACCTGTTCAGAATATAAGCAGATAGTTTTATCAAGGGCTTCCTTGGTCATAATGTACAGTACCAGTACAATAAGAACATGGTATGAAGGGCAACATGGGGTATTTTAAATCAGATATAATTTAGTAATTTAATAAGTGGTATGGAGATTAGAATGTAAAGATTTTTTTACAGTATCCCTATCCCCCCTTCACTATTTTGTGAATGCTTGTGAATGCTTTCATTAGGTAGTGATAGAGTGAAATAAAATTTAGCGTGGTGAAGTGATGGTAATTATTAAAAGGAAGAAGATAAAGCCTAGTAAAGCAATACATTTGGATGGAGTAGAAAGGACAGCAGGGAGAGTTGTTCTTGTTCTATAGGTGTGTAAAAGACCTGCTATGGATAAGAGAATTGCCCTTGAAGTGTAAGGAAGTGTTTGTACAGGGTGTCACATATGCAGCAGAAAAATGGGCGGGCATTGATTGAATATGAGAGAGACTAGGAAAAAAGTTATCTGGGAAAGAGTAGGGGTAGGGTAAGTACCCAAGATAGTAGAGGAAGCAAGACAGAGATGGTATGTAATGAGGATGGAAAATAAAGGATTCAAGGATGCCAAGAAAGAAGATGAGACAATTTACTTAAGTGACCCAGTCACAGGTTGGAAACAGTTGTTGATGTTTAAAGAGTATAGGATTTTTTAAAGATTCAAATTTTGTTTGTTTAATTTGTTGTCTTAACTATCTTCACCATAAACTGTTTCCAGCCTGTGGCCGGGTCAGTTTAGTAAAATGCCTCCTTCTTTCTCTATCCTTCCACCACTAACCAGAGAAATAAAGATTTTGAAAATGTTTGAATAATATTTTATTATTACAAAAGCAAGTAGCTAATATACATACAACATATTAAAACTATGTACAGTATTAAACCAAACCTCAACAATTATCACACACTTGATTGAACAATCAATCATCTATTCACAAATTCAGTCTTTAATTATTTTACAAAACCCTCCTACACTTGATATCAAATTTACTAAAGGTTCACTAGGAATGCTCTAACTAAATGCACAGAAATCTTCTTGCAATGTTTTGTGAAACATGTGAATGAAAATTATTTTAGTGTAAAAAGTACCATTTCCATCAAAATGACAGTAAAACTCAACTATTAGAGGTGTAACCTATTGAAAAATAAACTATTAAAGAAACTAGTTTGTACAAGACAGAATGAAAACTAAATGACATGTACGAAAGTTTACCTTTTGACTTGAACACATTTATTATTTGTTTAGCTTTTCAAGATTTCTGGCATTATTGGAAAAATTTACTCTCACATTTATTTGTCCTCAACTATTTTTAACTGTGATATTCAAAGCATGTATACTTTTTACAGGTAGTGAATACAGGTAACATTTTTTCCATCTTTAATTCTTTTTAATGTAAAATGGAAGGGAAAAAAAAGCTGTAGCTGAAAATTGACTACAGTAAAAAGAGCATATTTGTTTTAATCAAACCTAATCCATTAACACACAAATGTTTTATTTGAAAAATGTGTTTATGCAAGATTAGAATCTAGAAATTTTTTTCAAAAACCTTTTACCTTAATTTGGTTTAAATTTATGGTACTACAACTAGACAAACTTAAATATAAAACTAATAAGTATAAAACATATTTTTGGAATTTTACTCCTAATAAATAGATTCAGCAATAATACATGTATAGACTATATTTATTAAGCACTGCTACTTACCCCCAATTTAGATACAAACTAAACCAATGTGTTGATGATGATGGTTGAATAGAAGGATGTATACCCGCATTTGTGTGGAAGGAGTGGAAAACCATTTAGGAAAACACACCCTCAGAACACACAACCGGAATTCAAACCTCGATCTCCGTCGTCAACAATCCGGTATATTGTGAGGGTGACACAATCAATAAATTTTATGGCCTTGATAGCTTATAGAAAAATTGAAGCATTCAAAGTTATTTTACAATCTTAAAGAAGCTCAATTATAATTACAGTTAGTACAAATATTTTGAAAGATATTGGAAAATGTGATGTGTCTTTTGAAAGGGATAGATCACTCTTTCACTAAAGCAATAGTCAAAAGGTTTTTGGTTCAAAGCCCTAAAATATGCAAATAAAATGATAGCCAACCATATCTAAATTTTAACAATATTTAGATTTAGACTTAAACATATTTTTTTCTATAACCTTACTAAAGTCTATATAAATTACTCTTTAGTATATAACCGCATTAAAAAAAAAAGTGCATTACAAAAATACTATCACCGAACTTTTAACATTCAGAAAATAATAAACTTTAAAAATTACACCAACAATTTGATATTAATCTATAATGAAAATGACTGCTTTCAGTCACACTGGTTATCATGATATACAGTCCTCATGTTAGCCTCTGTTTAATATGACATGGCAGTCATTAAGGTATCAGATACTAATATTTACATTTTCCAGGGTTCTAGCTTAGTTCTTGACTAACTGAATATTAATATGTAGATTCAAGCTTTTATATATGTATTATAACTGTTCTGTATCATAATAATACACTCCCAATTATCTGTACTCGGGTTATTTGGTTTATGGATTAAAATATGTATGCACACCAAATAGTAGGTTTAATTTTTCAATAAAAGAAGTAACTCAACAGTAAATGTTGTACTGTAAAATGTGTTAAACACATTCCGAGAATTGTCATAAGAAAAATCGCCACCAATATGTTAAAGTAAGAAAGAATATATCATTACATGAGAGTCTCGGAAACTCGACACGCGCACGTGCACACAGTTGTTGGCACCAGTCATCACAATCCAAGGTCAATCAACTGTATAACCTCTCAGTCTGTTAGTTTTCCAATTCAGTAACGTGTTATTTGAATCAATACAATATTCTATGCACAGTACTGTTTTGTACCTACAATATTCAATACTGTACTGTGATTCATCCTTGTTTAGTAAACATGACAATGTAAACATGCATCTTATGCAAGTTCATTTTTAAAACTCAACACCATCTCAGTCCACAATGGGTCGAGTTTGCGAGACTCTACTGTACTTCACAAAATAAAGGAAATAACAAACAAGCCACATTGTATTTTTACACATACCTATGTAAATCTGTTTAATATAAATGATTATAAATACAATTCAAATGTCAACACTAAAGAAAAAGTTGTGAATGTAATTGTCTGTGCATTCTACAGCAATGATAAACCCGTATAGTCGGGAGTTAACTGTAATTAAATAGGATTTACCATAACTTTTATTGCATACATCTTAAGACATTCTTACAAGCTACCCCTGACATTCTGGCAATGTTATAAACATAACAAATTTATTATCAGGGTGAAAAACTCTATGCACAGCACAGATGACAGGTGAAGTTGAAACACAAAATACAGGCTAACATTTCTGGGAAATTCAGAGTTTATTAATATTTTAGTTAATCTATGAGATATAGTTGACATTGATTAAAACGTGTAAATTAATTTTAAAATATTTCAATAAAGCTTTAAAATCTACTTTTGCTAAAATAGTGTAAAATCGTGACACTCAGATTAGAAAGAAAACCTGAATAAAATATTCGTTTGTTCCATATAAAACGTTAATAATTCAGAAAGCGTATAACCCAAACGGGTAGTAAGATGCGGTGCTAAAAAAAATTAAAAAAAAATTAATATGATAGCTGAAATATTTTAACACTATAGTCATTATTAGCTAGTTGTAAGAATACATACTAAATGCAACATGTGACTTAATAAGCATACCTAAAATATTATTTGTTACATTGTTAAATATTATATTAGTTTAGTTTCCAATCAATTGTATCTAATGTTCATTAAAATCTGTACATACTGACTGACATAACTAAATAGGCTCATCTTCTATGATATTTTCTTATGTGTGTTCATACAAATTTATAACTATGCTTATGTTACAATAAACTATGGCTAGAGTGACTGATTAAACATTTTACTTGCATACTATCACCAATGTTTACACTTTAAAGACCACCATGAATGAATAGATAGATAGTAACAATAACTCAATGCTCAACAAATGGTTGTTTACTTGAATTTCTTAAAATGTGGCTATGCATTATAATTATTGGGTATTTTCACTTAACACAATACAATTAACAAAGATTGGGTTTACTCAATCATTTCAAGTAAACTAGCCAAATATTGTAAATAAATATTACTTTCAAATAGTTGATTTATAAAAAAAAATTACTTTCAAATAGTAGATTTATAAAAAAAAATTGACTCAATAGAGAACAAAATAAATAATAACATGCAGGCCAATGGTAGAGTATAACCTAAATAATATTTATGTAAGTCTACTTGTCTACTTTAGGAAAATGCAGGCCTAAAAACTGTCACAATAAATATGATAAACTATTCTGTTTCTTTAATAAGCACTTGATGTACAGTGAACTAAGAATACCACCCAAGCAATTGACCTTATTTAACAACAGTTTGAACCGTCACAAGGAGTCAAGAATTGGACTAGGGTTGGATACAGAACGGCGTAAAAAAACTACATAATAATAGTAAAATTAGCCCCATTGTAGAATTAATTCACACTATGCGAGTATGATTTTATGAAAACCTTATACATTACACTATTCTTTCAAGAAATTCCATGGTAATTAATAAACATGCCTGCGTGTGTGTGTGTATATTTATTTATTTTGCAGTCAACAATTTTACTACCTGTAGGTACTTTATTATAGTTATTTTATAGTTATTGATAATAGCTATCAAAAGTGACAGTTGCAGAGGATGTGATATGATATATAGACATATATTATATCTACTTTGAGGTATTCATATCTCTATAAGGAAAACCTCTTTTCGCTTTATGATGTAAATGTATTATATTTGGAAGAAGGCATAGGAAAAGTGTATAGAAACTTAAAAGGTACACCAAAAACACAATTTTCTTTTTTCTCTCTTTTTACTTTTCCTCCTTTATGTTTTTCTCTTTTAGGAAGTTGCGTTGTATGTTTCACACTACTTCCTGTTGAGTCCCGATAGAAACTTATGTCGGGGGATTGGGCAGTGACGATTTTTTCACGAGGCAGCCATTACCTCTTTGTCTAAACGCAGCAATGAAAAAATAATTTTTTTGAAATCAAAAATAATATTAAAATATAAAAAGGGATGAAATAGACTTATGACACATGAGGCTCTATAGTATTATTTTATTTACCTTGGGAAACTTTAGCAACTAATGTACACCTCAGTTACCCTGAATGTTAGCAGTTACACTATGGCCCTATCTTATAAGCTGCACCAAAGTGTAAGGTGTCAAGGTAAGCTGGCTACCTTTCAGGTTAAATAGTGTAAAAGGCAGATGATGTAAGGTAAAATAATTTCAGTATTCAAAACCTACAAAAGATGTTATGTCTAGTACATCATATCCCTATACTTTTTTTAGCATCGTATTTTACTACTCGTTCAGGTTTATATGCTATGTGTTAATTATTCTGATGGTTTTAGGGATTATGAAGGTTATATTTAGAGTGAGTGTAACCACATTTGCACGGGAGTGAGTGTAGAAAAGTATTTTGGAAAAACCATCCTCAGTACACCCGACCGGGATTCAATCCTCGATTTACCCGTCATCGACAGTCTAGTATATTGCAAGAGTAGCACCTTAGACCATGCGGCCAACAAACCGTGTATGTCCCACTATTGATTTATCTTCTGGGGTATTAGAAGATTTCATTACTGTGAACAATTAAGTAGTAAAATCGAAAATTGAATATTTATGAGTCATTTTATCTTTGAGGAAGATTTCTTCAATAGATTTCCAAGGTAAGTAATCTTATATTACATATATTTTATATAACTTTATTAAGCTACTGTGGTAGAGAAATCTTTATAAAAAAACACAAAAACAATAGGAAGTGTGTAGTATGAATATTTTAATAGATTTTCAAAGGCAGTGAAACCCCTTCCCCAGGAAAATATGTGCTACTAAATAGTCCATTAACTATAGCTAAAAGCCCGCTTTGGTGGCCGCATGGTCTAAGGCGCTACTCTCCCAGTGGTGCGAGGGTAATCCCCTGCTTCACTTTTTTTTTTTAATTTGTAACCACTCTGTCCAACCCTTCTACATCTTGACACAACTCATGTAACCTCATACTCTCATTACAACTCTTCTTTCAAGACTTTCTTTCTATCCACACTATCATACGCCTACTCCAAGTCTACACCTTTCCATATTCATACCTTCTTTCCATCAGCTGTTGTGTAGCAAAGATCAAGTCTACTGTAGACCTTTGTTCCCTAGATCAGCGCTGTTCCTCTCTCCACCTATATTTCATTTTCTTTATTAGGCTATTCTTTTTTCCAGGATCTTGTTAATCTAGTGGCACAAGAGCATTATTCCCTTGTCTATCTTTCTGTTTCCTTTCTAAAAATCTCAACTATAATTCCCTTCTTCCAGCACTTTGTACAACCATTCATTGTATTCCTGCTTCTCCTGCAGGTCTTTTATCATTTCCACAATTCATCCACTTCAAGTGGTTTTCTATTTCTTGTACTCTTTAATGTATCCACTACCTCTTTCCATGTAGGACCCACTCCCTTCTCTTCTGCTAATTTTTCATGCTTCTCTACGTCACTCTCATTACTTTCCTCTTTCGGGTTGAACGTCTTAAAATATCCCCTCCATAGTTCCTTTTATTCTTCTCCTGTCTCCATGATTCTTTCTTTTTCATAAATCATTCCAACTTATTTCTATTCTTTCTCTTCCTGTTTCTTACCTGGCTATATAAAATCATCTTACTTTCTTCCACATCCCTTTCCAGCAGCTTGTGTGCATTTTTTAATCAAAATTTTCTTGGCTTCCTTTACCACGTGCTTCACTTTTCTCTTTTTCTCTATGTAATCTTTTTATTTTTCTTTATTCCTATTCTTTAAACGCCTTTGGAATGCTTAGTTCTTCTCCTCCAGTGCTTCCTTCAATCGGTTTTACAACCATGGCATCTCCTTCCTGCTCCTCTTATCACTTGTCCTCTCAAATAACTTCTTTGCAGGGCCCACCAAACTTTTCTTAAACCTTTTTCATTCCACCTCTACAACTTTGCATCTCATCCTTGGGCATTAAGCTTTTTGCCTTTATTAAATACAGTTTTATCTTTCCTCTTAATTTTTAATGCTTCACACCCTTTTCCTTCTTTTCTCCTACATTCCCACCCCATTTTGTCTGCCACCAGCAACCTGTGGTTACTATTTAAACACACACTTGATGCCAAGTCTGTCTCTGGATAGTGACTCCTGGACTTCTCCAAATGGGTTAACTTATATTCATATTTAACTTGTTTGAGTGGACAGAAACGGTAATTTATAAGAAACGGAAACAAAAGCTTAAATTAAGGTTCCAAAACCTACTTTCTTGATGAAGTTGACATAGTTCTAGGGAAATTAATTAATAACAAACTGTCGGGTATTGATTAAATTGCAGCAGTTAATAAAGGAAGGTGGGAGTTCAGTACATGATAAGCTACACATACTCTTTTGTTCAATCTGGAAAAAGGTTGATAAAACATAGTGTATCGTGTATTTATCAATTTTTATATATTTCAATAAATAATATAAGAGACAAGTTTTTCAATAATACACCTTATATTTCAATTATTGTGCACTAAAGAGTAGACATTATTTTATTTATTTTCGCACGCGATCGGTATTGGTTGGGAATAGTAAATTATATATTTAATCAGGATTTATTTCCTAATTTGTTTAAGGTTTGGCATTTACTCATGAACTATATAATGCCTCGCCTCATTAATTCTTCCTGAGGCAGACTCTTGTAGGTCATACTTGTGCACTTTTTTATTCCCACAAAATACCGGCCATGTGCTAATTGTTAAAAAAATTAATTTCTACTATTTAGTGTACAATAAATGATAAAAAGATAAATACCTTCGTCAAATATAAATCCAAGCTATCCGATATATGACATTAAATGGCTGTACGGTGCACCATGTGATAGATATAGCTCAAAGTTTAGTAGCTTGCATTGCCACAAGAATTAGGATTATGTACAGCATTTCAGCCTTTTATTTCAAATAGAAATTATTTAATATTTGGAAGAAGGTATAGGAAAGGTGGATAGAAACATATAAAAGGGACAACACAATATGGCTTTTACAATGAAAAGAAGAACACAGTTCACAGTTTAGATTGCTGCCATTGGACAAAGAGGTAATGGTTGCCTCTTAAAGAAAATCAATCGTCACCGCCCAATCCCCCGACCTAGGTTTCATTCTATCTAAACTCATCAGGGAGGAGTGTAAAACGTGCAACGCAACTTCCTAAAAGAGGAAAAAAAAGAAAAAAAAAAGAAAAAAAAAGGAAAAAATTGTAAAGAATGATAGGACACATAGATAGGAACATGTCCAATTGCAGCAATGTAAAGTGTGAACTGTGTTCTTCTTTTCATTGTAAAAGCCATATTGTATTTATCCCCTTTTATATGTTTCTATCCACCTTCCCTATACCTTCTTCCAAATATATTACAATTAACTCATAAAGCAAAAGGAGGTTTTCCTTATAGAGATATAATAGAAATTATTGAAAAGGTGATCCCCAGATCTGATGACAGAAGCTGTGAGTTGATGATAGAAGGGCCATAAAAAGGCAAAAATTGTTCAATAGTTTAGATGAAGTAGGAATACCCAGAAAATTGGATAGACTTATGCAAATATGCTAGGAGAAAATGTGTGTGTGGAAAAAGAAATTTCACAGTGGTCAGCGATACCTATCCCCTATATAATTTAACTTCGAACTTGAATATGAAGTTTGTTCCTTGAAAGAAAAAACTGGGGGTTCAACATTAAATTGCGTTAGTTGTTTAATTATACAGATGATGTGGATTTGCTGGGTGACAATGATGAGTTTTACATACCACTCAATTGTTATTCTGACAACTTTATTTACAGTCTCCTTACTAGATGAAGAAGACACATGGCACCAAAATAGTTAAGTGGTTTTATTTAATTTCCTAATTATTATTATTATTTATTAGCACCGCGTCTTACTACCCGTCCGGGTTATACGCACTTATGCTAATGTGTAATGGTAGGGTGATTGTGAGATGAAATGGAGGACCTACAGTTTAACATGGAATCCGAACCACGGTGGAGGCCTGGTATCCCTCACATTCACAAGTTGTGATTAATACACATCTTGTCAGAGGTGAAGGAAGGGTTTGGCAATAAGATAAATCTTTGCCGAGACTGAGGATTGAACCCTGGACCCCCAGCAGAGAAGTCTGACACTTTATCCCTAGACCACCAATTCCCTAATTATTTTCAGCAATTCTATAGTTTATAAGAACCTAATTAATATATTTAAAATATAATGTCCTAAACATTAAATGATACTTGCAACATTATCAGTACTTCTTAGCAAGTTACTTTCCAAGAATGAGACCAGTAAAAAGTGTGAATGCTAACAGAAACTACAATTCTTTACAACAGGATTCGGTAGCTGCATAATCTAGGACATCACTCTCAAAGTAGACTAGATTGTTGATTAACACTTCCGCGTTAGTACATATACAGGTAGTAAGATGTGGTGATAAAAAAAATACAGCTAGGTACAGTCAAGTACTTAAAAATACATTATTTTCCTAGTATTTAAATGTAACAAGAAATAGTAGTTAATATATTTTTATGGGTTATGTATCGGTTTCTATCAAAAATGTGTTGCTTTAAGATGCAAGAACAGTCTAACACATGCAAATTAGATTTACACACTTTCTAAAATGTTACTATTAATTTGTCTATTAAATTAAGATAGCATAAACACTAAATGTGTACAGAAACAAAAATTGTCTCATGCTTAGTTTGAGGTAAGATTATTTCGAATAAAGCACTAGGATAAGCCATGGTTCAAATTAAAATAGTTATTTTCATAGTTATGAGAGACACTTATAAATACTCATACACTGTATCTAAGTAGACTTGTACAAAGAGAGAGTCTTGTATTTACTAATGGGATTATCTTATTAGAATTTCTCAAGCCGAAACAATTTTTTATGAGAGAAAATAGTTAAAAAGTGTGTTCGTTCATTGACAAATTTAAATACAAATGTTGAGACAAACTTTAGTGTCTTGAAAAATGTGCATGATGTAAATTTTTTTGATGGGCCTTAAAATACTTTATGCTTGCATCCCAAACTAAGTGATTATATGTAATAAAACCAATTCCAGAAAACTTGTAGAAACTTAGTTGTTTGACTGTCAAAATGTTGTTCAAATTGGTCCATATCAGGTTTATGAATATGGTCAACACATTACACATAAATGTGTCATTGACAAAGTGAACTTTTAATTAGTATTAAATATACATACTTTACTTTTCATACTATGATCACTATAAAAGCAAAAAATCCTGTTAAAACATTAAATTAAACCAATTTGCATAATGATAAACCCCCATTTTTTTGATTTTGAGTATACTAATAATAAATTTAAATAAAAGTCATTCCAAGAATTTGAACATTCTTTACTTAGAAAAAGCATAGCTCAAATACTTAAAACACACAACAAATACAGTTTCAACAAAAATGTGAGTTAATCATCTTTGGGTATGGGTATTTTTCAGCTTTTAAAATATGTTCTTGTTGCATAAACAAGATTTAATGTCGCTCATACATGCTGTGCTTGACACAAAAGTTAACTGTGAACTACTGCGCATAACAGCTGAATAATCACTGGACTAGTTACAACCTCGGCTCAGTGGGCGAGAGTATGCTTGCTGTGAGGCAATGTTGCAGGTTCTTCGTCCTGTTCGGAGTGGTAGAATTGGCTCGTTGGGGCAGCACTACAGTACTTGGTGAGCACGTACACCACCGCCTCGTATGTGGACATCATGATTGCAGTGTTGGGTATCTGGCGCACCAATTGTGTAGTGAGACCTCTGTAGACGCCGCGATACCCCTCTTCCTGAGCCACGGTGCCCAACGTCTGCCAGAAGGTGCGGTATTTGGAACCTTCTTCTCGCAGTCTCGTGCGTGCCACCTCTGGAATACGAGTCAAAGTTTACACACACCCACAAATAAACCCATGTATCAACCTCAAGATGAAACTTTTTCAGGCATGTGTGCGAGTGTTTTAATTTTGGAATAAAAAAATCCATCTAAATGTTGTGTTTTTCAAAACAACATTTTAGCGTGAAATAAACTTGATTAAAATTGTGGATCTTTTTCTTACTAACAAGAGAGTGAGGATGTGCAAGTTAATTAAGTTGAGGTTAAGTTTGCCTAAAGGGAGTATGGAACACAACATTGCAGAAAATCACTCTCGGTGCACCCAGAGGTCAGTATTCGAACCATTTTAATCTTGACCTACCGAGTCTAAGTCAAACATGTTTTTATGTTTTACTAAGTTTTATAGTAGTTAGATAACTAAACAACTGATCTGATCACAATAGTTTTAAGACAATTTACTTAGTCACTACTGTATTGACAAGGCCGAAGGGTTTCTAATCCTGACCGGGGTATTAAGGGTGGTTTGCTACACAAGATTTATCACTTTCATCCTGTATCATCCTTAGGTTAGTTCAAGGGTAGGTAACTTGTGCTTTGTTCCCCTGACCCTTAGATTAAGTTGTCAATAATCCTCATTAAAAAAAAAAAGATGAAAATGAAGGAAGTATAATTAAAACTGCAAATGTGTGTTCATTAGATACCAGATGATTATAGATTTTATTTAATGCCTACTTCTCAAAAAGATGAATTTAACTTCCTAAAGTACAAATTATAAAAACAATGTCTAAATTATGTATTTAACATTATATCTATTTTTTGTTTGTAAGTAAAGTGTATGAAAACGCCAATAGTTTTTCAGATGAAAAACCTCTTCCTTAAATATGACTAGGACTCACCATGTGGGTACGCTATGCAAGAAGCCACAGTTTTAGAGATAGCACCCGCCATCATGAACTCAAGAAAATCTCGGGAGGTCCTGGAATCGCTGGGCCGATTACCGCGATGAGCCATCATTTTCGCTTTGATGGCTTCATAGATCACGAAGTGGATAACAGTCTCAGAAATGCCGAAATATGATGCGGTGATGCCCTTGTAAAATCCCAGGATTCCCTTTCAACATGACACAGATCAATCAATTATGATGTACAGCACTCTTAGAAATATATCCCATCCATGGTGAGAAAAAATAGACTTTAATATTGAAAAGTTTATATTTAAAAAAATTGTTTATTATTGCCCTACTAAACAAGTAACAAATTATTCCTGAGAAACATTTGAAAATTCATTTTTAAAGTGTCTTAAAAACTTTATTGTTTTAAGCCACTATTATTATTAAAGTTTTATTCTAAATGGCCATTGATAATATAATTAATGACGTGGTAACACAGCACAGCCCAGAAAGACTCAATTCTGAAAGTGTCAAGTACCTGTCCCTTGTCTATGTGTAGAATAGAACCTGTCCCATGTCAAATGTGTATTCATGGGACAGGTTCTACACATTAAAGTGTGTAATGTGTAGAATAGAACTTGTCCTATAACTTGTGTATTGTGTAGTAAAAATCCGTCGCAACAAAACACAAAAACAACAAAAGCGTGTGTGTGGTTGGTCTATACCCGGTGTTACTTGCGGGAGTGCAAGTATTAAATATATTAATTAACTTTACTAGCTGTCAAATTGTTCCATTTGTAAAAAGCATTGGGGCATAGATTAAAACGGCATTCAAGCGTGACTTAGCACGCGAGACCAATGTTTGAGCTCCCAAAGCGCGCGCCAATACTGTTTCCCCACCAATACCCTAGCGAATGTTGTTGCATTTTTCAAAACACTGTCCCCATAGGTTGGACTACCTTCTGTGCGTAGATCCTCTTGATGAGCTGCGCGGCCGTCATGCGATGACCGTTCTTGGCGTAGTCCAGCTGCAGCCGCGTCTTCACGAACCAGATGGGGTTTGTCGCGGTGCAAGCCACGAACCCTGGAACCGTCACAAGCACTAGGGGTAAGTAAACTAAACCAAACCCTGGTTTACAAGGAGGGGTAAGTAAACTAAACCAAGCCCTGGTTTACAAGGAGGGGTAAGTAAACTAAACCAAGTCCCGGTTGAGAAGGAGGGGTAAGTGAACTAATCCAAGTCCCGGTTTACAAGGAGGGGTAAGTAAACTAAACCAAGCCCCGGTTGATAGGAGGGGTTAGTAAACTAAACCTAGTCCTGGTTGAAAGGAGGGGTTAGTAAACTAATCCAAGTCCCGGTTTACAAGGAGGGGTAAGTAAACTAAACCAAGCCCCGGTTGATAGGAGGGGTTAGTAAACTAAACCAAGCCCCGGTTGATAGGAGGGGTTAGTAAACTAAACCTAGTCCTGGTTGAAAGGAGGGGTTAGTAAACTAAACCAAGCCCTGGTTTACAAGGAGGGGTAAGTAAACTAAATCCTGTATTTATTTTGTACTGTTCATTCTACGAGTAATAATTGGAAACTGCTGACCAAATCAAACTTTGGATGTGCTAGTTTTACAATCCAACCAAATATTGCTAATATTCTAACTGTAAAGTTAGGTTGGGTAGTGTGGATTCAGTTTACCACCAACCTGTTACATAGGTGAGGAGGTAGATTTACCGCTCTCAAAAAGGTCAACGAGCCATTACAGACTGTATGTTCAATGTTTTTAATGTAAAGATTAGACAAAGTAAAAATAACCGTAATGCGTCTTTCGCAAGAAAATACGAACATAACAATCGACTAGTACATATTTCACACAATAATCCAAAATGAGCAATTAATTATGCAAAGCAACTTTTTTTTCCAGAGGTTTAAGTTAAAAAATTATTTATTTATTAAATATAAGTTTTTTACAATTATTTTTTCTTTGAAACATCTATATTTCAACTGGTATCGGGGTTTAAAGGTAAGTTTTCACTTGGAACATGTCAAAAACTATATATTTTCATTGATTACAGCATATACATCTTTAAACACTTATTTAAATATGGTTTATAAATGGCATCTGGGTATAAATGAACCCAGGACTCTATTCCCGTGCACATGTGTCATTTTTCGACTATATTTAAATTAATTCCTAGGAACGGCAGTATACCCTTTATCTATATTAATAAATTTAAGAGTTTATCACGAGCATTTTGCGATATCTACCGCAATCAGAGGTTTAAAATTTAAAAAATTAGTAGCCCCTATGCTTCATGTACCCGCATTTGCGTGGAAAAGAATGGGAAACCATTTTAGAAAAAATAAAACCTTAAGCGCACCCGATCTCCCCGTTCACCATGAGAGTGACGCGTTAGACTATTCGTCCACCGATGCAGGTAAAATGTCTTGTTAGCTTCCAACCAACTATAGTAGAATTCTGATATCTATTGGAAATTATAAACTTTATGCTATCGACATTGACAACATTTTACGCTATTATTAATGTTATTTTAATACGCAACAGTTCCGGATCACAAGACTTGACGTATGGATATATTAGCTACGTTTTAATAACCGTCAGATACTGCTCTGCCAACCAGAATTCTACTCAATATTATGTTGTTCACTTCAAGCTTGTCTTATCAGTTCATTCATGTCAAGTATTAATATACTCCTTATCAGGTCACACAAATATAGTGCAAACAATCCAGCATCATTTTAACATAAAAATGTGTTTATTTTCGTCGGTGGGTCCTTCAATTCCGTTCATTAACAAAAATTGGACTTTGTTTGCCAGCTCGGAATGACTTTGCAGCCTAGTTTACCATGTTTCATCACGAATGTATGTATTTCTACCATCATCAGACTGTAGAGACAGAGTTTCCAAGCTGTGTTCTGGTAACGGCCGGTTTCTTCGCGCAATCTCACAATGTCATCTCTAGCTGAGATTCAAGGAGACCTGATTGCGTATTTGTCAAGTTCGAGAGAAGGAAAAGAAATTTCTCACGGTTAGGATGACCATACAACCCGATAAATCTGGACTGTCCCATTTTTAAAAAATATTATTAGATAGTTGGCTTCTGTCCCGATTTTTAATGTCATCAATATGTAAAAACCCATTTTTCCTTTATAATTTTAATAAAGCAAAGCGGTAGTAAATACAAGTCGAACGATAAATCATGACATTGTAAATTCTCAGAAGAGCTACAAAAGAAATATCCTAGCTTTGGGGCTTCAAACAATAATTATTGTGCTGCTGAATGTAAAATATATTGTTTCTTTATCCCGTGGTGGAACAGATTTAAAACATAACATGGAATCTAATAGACATAAAATAAATCTTCACTCAGCAGATTCATATCAGAACGTGACCTCATTTTTCGTAGATTCAATTACACATAAAAATAAAAAAAATGGCGGTAGCTGAAGGTGTATTGTCGTTCAAACAGCATCAGAGCTACCGTTCAAATAGACTAGTGTACAACTTCAACCAATACCGGTCATGTGTTACAAAATATTAAACTTCTGCAATTAATTTTTTTGCCTTCTTTTTAGGGGGAGTTTGGGTGGAGGGGAGGGGAGCGTGGCGGTGGGGAGAGGTAAAAGAGCGGGTGGCAGGTGTCCCACTTTTGGCGAGTGAGAGTGACATTTAGAGTTTTGTATTAATTAATTAATTAATTATAATAACATTCTACTTGGGTATATCACCATCATCATCACCACCCTTTTTATTAGGAATGCTTCTAATCCACTTTTTATAAAATTCAAACATGAATCTTGGAAAACATTTGTTATTAACTTTCCCACATTTATGTGATTTTTTATTTTTAAATTATGATTTTGTTCACGTTACATGGTAAATTAATAGTATGGGAGTTGTATGTTTCGGTCATCCTATTAATTAGGCATCAATATAGCTCTATACAAATTATAATCTTCAAATATCCTTAAAGGATTGATTGCACGTTACGGCATATTAAAGTTTTGATAGTAGACTAAGGTGCAAAATACATTTCTACAGGTTTTCATAGGAGGGAGGTTCTGACAGCTACAGTAGCCCCATGACTTCTTTGGTGCTGACTGACAGCTACAGTAGCCCCATGACTTCTTTGGTGCTGACTGACAGCTACAGTAGCCCCATGACTTCTTTGGGGCTGACTGTCAGAAGTGACAGCTGCTAAACACATGTTTTAGCAGATCATATGGTTCGGCGTAGGGATACATAATTTGGTCTGATAACTTTTCAAAGCCGTCAGCTGTCAGTCAGCACCAAAGAAGTCATGGGGCTACTGTAGAAACGTTACTAGTTCTACTTTCACGTATTTATGTCAGGTTAGATGCAAATGTCACTTATTATCAATCAATACCTATAAAATAACTTTGTAAATAAAATTAATTTGTAAAATACCATCAATTCTGACCACAGAGATTACGTTTGTAATTTTAAAACGCCCTTTATATAAAAATTGTACTTAGGTTAATTTTTTTTAGCATCACCTCTTACTACCCGTTCGAGCTATACGTGCACCTATGCACTAATTACACTAATGTATTAGGGGCTGGGAAGGATTAATTTAAAGGAAATTCACCCACATTTGCGTGGAGGTAGAGTGGAAAACCATTTAGGAAAAAACCACCCTCAGTGCACCCGACCGGGATCGAACCCCAATCTCCCCGTCCTCGGCAGTCTAGTCCCAACACGAGATTAACGCGTTAGACCACGTGGCCGCCAAAGCGGGTTGTAGGTTAACTGAATCTAAAGTTGCGCGGAGGGAAATTGGGGAAAATAATTAGGAAACACCACTCAATTCACCCGTTAGGGATTCGAACTAATTGTGTCAAAGATGCAATATGGCTGGCTATCAATGACAATGAAGCTTTAAGTTTAGGTAGAACCAAAATTAATATTTTGAAATCCGATAAAGTCCGTCATAGTTGAAATGGCCTAGGGCTCACAATGAGTACCTGGGGGTGGCTGAGTTTTCCCAACAACAGTGTTATCCCCTATTTACGCCACCTCCCCCTCTCCCCCCCAACACCGACATCGTCGCACGCTCACATCCCATGTTACTAAGATCTTTATGTGCAAAATGGTGAACTATTGTGTGATATGAAGATAATGGGGGATAAGAGTGCAAGACGGAGAGGGAAAGAATCTGGCAATCAGGACGGTAAAACATGTTGCGTCAGCCTTGCATGTTTAGGACACTACAAATACTAACAGGTCCATACCAAACATTTGTATTTATTTGAGGGGAAAGGAGGATGGAAGATTCTACTTGTGGTGGTTTGTGTGGTCCCCAAAATACCAGCCTACTCCGCCGGTATGACCAGAAGATAGAAAAACCCAATTTATAAAATTGCTCCTATGAGGAATTGGGGGG
>CABFWO010000424.1:255125-325763 GCA_902155825.1 Timema genevievae
CCCCCCCCCAAACAAGTAGGGGAAGGACTCCCAGCAGCGGACAGCTCCCAATACCGGACATACATAGTTCTCGTTATGTCCGATAAATGGTAGACGAATACAGTGAATTGTTACAGGGGGTTTGTTGATTCCATGCATTCGACAGGTTGTGGCACGCGCGTTACCGTTAGTTTATGATATGAGAGTTTAAGTGTGAAATGTTTTCTAAGTGCTGCGCCTTATTTTCTACCTTCGCTACTGTCTCTCCAGGGTGAGTGTAGTATTTGTTATACAGATTTATTGGATTGTATACTAAAAGGGCTACGTACAGTATAATTGGTTTTGATTTGCACGTGATCATCGTGTGGAAGTGGGAAATGTTATGTTAGCGCGCGAGTTGCACAGTAGCGGACAAAAAGTATCAATCACGGATAAGAATTCGTGGTCTTTTTCTTCTTTTCAGGCCATTATTCTGACATGGAAAATAATAAGAGAGGAAAGTGGGAGGAGGAGAATATGAAGTGTGCATTACAGAAAGTAATGGAAGACGGGATGATCATTAAGGAGGCAGCTGCTCATTTCTGTGTTCCTAAAAGCACCTTAGGGGACAGAATTAAGGAAATGAAATCAGGGAATTCAATTATTACAGTGCCTAAAATGTGAAGATTTGAACTAAAATTTTCTAGCGAACTTGAAAAAGAGCTTGCAGACTATTTGGTAGATTTAGACAATCATTTGATGCCACTCAATAAAAATAAATTTTTGACTTTTGCCTATGCCTTAGCCGAGCACATGAGACTTACACATCAATTTAATAGAGAGGTAAAAATGAAGCTAAAATGTTATATTATAACTTTATGAAACGACACCCTGAACTTTCCTTGCGATGCCCCGAGTCCACAAGCCCTCCACTTTTTGTTTTTCCAAGGAAGAGGATGAACAACGAACTGAGAAAGGATGTCCCTGATGGTAACATTTTTATCGCAGAGGAAAGTGGTTGGATAACAGCAGCTGTTTTTAAAATAAATTGTTTGAGGTATTTGTGCAACGAGTCCACCCTACCTAATTCTAATTCTAGATGGATACAGTTCTCACAAAGACTTACAAGTCGTGTTATTTGCTAGAAAGAACAATGTCCGTATGATTAGTTGACCGCCACAAGCTGCGACCGCTAGACAGAGTTGGAACGAGTACACTACTTTGTAGTCTACAAAGTCTGCAGAAGTATACTTTTTTACAGTTGGGTATTTTGAGGCTACTTTAAATGTGGGTTAAGGTGTTTTTTAAAATATCAAGTTGTAAGCTTGATTTTAAATTACGTGAAGTAAAACTAAATAATTACAGAGCATTGAAGATTTGTCGAGTGTATTGGCAATATTTTAAGTTTTTATTTAACATGTTTGCGGTCTTAGGAGGGGCAAATGACCTGCTTGCTCCCCTCTGGATGTGCCATTTGCTTAAGTTAGGTTTAAGCTAGCTACTAGATCCACACCTTCATAATCACTATCATCACATCATTTCACTGTGGGTATGACGTATCAACAACCTCCATAAGAGTATCCTTGGCTACGTTTTGTTCCCACAGAAGTCCACACACACAGGCGACCGAACAAACAAACCACTTGGTAGGCCGAAACCCGCTACTACAAAAACATTTCCGATTGAAAATATTCATCTCTAGAGCTAGGGCAGATTAGTAACCAACCGCCCTCACTATTTCTAGCAATCATATTCTGAAAATTGAAAAATGACACCTGGACACGGGAATCGAACCCGGTAGCTTTGGCTAAATACGCCAATGCTCTAACCACTGAGCTATCCAGGATTCGTCCCGTGCTCAGGGTCAGTAAGTCTTCACTCATATTTTAAGGCAGAGTCTATGATGGACTTGGCGGAAATCGTCAGCTACAATTATGTGATTTTTACTATCACAAGCCATCAGATAACGCAGCCATCTGCGACTCGGTAGTGGCTTATTGCTGTCATTTGTACAATTATTATAATTGTAAGGGAATGCATATATATTAAGAGTAAATAGGCAGAGCTATATTAATGGTAATTACATCAGTTAGATATCATATTCTGAAAATTATCTAATTGTAGCCGACGATTTCCGCTAAGTCCATCATAGACTCTGCTTTAAAATATGAGTGAAGACGGGACGAATCCTGGATAGCTCAGTGGTTAGAGCAATGGCGTACTAAGCAAAGGTCCCGTGTTTGATTCCCGTGTCCAGGTGTCATTTTACAATTTTCAGAATATGATATCTAACTGAAGTAATTACCATTAATATAGCTCTGGCTATTTACTCTTAATATTTCTAGCAAGCTTATTTGGAGCTATTCCCACTGGGACAGTCAAGCAGTCAGTTGTTTGTTCGAAGTCTAGTACACGGCTGTTTTTATATTTCCGGCCATAAGTTTAGATATCATGAACACGAATAATTTTATAAGTAAAATGGAACGTTATCTTATCATTTGGGACGCCTCAGATCGCCAAGTCGTGTTTAGAACAAGTCTTTCTCCAGATGATCACATAGCAGAGGATGTGCGCATTACTTGACTTATGAATATATCAACATTGTTTTAGTAACTTTTGTAACTGTTATTTCCACTCATCCTACTATCTGAGCATTTTACATTCAGCACATACCCAACAAAAACATTTTTCCCACGTAATATTAGTGTAGTTTAAAACAAACATCCTAACTTTTAAGAGTCCAGTTTAGATAACCCCCTAGTTCTTGGGACCCCTCCTAGAGGTTATCAGCATGTCATGTCACACACAAGATTGTGGGGAAAACCGGCAAATACTAGAAGTGGCGGTGGAATGACGAAACTACATTTAGATTAACTGTCGGATGACCCCAACCTCTGGATTAGGTTAGTGGCTTATTGCGATGACAGGGGCTCTTTATGCCGACTACCCATTTCCTCACACAACATTTTAAATAGCCTGGATTGAAGTGGCCGAGATTTGAAATAATTAATAATTTGTATTGCATTATCAAGCACAATTTTCAGATGTCGGTATTTTTTTAGTTGCAAGTGATTGCCTACGTATAATACAGTGGCTCTTAGTGATTTGTGGTGCAACATTAGTGATTAGCGCTACACATATCGATACATTGTAATTATACTGTTTTGGACACCTCTCATATATGTAAAAAGTCACGGATGAAGGTATTTTTCTGCAATAAACGGTATGTAAAATATCCTTTTAAGACTTCATCCATGGATAACCTACGCGCTTTTCAGAAATAATGTCAAAGGATTGCACCATTAAAACTTATTTTTTTCTTTCAAAAATCAACTCCGTAGTGTTTACCAAAAAGCAAGTGACGCTAGCTCCCTCTATCCAATCGGAAGCTAGCCTTCACAACACCTGTCGCCAGTACTCTTTCTATTAGTTGGTTTTGACACTGGAGACAAGGGGGTCCAAGAGGCAAGGAGTAGGTCATATTTAAGCCGCTTGTGCGTATGAATCCATTACAGTGGACAGCTTTACACAATAACTTTGTAATCAAACACAGTAATATTCAGTGCCGGCGACATAAATCTACAGAACGTTGTAATAAATCAGTGCCATGATCTAATAAATCGTGTGTAAATTTAAAGGTCTTACTTATTTCATAAAAGTAAGAAATATCACAATAATTGGCGCTCGATCACACAAACAATCCATATCATTTCAATTGGAGCCCAATCGTGGGGCATAATAATTCCGTATCACAATAATTGGCGCTCGATCACGGGGCTATAGATACCAATTATCTCACAAACAATCCGTAGCACTTCAAATGGCTCCCAATCGCGGGGCAATTATATCTCAATAATGTCATATCATTTCAATTGGTGCCCATCGCGCGACAGAATAAACGTGAGCATTTAACATTTTTCCCCAACTTATGTTATGTTTTATGATAAAACTGTTGATGCAGTTAAATATTTACTCTCCAGGGCCTGGATTCACTAACGGGAGCAACTATAGAAATGGCGCAACTTTGCACCCAAGATACGCCCAAAGATTCACCTTATTATTTGCTCCATTTCCGTATTCACTAAACAAGGCGCAAACGGGTGGCAAGATTATGGTAACGTCATCAATTTAGCTCTTTTTGACCAATCCTTGTGAAGAATTTACTTTCAAAGTCAAGGCTACTTTATTTTAAATCTCTAATGAAAATGACAGCTAATACAAAGATTTCAAAATATTTTGCTTGTAAACTTGCAATAAAATTAGAAGACGGCCTCTTTCTGAGTGCTTTACAAAAACAATATTAATACATTATTTAGTATTTATTAATATTATTAGTTTAAAGCTTAAGTTTCATTAATAAAACACTTATAGAAACTTTAAAACTTATTTTAAAGCTATACTAACTGCTATATTTAGTGACGAGATGTCTTTGGACTTTGAAGAATACAGACCTCTTTGGATCTAAACAAAGATTATACATTCCATGGTTTTGTTTTGTAATAATGCAAGAAATGCCAATGCGTTGTTTGAATGTAAAATTTCAACAATAAAGGTAAGTAATTGCTTTGTTACCACTACCTAAATTAAAACAAATGTTGTGCTCAACATACGTATGTTATTTTAATTTCTTTATTATTAATTAGATTACAGTTAACTAATAGTTGTATTTTAAGCCATAACGATAATATGCCGCCATTTAAAATTTGGGCACATCTTTCAAACTTGCACCGGTGCAACTATTTGCTCCCGTTAGTGAATGCATGGCAAAGATTCACATAGGAGCAAGTCGTCTTCAATCACATTATTATAACTATATCGGACGAATACCAGTACAAACAAAGCATGTCCCGAAACGCCAGTAAACTCATCTAACTTCAAAGAATATTTATTCATGGCAATTTTTCAGTCGGAAAACTAGTTCCTTTTTAATGTAATCGGCAAGATCATGAATGCGATGTGAAACAGTATTATATTTTGACAAAGGTACTGCATCATTTTTTTTACCAGACTCTTCATTTAATATGCATGTTACAATATCTTTCGCTCATGGCCTGATAAGAGGCTTTTATAGCATTTTCGTTGTCCGTTTTAGTCATTTTAATCATGGAAAGTTGACAATTTTAAAGCGAATCGAGCATACTTTAAAAAATGTAAGAAAATACACCGGCATTAGCAGAGAGATAGTAGACAAACCCCCTCAATACACCCGGGACTGATTTGAACCCCGACCTCGATTAGCCAGTAATGTTTTTAACGACAACCATGAAAGATAATAACTAAATATTACTCCGTAGAGCCCAAAAGGAATAAAATAACCGCGCTTTAATAGAAACCAAAGGTTCGATCTTATATTAGAGAATATCAGGATAAACATTAAAGATTTCTTAAACAAACCTCATCAGCGTGGCTACAAGACCTCCATTAAAAAATTCCCAAATTTTTCATACAACATAAAAATCATTTTTCTGACTTTAAGACGTGGTATAAAACACCACACAACCATCTGGTGACTGAGTAAACTCGTCAAAGAGGGAAAGGATTATCAGCACATGAACAAGAACCCTCTTAGGGCGAACTTCTCATTTCCTTTCTATTTTGTACATGGGCGTCTTAAGTGTGATAGCGTTTATACTGCTTAGGTGCGTCAAGTTAAGATGCAACCTGCTTCGCAAAAGAGCTCCGAAATCTCCAAGGAGGCAACGTCGTTAAAAGCGTGATAGTTGTGAACTTACATGACATCTCGCGCGAGTTGTTTATGCGTAGTCATAATTCTGTTTCTAGCACGTAAGGCTCAATCTCACCCAGGAGGTCGAGAGGTCAAACTCAGGCACTGGGGCTTTCAACATAATAACGATTTTATTTTTATACAGGATGTAACATACTTACTAATGTATTCGCTTAATATACTTTTATATTATTTTATTAGTTAGGTTTGAAAGTTAAGTGGTTTTCAGACGTGACGGTTTTTCGCCGTCGCCGTACCTTGTAGAATTCCCTCCCATTTGCCGTTTTCTCGTTGTGCTCCAGTGTGCTAACATGAACCAAAGGAACAAGTTGTGTATCAAACAACTTTTTTCTCCACGTCGTTTAACGTCTTGAATTTAGAGTTTATTAAAGCGCAACCCTCCCTCCAAGCTTACGATGACTCAGTCCGAGATTTGTATTCATCTAAACTTTTGTTTCAAAGCATCGGACTCAATTCCACTTGTGCAATTAAGTAATGCCTCAAAAATTGATTTCGAAAGTTCCATAACCCATATCGTCTACTAAATACAATGAACAACGTGGGGATGAAGCTAGTCCGCCGTGCGAACCGAAGGCGCAAAACACCGAGGCGTGCGAAGAGATGCATTAGGGTTCGGCCAGACTGACAAGCGCGCGAGCGAGCGCGCAAGCGACTGGGTGGCTAGACTGGCGAGCGAGCGCGTGATTAGCAGATAGCTCTCGTTAGTTGTTGACGAGGAGGCTCCGAATCTTGGCTGAGTGAACTGAGGGGGGTTTTAACAAGTGATTTATTGTTGAGGTTTTCTTATCCTCTCTCCACGCTAATGGTGATTCTTATTTGTAAAGGCCTACTTTGATAATAATGAGGTATTTTAACATATCAGTTTTACACACACATATATATGTATGTGTATATATACATATATATGTGTGTATATATACATATAGGTATGGTTTATGATCTTACCAATTAAATTAGGCCGTTAGTAGCAAGTGTGCTAAACCTATAGATATTAATAAAAAATGTCAAAATGATAAGTTTTCTTAGCACTCAATGAACCAACATACAATAATAATGCCTAGCGCCTGTAAACTAGACTGTACCGGGTCGAGCGCGCGAGATTGAAAAATAGAGCCAGTTCTATCTTTCAAGCATGCGCGCTCAGTCGCTCGCTCCAGTCTGGCCACCTCTCATTACAACCAATGTGTTCTATTTTATATTTTTGTGGCTCGCTCGGTTTGGCCGCCCCCTAAGACACAATGTATCTCGACCATTTCGGCGCGCCATGCTGTTACGTGTGAAAGCTCTCATTTAAATCTGTGTACCTCGATAATCACGGCGCCGCCGTTCATGGCGACGGCGGAAAACCGTCACGTATGAAAGCCGCCTTACACTTTGAATGTATCTATTTTACAAACAAAATAAAAATTTAACTTCCGGTAAAACTAAAATTATAGTTTATTTATTGAACAAACTAAGACTATTGATATATATACTGTTTGAATTAAAAAATTCAAATATATTTTGCTTTTTATAAATAAATATATTGCACACGTTACAACTTACGAGTATCTAATTCCTACTAATATTGCAACACACATACCTAAACAGTTAAATTTCCAAATCAATAATCGAATCTACAATATTTCCAAATATAATTCATGCCAATGAGCGATTATGGTTAGCAGCGGGTAAAATATTGATTTTTTAAAACTAGTAGATATCCCTTATATACCGGCTAATAAATTATGCTTTATAGTCGTACTTAGTGTCACGAAGCGGTACATGGCGTGACAGATGTGACATCGGGTCCGGCTGGCTGTTGTTCATTGATTTTAGATATTGATGGCCAATAGCAATTTGTTAAAATAATAACAATGCTGTCTTTTTTTTGTTGAAAATAAACCGTTTTGTGCAGTCATCATAATGATATCGTGAGCTATCATATAAAACTCGTTAAATCCATTTCATAGGCTTGAAAGGTAGCATTTCAAAATTCTGATGGAGCACAGCAAAGGAAGAACAATTTCCGACCTGTGGCCTATAAATAGGTGAAGGGATACCTAGAGCTTATTATTTACAGTAAAACCTTGACTATCCGGGATAGTTAGGACCTAAGTTAATCCTTAGAATAGAAACTCCTGATAATTGATTTCATAGAAAAAAAGAGAAGGATTTCACACACACTATCATCAACTGTACTTCCTCTATTCTCCCACTATTCTTCCTACTTCAATTGCTTCCAATCTTCTTATCTCACTTACACACTTAAAGAATTGATTCCACAATAAAATACTTTATTGAAAATATAGTACTAAAAAGTACATTACGTTTGTTAGAATATGTACTTAAAACACATCATAAAAATAAATCTTCGAGATTCTTCATAGCACTTACATAATTATGATACTGTACAATACACCTTACCAAGCCTCTCTGTTCATTACTTGGATAGTATTATTATTATTATTATTATTATTAGCACCGCGTCTTACTACCCGTTCGGGTTATACGCACTTACGCTAATGTGTAATGGTAGGGTGATTGTGAAATGAAATGGAGGACCTACAGTTTAACGTGGAATCCGAACCACGGTGGAGGCCTGGCATTCCTCACATTCACAAGTTGTGATTAATACACGTCTTGTCAGAGGTGAAGGAAGAGTTTGGCAATCAGATAAATCTGTGCCGGGACCAAGGATTGAACCCCGTACTTGGATAGTACTTTATGTTACATGAAACTAGTATGACAACGAAATAGCGTTTTACACTTTCATAAACCACCGAGGAAACACTTGGGGTGGTTTGAAGGATGGCTTCGGTGATATTAGTCAAATAAGTTTTTTATCTTGTTTCGTGTTTGAGTGTGCTTAAGATTGGGTGCTAGTGAGCGTGGGTTTAGGGCAGTATTTTCGAAGTTTTTATAGCATAAACATATATTTGGCCAAAATAAATCAAATATTTCTTCTATAGAAACATAGAGTTTAGTTTTCCGCACATGCTAATTTCAACAGTTTTTTAATATCGGTCAAGGGTGTCCTGGAATTTAGTGACAAATTTTTCTCTGCATTTAAAAAGTTTGTCACCAAATGCCGCTATGCTCATGAGCGATATTCAAGAACTCTTGAGATTAGTATGTGCAGAAAGCTAAACTCTAGGTTTCTATAGAAGAAATATTCAATCTATTTTTGCCAAAAAATGTTTATGCTATAAAAACTGCAAAATTAATGCACTAAACTGGCGCTCACTAGCACCCCATCTTAAGTTTGAAGATGGTAAAAGATTTCTCCCCAGAAGAAAATGAAAATTTGATTGAACAGTCGGGAAAGCACCCTCAATTTTCGATGTATCCTACCCATTGTACCAGGCCCAACTTTGACTTAGTGTCATAGTTCAGGCTAACACGAGGTCACAAATAACGAAGAAAACATAAAAAAATTAAGAAAATAATCATTGGAAAAATCCTGAAAAGTGAAAAACTATCTGTAATCCAGAGAAAATGAGTTCCGATTGGCGATCGCCAGTCGCTTCAGGGGAAACGCTCTATCTCGCGACCGCGACTAAACATCTGAACGAGTGCGGTCGCGTCGAGGGAGGTCTTGCTTTTACTTAGTTTGCCAGTCCGGAGCTTCGAATCTCGTCCAGGTATTTTGATATGTTTACCCCTATATGCTTTCCCATTCTCCCTCCAGGCAAATATGTGTACATTTTTTTATAAATTATACCTTCCTAATTTCAACCACAATAGAGCAAATAAGCGGATAGTCTGGACGGTTAGTAAGACAATGTGAATAACAAAATAAAGATTAAGAAATTGGTGTATTTTGTCAAAATATGTTATTAATTTAACTCACTACGTGCTATCAGCATTTATTTATAATAATGGGGTAAAGACGAGGAAAGTAAACTAAAATTTACAAGAAACTGTAACGGCATTCGCGTAAAGGGAGAGTGAGAAAAGCTTTAGGAAAAAACTCCCTGTAAACCTAGCCGGGATCCAAACACCAACCTCCCCACCTACCGGCAAACCATACCAGACCAGGGGTGCAGAATATGTTCAGAGATCCAATATTTCCCCAAAACATAGCATTTTCATAAAAAAAATTCCCCGAAAACCATAGCACTCAAAATAAAACATTGAATATTGTATAGAGGCTGAAGGTAATAAGGATTATTACCTACTACATAGTTTGGAAAATTCAAATTTAAATATATTTTTAATCATAGTTATTTTTATAAAAAAATTTAGTTGGCTCCCAGAAATGGCAACCTTCCCATTTCCTTGTGTGCATTACATATTATTAATTGTTCATTGATACAAGTAGGCTTACCGGTGTTAACATTTAATTGTATATCTTGAGAGTAAGGGTTTGGCCAGACTGACAAGCGTGCGAGCGAGCGCGCGAGCGCGTAATTAGCAGATAGCTCTCGAGCGTTGTTGACGAGGAAGCTTCAAATCTTGGCTCAGTGAAATGAGGGTGGTTTTCTCATCCTCTCTCCACGCTAATGGGGATTCTTATTTGTAAAGGCCTACTTTGATAATAATGAATTATTTTAACATAACAGTTTTACACACACACACACACATATATATATATATATATATATATATATATATGGTTTATGATCTTAACAACTAAATTAGGCCGTTAGTAGCAAGTGTGCTAAACCTATCGATATTAATAAAAATGTCAAAATGAGAAGTTTTCCTAGCACTCAATGAACCAACATACAATAATATTGCCTAGAGCCTGTAAACTAGACTGTACAGGGTCGAGCGCGCTCCAGTCTGGCCACCTCTCAGTACAACCAATGTGTTCTATTTTATATTTTAGTCGCTCGCTCGCTCGTCCACCCAGTCATTGCCTCTTAGGGGGCGGCCAGGAGCGTAATTCCGGGAGGCCTTGGTTTAATTGTTGATTTTCATAGACCTTTAGTTTTTTCGTAGACTCGCCACTACTGCAAGGTCTGTCACTATCAACCACACTAGGGGTACTATCGCTATTTACGACTATGAGTTTTTCCCGATCACATAATTTACGTTTTACAAAACTTGCAATACTCCCTTGATCCTTACTTCTAGGTTTTTCTTGGGGATGTCCGAGTTTATCACGTCTGCCACGTCATTCACAATAAGCAGTTGACGTTTTGTTTGCTCTTAAAAGTCTACATAGTAAACATTTGTTTTACTATACCATCTAAATTTTATAAACATGTATCTATTGTACAATGTACAAACCTTAATAGGTCCACTAAAAACAGCAATTTCATGGCTAAATAATTATTAAAAGCATGTCACGAGTTTAAATAAACACATCGCCAACTAAGCCGAGATATAACAGGTGACTGAATCCAAACTAAAACAAACCATCGCTAATCCTTCCCTACCCTGCCTGCCCGCCATACAGTAGCCCCATGGCTTCTTTGGTGCTGACTGACAGTTCAAAGCTGACTTCTGACAGTCAACATTTAGGTATATACCTAAATAGTTGACTGTCAGAAGTGACAGCTGCTAAACACATGTTTTTTGCAGATCATATGGTTCGGCGGAGGGATGCATAATTTGGTCTGGTAGCTTTTCAGAGCTGTCAGTCAGCACCAAAGAAGCCATGGGGCTACTGTAAGTTGTACTATGCTGTCACCCACGTCATAACTAAAAAAATAGCATTAATAAAATAAGAGGAATGTTATCAATTTTGGCTGAAAAGCAAGAGTATTTCTTAAAAGGCCCTTCTTATGGTTGTTGGATTTTAGTTCTTTTTCCCCAAAAAGGTAAAATATGGACTATTTTCTGAGAATCTGCCTTCCCATAGTTTTCAGAGAGAGCTGCAACTTTATCAAGGTTGAGGAGACAACTTGGGGTCAAGGTCAGTCCAACATGTTATCAGTTGATGAAACAACCACCAACAATACACTTGATAGTAAGGAATTCTCAATCCGACTCTCAAAAGTGCGTGTGGTTAGTTGAGCTAACACTAAAAATATCACTCTTCAAAACTGGTCATGATTACTAGTGGAAACTTATAGTGAACTCCGAACCACACGCATCTAATTTGTTTGTGCAACACGCGAGGAAATCTCTTGGCGATGATTGGTCGCGCATGAAGTATGGTTGCCAAATGATGTATTTAATGGTCAACTAATTCCAATGTTTGATATATTAGCTGCTCACAACTCATCTAAGTCCTTACAAAGGATTCCAGTCTCATTCAGTTCCCTCCAGTATTGAGTATCATTCAGTTCCCTCCAGTATTGAGTATCATTCAGTTCCCTCCAATATTCAGTACCATTCAGTTCCCTCCAATATTCAGTACCATTCAGTTCCCTCCAGTATTCAGTACCATTCAGTTCCCTGCAGTGCCTACAGTGTCGACAGGTTACCCTTGTGTACTGCTCCACCCAAACACCAAACATATGACTAATAAGAGGAAACCTCGGGCTGACGACATTCCAGATAAAACAGTCCCTGGGCCACAGGATATGTGCGTACACATTTGATAAGCTGTTCACGCCACTGGACCTGCTATGGGTCAAACAGGATATCCGACCTATGTATTCACATTTTGTGTGCGTTAACACATTTTTCACTGCAACTCTAATTAGGAAATCTAAGTGAATAATTTAAATGCCACGCAGCCGTGCACGAAAATTCGGAGGGTATACCTGAATATTTACCATGAGATGTAACTTGGAATTCAACTCTAAAATAGCAATCAAACATTTAACAATTAGGCACGCTATATATAGCAATTCAGCTAACGTTCACGAAATATTGATTTTGGCATGGCTCCTAAACCTGTTCTAAACCCACCAATTCATTTTCCCAAACCTACCATGATGTGAAAAAAACCCAACAGATTGACCACACGAACTTATTTAAATTGAAAACTGTGACTATGTTTATTGAGAATCATCCCCCTCCCCTTTTCTTTCTAAAACTCAACACAAGACTGAACGCCACGGCGGTGAATTTTGAGTTGACACCGTACTCCTGACAAGAGAGTCGGCGCAGCCTCGCTAAAAAAGCAAACACTAATTTAGACGTCAATTTGAAGAACAGTTGGTAAAGTTTTCAACCTAATTATTTTGACATACCGTTACTTTTACTGCAAAAAAAGTATGAGTTGTTTACTGAGGAATATATTATAGCAAAACGTTCTTTGATAGCAGTGTATATATACATCCGCTTTAAATGTAGATCTGTAAATTGTTGGGTCCGAGTAGATCCTAGTATGGCGCGCAGCCAAGTCACGCCACTTTGCCACATGGTGCGGCTTTATTATCAGCTCTATTTTTGATTAGTGATCCGTTCCTCCAAGCACGTAATACATCTACGTTGACCTCATGATTCTACAGTAGCCGCATGGCTTCTTTGGTGCTGACTGACAGTTTACAGCTGACTTGTGACAGTCAACATTTAGATATATACCTAAATGTTGACTGTCAGAAGTGACAGCTGCTAAACATGTATTTTGCAGATCATATGGTTCGGCGTAGGGATACATAATTTGGTCCGGTAGCTTTTCAAAGCCGTCAGCTGTCAGTCAGCACCAAAGAAGCCATGCGGCTACTGTAGCAACATTATACATCCTACACACATAACCACATATACACCATACCAGTTCATCACCTTTGTTCTGTTTGCATCGTCAATTTGAAGGTTATAATAGACCTCAACGGTCAGACACAAGAGAACAGAAGATGCACGCGGGTGAAATTAAGAAAATTAATTACCAATTGCCTGCAGAAGGATCGCATGAACACAATATGGGGGAAAAAAAGATACTCTTGGTGTCAAGGCCAGGATTCGAGCTCCAGCAGAGCCTACTCTATTATATCATTGTATTCCCTTCGTTTTTCCTGCTTCTAGTTGTTGTGTACCATGTTCAGAGTGTGGAATACCGAGACTACATAAGAAGTTACAGAAAAAAAACAAGAAAATAATATAGTATTTGTGACATTTTTCTGCAAGAATTAACAAGTTGACCTGAGCATGGAATATAAAGTGAACTGAAAAATTGAGTCACGCAGATTCTAGCAAACGAATTATCCTCCGTATTTATTTACCCAATAACATTGGATAAGTTTAACTCCAGAAAATTATCGAATTTCCCCCTCAGGGTCAAATCATCATGTTCTAAAAACCAGTGACATGACTTCATTCCTCTAGGCTACTCACTTTAACTGTCTGGGAAAATTGGTATTGCTTTTGAAAAACCCGTAATACCGAGATAATTTTTTATTTAAAAAATAGTGGTAGTCTTGGTGCTGTAAAAGTAATTATAGTGACAAAGATAACGTGTGTCAACATTTAAGATTCCACAAAAAGATTCTCATCAAAACAACACTTCTTAAGCATGTATGTTAACGTACGTTAGCGAATATAGTGCCAACATTTGCGGATAGAGGGTGTCATGTGGTCAGCACAACGAAACCTCCGGCCATTAATCTCAGTTTTCTAGACCGGAGCCGCTACTTCTTTAATCAAGTAGCTCCTCATTTCTCCTCACGAGGTTGAGTTCCAGATCCCAGTGTTTCACAAATAAATCTGGAAGAGCCGGGGGTAGAACCGGGAACCTCTGTATCTGTAGCCAGGATCTCTGACCACTAGACCACAGAGGCGGTCAATTAGTTTATGACCCGCCTCGGTGGCGTAGTGAGCTAATGCGCTTGTTTCGTGTTGAGCTAGACTGCCGAGGAAGGGGGATATTGAGGTTCGAATCTCGGTAGGGTGAACTTGGGGGAAGGGGGTGTTTCCTAAATGGTTTTCCACTCTTCTTACACGCAAATGCGGGTTCACTTAATCTAAATTTAAAATTCCCCATTCCTAGTCCATTAACGTAATTATTACTTAAGCGTATAACCCAAACGGGTAGTAAGACGCAGTGCTAAAGAAAGTTTCTGTGTGTATATATATGTATAAATTAAATATTTATTTAAAAGATGATTGTTAACGTAAGACTTGTAGGACCTTGATCCCACCCAGCCAGTCAAAGTTTACCTAATGTCGGGATCACGATCAACTTAGCGTTAACTTAATGTAACTTAACGTAACGTTAACTTAAAGTTAACTTAACGTATGTGTGATCACGATTCACGTAACTTAACGTAACAACTCGAGCCAAACATCTTCATTCTCGAGTATGATCTGTGATTTGTACTAGTTTTACAGTGATGATCTGTGAATGTTTATAGTTTTCACTCGATATAATAAATATCTATTACAAATTTTTTGGATAAATTTAGCTCTCCTATTTTAGTGTAATTATTTTGTTTCAATGTCTGATCACTAGAACTTACGCTAAAGAGTAAACATTAGTCATAATACCAACAAATGAGTTACTAAATATCCCTGATGACGTCACTCGCATAATGATTGGCTGCCTAGATCACGTGATACCCTTCAAGTAACGTTCACTTGAAGTAAAATACCTCCCAGGACATCTCTTACGTTAAGTTAACTGCAAGTCAAAGTTAAGTGCATCGAGATCGCTTCCATTTAAACACACAAGGAGGTTCTTTACGTTAAGTCACGTTAAGTTAAATTTAAGTTGATCGTGATCCCGACATAAGTGTGGCCAGGTGATGTGTGGTTGAGGGCGGGTGTTTCTTGAATGTTTCCTTTGTAGTGGTGACAAATATTAGACTCGGAAAAATTTAATATTTCAGGCAGGAAGATAGGTTTAGTAAATAAACCAATGAATGCGAGCGGGCCTTTGCCGACCTGTTATGTTTACAAATCATTTTCAATTTTTTTATCATCAAGTTAATTAAAATAATTTTAAGGTTGGTTCGACATTTTATCTCCTACCTATCCTGCGCGCTCCCTAACTACCCCTTCTCCAACCCCGTGCCCCCTTCTTATAACTCACTCTTCTCTTAACACACTATATTTCGAAGTATAATAGGATCTAGGTGTCACCTCTACAATTTAACCCCTCCACCGCAAGCCGCCACTGTGGAAGATTTTCCGATTCAAAATTTCCCGGGAAATATTCAAATCTAGCCGCGGTCGGCCGGTTTGGACACCTCTGCTGTATTTTATAATCTACAACTCCACAGGTGTTGGGAACTAAATCATACATTCAATTTCACCACATTGAGTTTTTATTTGAATCACGGCTTCCACAAATAATTACAAATTAAATTTCAAATGTGCAGGCTACTTGTGTCTCGGAACAAAATATGGTTTGATAACCTAAGGACTAATTACCAGTGGTTCATATAATTAGTCAAAAATGGAAACGTCACCTCTGCACATTCAGCCAGAATGTAATTTTCGTCGACAGTAAACCAAATAAGGGAGACTGATGCCTTTATCCACAACACAAATGTGGGCGTTAAATATTGTAATAAAGATAAAAAGTTGGCCTAGAAAATGTTTCAACCACAAATAAAACACCTTTAACCACTTGCAACTTAGAACTATTTTAATTAAAGTGCTTAGTTATTCAAATATATTTTTGTCCAAACACATATTTTATTAATCTAGTTTTCAATACAATAAATACTTTTCGACAAGCTTCATAATTATGTAGATTATCTTAAAATATGAAAGCCTATGTACGTATTTTGACGAGCTAGAGCCCCAACTCCCTGGGAAAGAGTCAAATCAAGGGGAGGGAGGGGGGGCAGCAGTTCCTTTAGAAGGTATTTACAAACATTAAAGATAAGCTCTAGAACAGCAAGTCAGTGTTGTCTGGACACCGCCACTTACCCCCTTATATTGTAATCACTACCAAAACATCATAGCCTCCCAAGATATTACTCTCGGAGAGGCTTTATTGTCGAATGGCCTTAAATAGCCTCAAACCTTCGGTGGCCGCATAGTCTAAAGCGTCACTCTCGCAATAGACTAGATTGCATATGACAGGAAGATGGTTCGAATCCTGATCGGATGTACTTAGAGAGGTTTCCCTTAGATTGTTTTCCACTCTCCCTTCGTGCAAATGTGGGTACACTCCCTCTAAATTCAACCTTACTCACCCTTTAATCGTTAGCGTAATTAGTAGATATGCGTATAGCCTGAACCAGTAGTAAGACGCAGTGCTAACTAGAAAAGCTTCAAATAACTCTCCCTGTCATACAGAAAGAACTACGTCGGCCATTCAATATGTAGCGAGTGGAAACAATGACCGAATGATTTGTTAAACGCGGTCATTGCGGGGTCAGTTGACTCATGTGTCTATTTATAGCCAACACATGTTTTCGTGGGCGTGGTGACCTTGAAACGCTAGTTGGTGACCTGCGTAGTAGCGGCCGGATGGCGAACTTGTTACACCGGGACGTTTATTGCGTAGTTGAATGTTGAGGTATGGAAGTGGAAATATGACTCTTGTTTACAGTGTTGTCGGATCTACCCACAACCACGGGCGTGCGCAGATATAGAACGGTGATCCAAAGGCCGTAGATATGGATGGCTTTGTGACATTTTATGATTGGGGGAACTAAAGTATAAAAAATGCCAAAATAGGTTTTCACATACCTAATGTTCTCTATCAAAGGTATGAAAGGTGGTAACAACTAGCGGAAGGTTCCTTATTTCAAATAATGGCTGAAAGTGACTAATGTCAACCTATTAGGAAATAACTAATATTGGTTTAGTGATGCTATATTATCAATAAAAAGTGTTATCAAACGATTATAATACTTCCCTAAGGATTACTGTATAATTGGCTTCTTCGTAGCTCATTGAAAGAACAAAATATATTAATAAAAATTATGTTTTGTTTTGTTTGTTATGCGGTTGCGGCAACAAGATTGTATTGCGGCACATGAAGTAAATAATAAATTAAAAAGTATCAGATTCATACTTGTAACTTGTTATAACTGGCCGCCAAAATAATTTTAAATGTTTTTATAGCTTAGTAAAAGAGCCATGCAAAATATTATTTTGAAAATAAAACTTTTTTGTTTGTAAACGGCGCCTGGACACAAACGGAGAGAGTTTGTATGACGTCATCAAGCGCCCTTGATTCGGCTGGTTTGCTATCTCAATAATTTGTGAAGAAAATGCGACATTTTAGAAGCTTTTGTTTGAAAATTATTTCTTTTGTGAACCACAGATGACGTTTCAACAAAAATAAAACATCCAAACGGTTATTTTCAAGTTAGTGTTTCATTAATGTAAAAACGGTTAAAAGGGGGAAATAACACTTTTATGTTGTACAAGTTTTGGCGAATGGATACATGGTCACTTTTCCTAGGTAACACCACCTCTTCTAACGTAAGTAGGGGATATTCATCAAAAAAATTACTTAACTTTTTTGCATGAAGGTGTGACCGTATAATATCTATGATCAAATTAGAATGAAATCCATCCAACTGTCTCAAAGACGAACAAACTAAAATATGAATCCACTTTTTGTTTATTTCTAAGGAACATAGTATTGTCTCACTAGCACAATATTATGTAAAAAGGATGGTACGACCACTCAAGTGTTTCAACCTCGAACTGTCTTGGATGAATTCACATTTAAAATGTTTCCTAAGTGTATTCACTTGTAACTGAACTAAATAAAAGAAAGTTTGACAGAGACGCGTCTGGCGCCATGGTGGGATGACAGCCACTCGCCGTGTTTACGAATGTCACCCTGTTATAAGATTAAAATTCGATATTTTAGGAGCTATCATAAGACTGTTTTCTGTAGTTAAAAACGCAATCAAAAGACATTTTTTGTTTTAATTAAGTGGATTAAAGGAAACTGTTTCAATATAGCTCCTAAAATTAAGAATTTATTAAGCCCTTTAATGGGGTGTGTGAGTGCGTGTATATTTAAGGCGACCGTTCGTCCGCAAAATAATACTTATGACCAGGAATGATTTTGTCCCCGATCTGTTAAATAAATTATGTTTGAAAATTATTTTAATTAAATAAAAATGTTGTTTTAATCAATTCAATCATTTAAAATATCAACTGTTAGACCTGGTAACAATTCACTTCATCATTCAGACTTGTTTTTTCCTAACCTTGGATCTAACTGTACGTTGGGCCAGTTCACGTTCATGCGTCGTATCTGATCACTTTCACTATACTACACATATATACATTTCAACATGGGCGCACACAGTAACGGACAGGGGGGGCACTTGCCCTCTTCTCCCCCGGAATTTACAATTTAATTAAATTTAATACATGAAATGGTTTCTCTCACAAGAAAATAATAACATTTTTTAATCTTCCAGTTTTCTTTACAATTTTTGTCTTCAGAGTCGATTTTGTAGGAACAGCTATAATCCAATTTGGTAATGTCCGTTGACGCCTTCAGTTTCTATCTTTAGTAGTTCGTGTTTTTATGTAAAGAGTAATAAATTTAATAATTTCAATAATGTTTATTTTACCTCACTAAAATAATAATTTATCCGTACATTTACCCTTTCAGGGCTTCCTTCTTTAAGAAAAAAGTCATATAAGCTTATTGAATCGTTTAATAATGAAGGTATAGTAATGATAAGGTAAGAGATTTTTAAATAATGTCACAAAATTCCCAAATTTAAGGTCATATTTATGATACCGAATTATTCAGAGTTATGAATAGAATGAAATTTTATCAAAAATTAATGACTTTTATTTTTATAAGTTTACTAGTTGAGTTCAGGTTGAAGCTAAACCCTGTTATTTGCAATTTATATATTTTTAGTATATTTACAGTACCAGTATTATTAATGCCAGTGCCCGGAAAAGGTTTCTAGGCACGCGCGTGTGGGTGGAAAATGTATTTCACCCCCTCTCCCCTCCCTGGAAAGTTGTCTGCGGGCCCCCAATACATTCCAAAGACCTAATTTATTGACACTGTCCAATAATACAAATATAAAAAAAGATTATAGAGAGTATTATGTATAATTTAAATTTTAAATGGTAAGCTACCTTCTCTAGCTCCCAGCAATGATTTCAAATGGCTGAAAATGCTGAGGAAAAAGTAGTCACTTTACAAGGGGAAAAAAAGATCAATTAAAAATAATATTTACTATTTTAATTCAATGTTATGGTTAGTACCAACTTAATTCTAGGCCAAAACTTAACAATCAAATTTCATAGTTTATTTTTATTTACCAGATATAAGAAAGCTAATCCGATTTTAGGGGATAGCGTGTCCTGCCCTTGAATGGAATCAAAGCCAATACCTTTATTTCAAATAAAGAATATGAATAGAGAGATAAAAATAAAAACCTTAAGGAAAACACTGCTGTTTCCTTTGAGCATGAAAATTGTTCAAGTGTTACTGAAGATGTTAATTGTGATTATTTGTGCGAGCTACAGTTTTATTTTTGTAAATACTATCGGGATTTTACTTCACTGGGTTTTGGTAGAGTAAACCAAATAGATCAGTAAGCAGACATTTTACCAACATTTTACCGAGTGAGCAAGTGCCGAACACTGAAATAGAATTACTAGACGAGGGGGTATTTTTTAAATAAATGGTACAACATTTACTTAAATAGAGGATACTCTAATTGCATGAAACCAGGATTCAAACCCCGGAATACAGTCGGTCAGGAGTGAATACAAACAAATAATGCGTATTTACAGCAGGATTGTTGATAGAGATGACAGAGTCAAGGTCGCCCGGTCTCCCATCCGGCCAAGGTCAATGTTAACAACACTAGATATTCCGCAAGCAGTACAATCATTCAAGCTAATTTCTGGGAGCACACATCACATTTCTGACTTTACACCACATTTAAAAAAAGTAGAGTTCAAAAAAAACTTTGGTAGCCCTTGAACCTTATTTCCTCTGCAGTTTCCATCGCTCAAACAACCGTAGGGAACTTAGGGACTTTCTTTAAATCATGGACTTTTTTTTCAACCCGCGTTCCCCTAGTAAGGGATCTTAAGATTTTCCATACCCCCTTTACCCTCTATCTTACGTAATTTTTTACGATTTTGTAAATTATATTTTAATCGGTTAGTTATTTTTAGACATTTGGATTGGTGAAAAAATTAGTGATATTAAATTTTGGAATACTTTAATTGCAGTGCGTAAATGAAATATGTGAATTTTTATAATTAGTATGTTTATTTTCTGATAAAAAAAATTGTTTCAACATAAAGATTGATAAAAACAACCTTAGGTAAGATGAATTCTGACCTCCCATCCCCTACCTCTACCATAGTTAAGAAAACATTAAAACCTCCTTCCCAAAAAACCCTTAATTTAATGACGGCTTCTTATTGATCTGCATTTGGACTCTATTGAACGAATTTTCTAGACAACATATTTTCAGTAGTAGATGACAAACTAAACTCAACACTTCTCTACCGAGTGATAGGGGGTTAGAGTGTTTATTTGATATGACCCTGTCAGTGGAGCAGTGGTGTGCTAGCGGGGCCCACGGGTCCGAATCCCTTTCATAACAGCTTCAGGAGTTATATGAACGAGCTGCCATTGGCCATGTTTAGTCCCGCTGGACTCAGGTGAATTAAACAAAATAGCGCGGCGACGACCGGTTCCCACTTCTCATTTTGTCCTGTTCCTGGCGCTTGGCCAAAATACTCTAAACCACTACTACCCAGCTAGGTTGGATGTGGAAAGAATGTGAAGAGAGAAAAAAGGGGAGTGGGAAGAATTTGTCCAGTCATCAGCCCAGAGAGTGCAGGGCAAAGCCACAGGATGTGAAGTTAATGGAACCGGGATGTTTTTCAGGTTTTCTAAAAGGAATTCCCATTTTACCAGGAAGCTTAGGTCGAAGAAGAGTTATAAAATATCATTTTTCATCAAAGTGACGAGTGTGAAGTCATGTAACTATTTAAAACAGGATGATATAAGATTGATGGGGAAATACTCTTAAGAAATTATCTTATCAAACCCTTAAATTACATAATAGATATATTATTATATTAAAATTTTAAATATTTATTTATAATTACCGGTAATTTAATATATATTTATATTATGTATATTCAAAATTTAATGATATTTTAACATTCTTTTAGCTTTAGAGTTGCAATGTGTTGCAAAGTTATTTTCTCCGTCTCTTGCCCAGAAAGGCCGGAGTATTCTAAGGAAGCGAAGGGTTGGTAAATAAGGGAGGGACCGGTGCAATACATTCGTAGCATATGAAACATCCGAGGTCAGATTCCTCCGATGTTCTTAGCGAGCGGGAGCTCAACTCCACTCTCTACCAAGATCTCGCGAAGGTAACATGCTTATACCGCGTCGAGCATTTAATAATGGATTAAATGTTTCAATTTAAATAGCTACGTGTGATATTGGGTCGCGTAATCAATTTTTTCAGAGCAGTAATTACATATTACAGAATATTGTAAGTAAATATAGTTGAAAAAATCAAAACATTCCAGTCTACTTGTTGCGTCAAACCTTTATTTAAATTAGAATTAAGGTGTCGTATGTCCCTAATATCGTTATATTTTATCTTTAACAGGCACGTGATTACTCTATTTATTACTAACCAATAGACCCAACCGACACTTAATATATTTTAATTAATAGTAGGACACATTTTTATTGGATCTATAAATATATTAACTTGTTCACGGAGCTCGGGTGACAACAAAACACACCCGCACTCTAGCCCTTCTATCCGAGAGCATCTACCACCCGTAAATAATGGACATCTTCCCCAAACATGACTTGAGTCGCTAGAGCTCTTGTGTTTGTCTTTCAAACGATACATTATAAACATACATAAATAAACTTAAGCACTACCTAAAACACCCTTGATAATTTTACATAGTTGAAATGTATATAAAAATAACTATCAAGTACCTACATGGAATGTCCCTGTTTTCCAGACTCATAGCTTTCCTTGACAGATTGCACTATGTCACTGATCATAAAAATATAGGACCTATAATACTGGACAGATAGTAGATTATTTGCCAAAACTCTTGACATTCAAAATAACACGCTGAAAATTGGAGGGCATGTCAATGGGGCCGTTACAAACTCAAATCTAAGAGTCTCAGAAAATAACTCTTGGGGAACCGCCTCCATCTTGGAAAATGGCGGCCAAAAAAAATTTTTTTTTTTAGCATTTTTGCCGTTAATCTTGCTCTGACGACAGAAATACCTTAGTAAATTTTGACAGAGCGTTAAATTTTACACAAAAATATAACTAATTTTTGAGGGAGCTACCATTTCTGAGATAAAGTGGTATTTTTGGTTGTGAAATTACTGTGAGGATAAATAAACATATTATACAGTTTGTTTACAGATAAACATAATAACAATATGAAACTTGGGAAATATGTTAAGAAGGTACCCCCTCAAACTCATTTCTAAAAGCCCCAGAAAATCTCTTTTGGGAAACCGATACCATATTAAAAAATGGCGGTTAAATTTCAGTTATTTGGTATTTTCGCGGTTAATATTGCTCTGACGACAAAAGTACCCACCCTTAGTGAAAGAACGTTTAATTTTATATAAAAAGAAATATTTGATCAACCTCTCTATGTTAAAGCTTTAGAGATAGTATCTGCTGCTAATGATGACAGTCCGTTAGCACACACCATTGTGAGGTTAGGCGGATTTAATCTACTCTTGTCGTTTATGGAATGATAATGGCTGTCAGTGGACATTAGGATGTCTGTACCATTGTAATTTCCAAAACCAGTACCACGCACATTATGAGTGGGCGCCACAATGCCGTAGGTATCCGAGCACACTTCCTCACACATCAGGCTCTCTCCATGATCCGATACGAGCAGATTACTGAGTTTGAAAGCATAAAGAATAATTTAAAATTAAATGTCACAGAGCTGTTGCAAGGAGAACTTACCGTAAATGCTATTGAAAATAGTAAACATGTTAGAAATGCATTGTCTCTAGTAGAGGAAAAACTTGAAGAATACCGCCAATCAAACAGAACTGCAAAGTTGTGGGTTCAGTATTACAGACGTGTTGATATCCTAAAAATATTTGTCAGGGCAGAACGCACAGGCGAATGAGAACTTCGTTTATTCTGCATTCAGAGCATGCTACCTTTCATTCATGCTGTTGGTAATTTGAACTATGCGAAATATGCCCAAATGTAACTTTAGCAAATTCTTTCTCTCGAAAATGTTCTGCCACCAGAATTTAAAAAAAAAAAGTTTACTACAGAAGGCTATTTTACAATTAGAAGAACTAATCAATTTTGGTCTGGCACATGGTCAGATATGACAAATAAGCAAACACTAATGCCAGGCATGAAATCTAGTGGAGATGTGACGCATGGCCAAGGCTTGTCCATTGGTACTCTTGCGAAGTGGGTTCATGCACATCAAACATAGTTGATGTGATAGAGGCTTTCACTGGCGCTTAGCGTCGCCACAGTCACTTCAGAACAACATGGTGACCTACGTACATTCCGTCAAAGCCACGATCTCCAACACACATAAAATTGTTGAATGGTTGCATGTGTACTACTAGAGGGATCATCACAGTTGCTCGTATCGAGTTCACATGGCCTTGCAGCAGCATACATGCTTAATTGTGACACCTCACTTACGTTGGACTTGCCTGCATAAAGGCCATGGTAAGTAATCCTTTTAGTAACATGCACTTGAAGCGAAAAGAAAGTGTGAAGTTCCTATCCACAGTTACCCGGGAAATTCTCATTCGAGATAATACTATGCATGTGAATCCAATGCAGCTTTTCACAAAATGCTGTGCATTATTCGCAGTGATGAAGAGTTAGCAGAATATATTTCTTATGAACGAACTTGCCTCAAGACCACCTTCTCTATTCGATTAATTTTCTCCCCGTAAAGGTAGTAGTAAATCAGCACCTGTGAAACATCTGGAAGCATCAGCAGCCCCCAGCCATCTACTAAAGATACTGAACATTATCAGTGGCCTGCAACCAAAATTTCAGCTGATGCAGTCCTTGATGAAAATGCAGTTGCCTTTACACTTTTGGCAAGCTACTGAGCATTAATTGTTCAATTATGCGTGGATACTGCAGAGGACATGGATGTTGTAACCAGACCCCAGTCTTGCAGGAAAAATATGAGGATATAGAATGCCAATTTCTTCATGACGATTCTCCAGTCACTAGTAACACGCTGTCGCAAGATGTAGCAGATCTACAGCCTTATATGCTAAAAGTGTTTTTTACTTTCCCTCTATCTTACAGGGAGAAAGTATTGTGATCGTCAAAAAAATCGAACTCGAGATTTTGATTAATCTTGACGTTTCATGACTCCCTGAATCCGAAAAAGTGGTTTTGAATTTCCGTCTCTCTGTCTATACCTCCAACTAGAGCCTAAACTATTTTACCGATTGAGCTAAAACTTGATATCTAGGGTTTTCATAGGGTTGCCCCGAGGGGTTTTTGGAATTGGATATCTACCCCTAAAATTAAGGGTAGTTTACTGAAGGGAAAAAAGAGAAAAAGTCGATTTTCTCAAAATCGGCTCTAACGATTTTGATTAAATTTCATTTATGAACATTAATAAATATTCCAAACAAAATGGCTACTCTCAATATTTCGGCAAAATGGCTTTAAGGGCTCCGGTCTGATGCGTAAATTAACATTTTTTATAATAGCTCCGAAACTATTTGAGATATGAAATTACTTAGCATTACAAATATGTATATATATTTATAATACAGATATTTTATCCGAAACATATTTTTATAAAATCAATAACTTTCAATCTATACGCAATTATATAAATTTTTTAACTTTTTGGACATTAAAGTTTAAGTATTGCGACCGTAAAAAAAAACTAACCTGAAATGTTGATGGATGTCGACGTCTCATGACCCCCCGAACCCTAAAAAATAGTCTTTGCAATGCCGTCTGTCTGTGTGTCTATAAAAACTTAAAATTAAGGGTAGTTTACTGAAGGGCGAAAAGAGAAAAATTTGGTTTTCTCAAAATCTGCTCAAACGATTTTGATTAAAATTCGTATCTAGGCGTTGATTAAGATTATAAATAAACTGGCTATTTTCATTTTCCTATGAAAATGATTTTTAGGGTACTTTACAGAAGCGTTAATTTCCGTATCTCCACAACTATTTGAGAGACTAAACAACTTATCATTGCAAAATTGTAGGACTATTAGAAATAAAAAAACTTTTATTTGACATATATTTTTATAAAAGCAACCGTTTCTGAGATATTTGCAAATATATTAATACAATTTTCTAAGCTTTAGTTGTAAACATATACTACTTAAGTCTTAACGCAATAATTCTACAATGCCATAGAGTAATTTATTCCGTTCAGAAATCTTACGAGTTTATAGAATGAGAGAGAGAAAGTCTGTGCGGTGCGCCGTACCATTTATTTTCTTTTGTATTCAGTTAGCTGCAAGATTAAATTTCAGATCTGTCCAATTTTAAATAACTAAATAGAAGGATGAAACTTGGGGGACATGTTATAATGGTACCCAGAACCACACACATTGGCCATTAGAATTACATATCAACTCCATCGAGAGCTTTTAACTACTGACATTGCAAGAAATTATTTTACCCATTTTCAGTTCTAAGTACTATAGAAATTCACGTTTAATGGTGGTAAAAAACTTTTGAAAAAGTTGATACTCAATGCAAATAGAGTTTGTATCTATGGTTACGATTATAACAATTCCATAATTTCATGTATCTCTGGTTACGATTGTAACAATTCTCGTAATTTTCATAATTTCATGTATCTCTGGTTACGATTATAACAATTCTCTTAACTTCATCAATTAATATAGTCAATAAATGCAAATGTAGATTCCTTTAATTTGATTTTGAAGCAAACTGACCGTGAAAAAACAAATTTAGCTCGAAAATGGTCGCTTCCACAAAAACATTGCTAGGGACTTTAGGGACTTTTTTGTGTAAAATTTAACGCCCTACCAAACAGTACTGAGGTGTTTTTGCTGTCGGAGCAACAGTGACGGCGAAAATGGCGAAAAACTACATTTCACCCACCATTTTCCAAGATGGCGGCGGTTCCCCAAGAGTGATTTTCTGGGACTTTTAGGTCTAAGTTTGTAGGGGCTCCTTTGACGTACCCTTCAATTTTCAGCTTGTTATTTTGAATGACAGGGTCAAAACTTAACTGTCCTCCACTACTAGTGTATTCTAATGATGAGCAGAACAGCTCTCTCTTTTGGGGACGGCTCTAAGTGATTCAGTTCAATAAAATGTGCCGTTCATTTAACTATTTCAGTCGTGAACGACTGACCGAAATATAACTTGAAGCTCGTAGTTTGCAACGTCCGAATTCCAGCCTGTCATTAAGCGTTCATTGTTTAGTTTCGTTAAGAGTTTATTTTGCTATGCATAGCCAAATAAATTATATAACATATGACTTTATTAAGTAGGTAAGCAAAATACTAATTTAAAATAAAAGCATTTGCCAGTACCAGGTGTTCGATTAGTGAGAGTTTTTAGAATATTTTGAGTTGTGTAGGGTGCAGAAAGTGTATTTGTTTTTTGTAGCCTCTATCGTAACGACCCCACCCATACAGTACTAGTAAGGACAATGGATCTTTTTGTTTGGAGAGCCGGGTGGAGATGAGGTAACTTTGCTGAACCAAGGAAATAGCAAACAAAATTAATCGTCCGGTCATTTCTGCGACCGATATCAGCAGAAGAATCCTCTTGTGTCGGTTCAACTTGTAGATAAATTTTAACTAGTGCAGTGAACGGTAAAGGTGAACTAGTTCGACTCGTTCATCTACTAAAAGAACTGTTAAATCTAAGCCATTCGCTCGCGAAAGATACATCTTTAGTATAATCGGTCAAGCTTACTGCTAACTTCCAGGGCAAACGGGGTGTATAATAGCACTCAAATTATAGGGTTTTTTTTAAAGAAAGAACACACATTCAAGATTTATTTAAGACTATCCACAAGACTCGCTATAGTCAAAATAAATACCTCAATAATAAAAAGGAACTTTCCAAAATGACCTAGCAATCTGCGAAACTACGGAATATAGTCCTTCCTAAAAACATCCATCGCCCATGCTGCCATTTGTTCTTTAGACTGTGGGCGCCAATAGTAAATATCTCAACATTGTAATAAAGAAAAATATACGACATTGTATATAGTCCAATTTTCATAGGAAGGGCCTTGTCTGATTGCTAGTAAAGTGAAGATATCTATCTACCTTTGTAAGTTATATATAAATCAAATCATGTGATCTGCAGCTGTCACTTTTGATAAATATTAACGTTTTACAATATTTTTAATGTTTATCATTTTATCAATATTGACTGTAACAGTTTCTTCCTGTCAAAATTCTTCTATAAAGCTAGTATGCACTTGTAAAAATTGTTTGCAAACATGTTGCTCTTGTTTCCAAGCTTTTTAGTGTTTTCGAAAACAGTTTGGAACCATTTTTTCGTGTTTCCCAAAAGGGTAACAAAGTTTCTTGTCATGCATTTAGAATGAGATACCAGAAACAAAGTTCGCGTGTTTTACAACATTGTCGACAGCAAACAACGTGGAGCAGGCCAGTCGTTCACTAACCTGGGACCTACCATTAATTGTAAAAGAAGTTCAAAATTTGTAGGAAATATGCAAGTGAAGTTCCTAAAACCACTCCCGTTTTCGAGCGTCAGTTGTCAGGAGCTTATATGAATAGTATAAACTATTTTGAAGAACTTTACAAGCCCAACACCGCTCTCTTCTTAAACAGTTCATAACTATGTACAAAACACAATCCACAGCTGCAGCATCTTCGACACAAATCTTTTACTCAACTGACTGTGGACGGGAAACAATATTTGTTTAACTGTTTACAAACTGTTTCCCTATGTGAGCAACAGGAAACATCAAGAAACAGTGTTTCTAAGTGCATAGTAGGCTTAATAAAGAATGTAGTCCAAGAGATAGGCTGGGTTTTATTTACCCTTGATTGCAAAAAGCGCTTTTGTGATTTTTGGAAAGCCTACCACTTATGTAATCAAAATATGGCAATCTTAGTAAAAATCAGTGATAGGGTTAAGAAATATGACATCATCAATATGGCTGTCATGTAATATTTACATTGAAGCATAACAACGGCTCTAACTTCTTACTGGTTAATCGCAGAGAGTTAATTTTTTGTTTGAATTGAAGATAATTTAATGATAGAAAAAGTTTACTAAATCAAAGTTTTACCTAACGTGTAAGCTTTTGCCGTTTTTTTTAAATGTCTAACTTCAAAAATTGGTATTTTTACCATTACATGCATAGCACTCAAAGTCAATAAAAATGAACACATCACAACCAAATGGATATAATGAATTTATTTATTGAATCACTTGAGCTTAAGACTATGAATCATTATAATCAATGTTTTTCTAAAATTTTATATATGCCCTCTTTATTCAGTTTACTATCACAATGTTTATCTCATTACTAGCCCATTAATTATTAGTTGCAACAATTAAATAAAAAATAACTACTACTGTAGTAATTAAAACATTTTGCTAAAGATTAAGGGCACAATTTATGTAAATGGGCTGCCAAGGGCTACGCAAGCGAAAAAAAGGTTGGGAACCGCTGATGTAGAAGTGTAAGATAGGGTCATAGTGTATTCCACCAAGGAGGGACTCCTAACCTTCTGGGTAGATGGAGTGCACAGTGAAAAATATACAAGATTCATTAGATTGTTTGTGCAAAGTTTTTTTTATGTTAATAGTTTTGACTGAATGAAGAAAAAATAATTAAATATTATGTTTTAAATATTCTAAATTTTAAAATTATCAAATGGTTTAGTGAAAGTGTATCAATAAATTGTTTTTCTCTAGTGTAAAGATTATTATTAACTACCCTTTACCTACAAACATAAGTAATAACATGTTATTTTAAATGTAGTTAGTAAAAGTTATTTATTTTTAAAATATATATTATTGTACTTATATAGGTAGGTTATTAAAAATGTAGTGTGTCCCAAGTTTGTCTGCAAGATCGACAGTGGGGGGTGGTGGGTAAACAAGATACATCTGTTCCCCTACCCACCAGAATACGTGATCATACCCATGGTCATGTTTGACTACTAATGACTTTATAAATAACTCAGGCGGCCCAGCCTTCCATTAGTGATGCGCCTTGTAAACAACACTCAGACCAGACAATGTTGCCAACCTTGCTCAATATTTATTAGTAATAAATTGGTGTGTGAAAGAAGTGTTGTAGACCTACCCATTTACACACATTACAAATTTAAATGAGAATACTATAGGCCGCCGTCAATTGTTTTTTCACATTAAATATACACTAAATAAAATATATTGAGAAAGAATTTGAAGTTATTTATGATTTATATAAAACTTAATTTTATCAATAATAACCTTTTAATCTATTATGTTTAAGCTATATTATCTTATATATAAAATTTGATAAGCCCACTAATGGTAAATGAAATTATGAGAAAAGGGCTAAATGATTTTGACAAACAAACCCACACTTATTTTAAAGGTTAGGCGTTCAGGATGTCAGCAAAAATACTAGCTTAAAACATAATTTTTAATTTACTAGTAGATTTTCCATCTTTTCTTTCTGTGTAAGTGGTAGCTCCTTTGTACAATCATTCTTTGTTTATATCACCATAGAAAACATGATTTGTGTATAGTTGTATATTGGGAAATAAAATAGTTCTCTTTGGTTAAAAAATAATAACTCGATTCTTACTTGAGTGGTTTGCTACAATGAACAAAGAGAGTTTAGATAGAGGTCGGTTTAAAGTTCTCATCGAGGCGTGAAGATTTGAATCAAATGAAACACCGAAAGCTAAATAGTTACGTAAAGTTGATAGTCTTTTGACGAGTAAACTTTTAACTAGAAAGTTTAGCGAGGGCTTATTATATGATTTATTTTAAAGAACTTTTTCCAATAAGACGTTTAGAATATATTTTAGTTCATTAAACAGCAATTTAATTAAATAAAGCATTTAAATTATCAAAACTATTTTTTTTTAACTATAACTTTAGAAAATAAATATTATGCAATTGTAATTTTCTAATTTGAAATATATTAGAGAGGGGGGAATTACATTTACCAAGTCTTTATGAGAGATTATTTCAATAATGCACTGTATGAATAATGGATCACGTGGTTTATATATTAACAAAATATTCTGTCTAGTACCATCCAAGGCTATACAAGAATGTAATAGTGTAATTTAACAGAAAATTAACTGCCCCTAGTCATGGGAATTACTAGACAAAACCTGAAAGAAATAAGATCAGAGCTATGCAGGTCTATAGGTGTGTATAAGTTATCCCTGTTGGATTTTAAAACTTTGACAATGGCATAGGTTTTCCTCGGCAATGTATTTTGTGTACTGCCAATCATTTAGTGTAAATACCATCTAAAGTCCGTTCAGCATAGAAATTGTTTTCTGAAAGGCCTTTTTCCCTACCAGAAATCTATTATATAGTAGGATATTGGTAGGAAAAAAAGACCTTTCAGAGGGTAACTCCTACCATGAATGGAGTATAAACAGGTCACACTCTTAACTTATGATGTTATTCAGGAGTTTCATTAAGGTGGAATGGAAGGGGACACGAGAAAAGGTCAGTATTTTTGCAGTTTTTATGGCAAAACTTTTTTTGGGCAAAATAAGTAAAATATTGCTCCAGTACAAACAGAGAATTTAATTTTCTTCAAGACAACTTTTTCTATTCATTTATAAAGTTTTTTTAGATAACTCCACCATGCTCATAATAGATATTCAGGAACAGATGAAATCACTAAGTGAAGAAAATTAAACTCTATGTTTGTACTGGACATTTTATCTATTTTGGCAAAAATTTTGGCAAAAAAAAAAAAAAGTTTAGTCATAAAAACTGAAAAAACAACAGCCTTTTCTTGCATCTCCTTCCATCCCACCACCTTTATGATAAGGCTCAAAAGCTCTGAAACTAAATTTAAGAGCCCCTTCTCCCCACCTTCCCTTGGACGTGTAGGTTAGGCGCACAACTACATATAAATTTCTTCAAACTTATAGTTTTAAAATCTAGACAAGCCTGCAGTCTATTAGATCAGCTAGTTTGATCTCTCAGCAATATTTATTTGAGGTATTTAAAGTGCACTTTATGAATCTAATGATTATACCAGCACGCAAGAACGAAAGGACCTACTACCAGGAAAGGTATGTTCACATTACCTTCCAAGATTCTTTTAACATGCCACATTCAACATGGGACCGACAACTTTACTTCCCCTATGAAGGAAGTTGTGCTACGGATTTTTATCACACAAGAAAAATCCATCGAAGCCGGCTGGGTTTGAACCCACAAACACTGGGTCTTTCTTTAGACGAGCACTTTACCCCAAGACACAGCAATAAAACATACTCGAATAACAAAGTAAAGTCCTGCATTCTGGTGGTGCGTTGCCACACTGATGAACAGCAACCAGCAGAAAACCCTGCATTGGTGGACATGTTGGTTAAATATCATGCTCTCATCTAGAATTGTTTGCCGGTAATGAGGCCGCGGTTTGAATACTGGCCGTGTATATTTCCCTAAAATGGCTATTCACTCTCCATACAAATGTGGATGCACTTCCTAAAAATTATAACTTCCTCATCTGTACACCATCAGTGTAGTTGTAATACTTGCTGAAATGTTTTTATAACAACAATGATGTTATATAATATCAATACTCTATGTAACATATTTACAAAAAGAGTCATTTTTTAAATTGTGTCCTATGGAGCCCAAGGGTTTTAGAGCAGTGCTTACTTCAGCCGTCTTAAGCTATAAATCAATATCAATGTAATTTTACACCTTTGGTGAATGCTTCTAATACAGTGATACTCAAAATCTAATCATGTAAATATTTCCTTTTTCTTTAGTCACATATTTGCCCACATAGAAAGTGTTCTGCTGTTTTACCATAGTTAATATATAGCTCAATATATCAGCAATAAGGTGATTTACAGGAGAGAGAAGAGATAAGGTATCCTTAGAATGTACTGACAAGTGGAGTTTTAATTAATAATATTAATATAGTTTACTAGTATTGAACCATACATAGGTTTCCTTCAGACCCCGCGAGGCTTCCTTCTGATACAGCAAGGCTTCCTTCTAACCCCTTGAGGCTTCTTCCAGACCCCTTGAGGCTTCCCGAGACCCCCTGAGGCTTCCTTCAAACCCCTCGAGGCTTTCCTCAGACCCCTTGAGGCTTATTCCAGACCCCTGTGCATGTCAAAGTGCTTGGGCCAGGTTGAGCGTATATTTTAATTGCATGATAGATGCAGTCTTATTATTATTTAATTTAAAGAGAGATGTAATGATAAAGATTTAATACTAAAATAAAGAAATTAAAACTTCTTAGCTAGCATTTAAAACAAAGTATAAGCAAGGAAGAGCATACAAGTTTTAATGTAGTATTATATAATCTCAGAAATTATTCCTAAAGTAAAATAAACTTTACTAACTTTAGTGTGTATAATGATTTAATATATATCTTTATTATTAATAAGATAAAACAATCAAAGCAACATTCCTTGGACTAATGCCTCAACAACCAAACTAAAAGGCAGTGAAGTAGGTGTAATGATAAAAGATTATAAACAATAAGTATACAGATACAAGCAGAGTTGTAACTTTATGTTATCTTTTGTCCGCCTCTTTTAGATTAATTTATACTTAAATGGTTCAATTTGTATATTTTACTTTTTCTCTAGTTTGTAATGCAAATATTGTTGTTGGTTGTTCAAGGCTTAAAATGGCTAGAAAGCCCAATCAACATTTAAAATGCACAGCCTTTCCATTGGTCTAGAAGGTTTTGCCAAATTGTGAAAGAGGAAGAAAGTAATCAGGGCTTTGTAGCTGCTGCCACCTTGCCACAGTTTTCATTATTACACATGTGTCAAAGAGCCGCGCAGTTTGGGTAATTTATTTCAATTTATCAAGGCCAGTTCTTTATTTAAAAAAACACACACATATAAGTGTTAGGACGAATCACTTTACAGCTCATGATTTTATTTTGAAATTAATATACTTCCTTATCAGTCAGGTGTGAGTGTGTTATCAGAAAATGTGGTATTAAATTTAAAATGAGTGACAAAGACAAAGAAGAATAAAATAATTTTATCTGCATTTAAGACTTTTAAATATACAATTAATTGCTTGATTACCAAGGTCAACGCTTTTCTTTGCTTCAAATAGACAGAAAAATTGTCTTCATTTTATTTCTTCTGAGCCAGTTTTTAATAAATAAAAAAAAAATTCTAATGAAAAATTTAAAATTCCAGCTTCAAGGTGTACATGTTCGTGCGCAGGGGCTACCAATTTTAAAATTTCAGGTAGATATTGCACAACGCACATTACAGACAAACTCATTTTATTAATATGAGTAACATCTTTCAAGCACTCAAATTCATTGTGATGAATCCCAAGTTTTATAACAATATCCCTCCAGAGACACGACCAAGTGACCCTAAACTATTGAGCCTCACTGCCCAGGACATTACTTCCTAAAGCACAGCTGACACACCATATCCTGTAGCATCCCAAGGTGTCGCCTCACCCCAATGTTGACAATATCCTGAAATCTTAGCTCTTCAATCTGTCTAAACGTGGGGGATTTATTAGATCACCACCTGGGAAGTCTGTTGGAGGAACCTCTCATAATTCAATTTTTAACAGATAAAATATTGAGGGGTAATAAAATATACACAATCCTAATCCAGTGCTTTATGTTAAGATAAATGATGGCACGGCCACAAATTTGACATGTTTTCTGTTTTTGCACATCTTATCTACAACATTTGCTGATGAGCGATAGCATGATAAGACTCTCCTTGAAACTATTTATACTACCAACTAAATAATTCTCTTTCACTTATCAGACACAATATGAGACAAGGCCTTGAGCCAAAAGTTTAAATTGTATATTGTATTAGGCCTGGCAGGCTACAGAATAGGTTTCAAACCTCTCTCCAAACATAAATAAAATAATGACAAAATATTTGAAAATCTATATTTACAAAATGTTATTTTGTTGCCAAATTATCAAGATATAATGTAAAATTGACGAGGAATGTTATTTGGTCATTCAAATAAAGTCAAAAGAATTTTTCTGACTTAAAATAAATATACCAAACAAGTGACAACTGCACAGGGTAAACTTCTTTCTCATGTTTTATCAAGAAATTGAATAAAATTTGTAGACACGAGGTTTCTGTGCGGTCTAACGGAAAATTTAATTTGTATGTGGGATGGAAGAAAAATAACTTAAAGAGTATTTTAGCTAATTCTCTTGAGACACTTGACACACCCAGAGAACACCTAGATACATTTCACTTCAGTATAATGTTAGGGATGTGTAGTAGTGAGTAAAACCCATATTAATTTTGATAGGTTAATTTTAAAGGTTCGTTAACTAGTAATATTAAATTATTTACTATCAAATAAAGACAACCGGTTCACCGATTTCCTAAAAATGTAAAGTAGAATAACAGGAGTTTATTTTAGAGACTTATTACTATTCCATAATTCCTAGTTTTCATAGAAAAAAAAACTTTCTTGATTTTTAAATCCAGTTGTAAGACTTTGAACAAATTATTTTGAATTAAACTGTTTTGTAAAAGGAATGTTGAATATACCACTAAATGTTAGTACTTGAGCAAGTATTATTAGTAGGTAGTTATTTCTATTAAATTCCTAGGTAAGTAGTATATCGAAGTCCTAAACCATTCATACCATCAAAAACCTCTATTATGTCTTAAAACACATTAAATTACTTCGAGATAGGTCTTTGTTAAACAAATAAATCTTAGCCCTCTCCTGTTGGGAGACTTCGCCAGGAGCCACTATATAATATAGGACTCCTCCCTTTCTCCTAAAAAAATAATTCAGAGTACCACCATGGAATTAATAGAAATCCTTATCACATTTTAAAATTAAATATTTGGATCAGAAGCCATGTGCACCCAACCATGAGTAGAGAAAAGGATATTTAAATATAAATATGTACACAAAATAATGTGCTACACCCAGTAGTAGCAGGACGTTATTTGTGTAGAGGGGATTAAAAAAAACTGTCCCCCAAGTCAAAGGAGTGTCCTGGGACTCAACCGAAAATTCTGAAAATTAAATGCCCCTAGACGCTATTTATAGTGGCCCACACCATTAAATTCTCAACAAATAGTAGAATTCAAGAATATTTCCCGGTTTTCCAGATAAGTGGCCTCCACGCTGTATTCAATATATAAAGTTGGTGTAGAGACAAAATACAAATGGTTTTGCTACTCCGCAGGACTAGGCGGTGTATATTGTCAGGTATTGTGGGAATGTGCCAGTGGTGTATTCTCTGGGTATTACACATACCCATAGTTATTTACAAAAGATCTATATGTACTTAGAAAATCAATTTGTAAGTTTTCCAAAACTATTATGTTTTGAATATTTGTTCTTCCAAGTGCTGCTGTTATTTTTTATTATTATTATTATTATTATTATTAATATTATTATTGGCACCGCGTCTTACTACCCGTTCGGGTTATACACACTTATGCTAATGTGTAAATGGTAGGGTGATTGTGAGATGAAATGGAGGACCTATAGTTTAACGTGGAATCCGAACCATGGTGGAGGCCTAGCATTCCTCACATTCACAAGTTGTGATTAATACACTTCTTGTCAGAGGTGAAGTAAGGGTTTGGCAATCAGATAAGTCTGTGCCTGGACCGAGGATTGAACCCCGAACCCTCAGCACAGAAGTCTGACACCTTACCCCTAGACCACTAGGTCACCCTTCCAAGTGCTATTAACTAGAAAACTCCAAGGTCTGCTGTTTGAGAAAAACAAATTAGCTTTCACCAAGATAAAGAGGTTCTAGAGACCTTGTCCAATGTCTCCTTAGTGACAACCATTCCCCCTCCACAAGAAACACAAATATAGGCCAATGAACTGAGCTATTCACAGCCAAGAGCCTGATATTCTAAAACAGCACGTCAGCATTTGTGCCATATATAATTTTAACTCAATTTAATAAAAGTAAAATTATCTAAAGTAAACACTTGTAACAAACATTAAAATACAGCTTTTTAAATAAATGTGTTTATACCTTTACATTTTGAGAACAATTAATCTACATGTATTTGGCAACAAGCTTTCCACTCCAAAAAAGTAAAATAGTGGTTCTGTTAACTGTACTAAGTGCTTGTGGTTCTCTGGTCTTGTTTAAGTTTTGGTTGTGCCTTTGGTTTTATAATCATTTATTTTATCCTAGATTGTTGTATGTCAGTGAATATGACTCTTTGCTCGCAGATCATTTAAATATTTTAGCTTTATTTCAAGGAACATTCTCTCAAATTAATATAATCTATGGAAAGTGTATTGAGGCCCATAATAATAATACACACACACACACATATCTTAGACTTGGCCACGATTTTAAGGATATTCACTTGGTTTTACCATACTTTCTCATCACTACCACTAACGATATACCATGAGTATCCAGTAGGCAACCGCTTGTTTGCAAGCTATGGCCAGGTGAAAAAGTGAGGTGTAAGCTTGAGAAAAGATGCAACATTAAACAAACTAAAAGCTAGTACTGGTGACATTACAGATAAAATAAAGAGTAGTGAACGCACCCAACAAATGAAAAAGAAAATAAACGGTATGGTGCAGCGCACAGATTTTTTCCCGCTTTTATCTTAAAATAGATATTTACTAAAAACTCATAAGATTTGTGAAACAAAATAATAGCTATATACATTGTTGTAGATACATTTCTCCAAAGATCATAAATGAAATAATATATACTGTTGCTTACTCTATGTCATTAGGAACTAGAAATAATGTCACAGAAAAATTGAAAAAGAGCATAAGAATAAAATTTCATTTTCAAAGACCCAGGAATTAAAAAGTATATATATATGGGTCATTCTACAGAAATGGTAAATAGAGTTTCAAAATGAATGTAAAAAAATGACTACGAAATTTTTTGAAAAAATTACAGCTATTACATCTTAAAGTGTAAATTAATGTGAAAACAATAGCAGAGCTGAAAATTTCAATTCTCATAGAATATTTAAATTATAATTTTACACATCACATGGAGTTGAAATAACAAACATGGAGTTGAGAATACTAGCACAGAATTAATATAAATAAATACAAAAAGTATTATTTGAAATTACTATGAAGTGTTTTAATGATTAGAGTATTACAAAGTATATTTTATACATTTAATTCAAATTATAAGTTTTATTACATCTGAATTAACTTGTGACAAAGCAAGCTCTAAACTTTAAAAGTCCAGCTCTCCCAGGTTGTAATGTTTGCACTTTAGGCCAGGTGTACAGTGGAAACAGCTAAGTGTTCGAAAGTTGACTCTTTTTGGTGATAAACTGTTCCAGGTAACTTGGTGTACTTTCATGGTGCCTACGAATGGCAAAACTTTCACAGGCAGAAGAGCTTTAACAGCTTCAATGTTTTCATTTTTTATTGTGTATATATTGACACCGGAATTTTGTTTTTTTAATTTGTCAACCAGTGCTATACAAGTAGGTATGTCTTCACCTTGAGCAACAAGTCTGTCCGCGGTTCGTTTAATGACACCACCAATTCCATCTGGGGCACCTTTGCCGTGGCCAGCTTCACTGTAGTTCCAAGTCAAAGTTTGACATTTGATTTTAAAATTTGCCAGATGTGTTGCAAATAAATAAAATATTGACTTATTTCTGTATTGTGTTGCTGGGCTATCTGATAAAAAATGTATGGTATTAATATTTGGAAACCGAGAGCTGACACTTTCAATGACAGGATGAAGATGTGCACAAATTGCTGCTGGCCCATGGTTTAATGAGTCAGACAAACTGCAAAATGAATCAACTTTTATGGTGTTGAAAATGCCACATAAGTAATACATAACACCTGTGTGCAGGGTGACTTGCTGCTTAGATGCACCAAAGTGGACAGATTGTACTTTTTCGGAATATTTACAAACCCAATTTTCTGAAAAGTCAACATGTATAAGTATTGGTACTGGCTATTTCCATTGATTTTAAGCCAGAATTTCCAGGTTCTTCTTTAATTCCATTTTCATCATTAGAGTTACAATTAAGTACTGAAAGACTTGCTAGAGGATTATTAACAAACTTTAATTTTTCTGTGGTTCTTGTTTGTTTATTGTTCTGGTAATGTTTGTTTGAAGATTCCGCCACATTTTTCTTTTTTTCCTTACTCTTAGGGTATATTAAAAATAAAGCTCTACACCAAATATTCACAAAGCAGACTTGTGTTCAAGTATTTATTTTAAATTCTATATCAAATAAACTGTTGCACTATTTAAAAAAAATTACTTGGTATCCCTAACCTAATTGTGAAGTAAACGCAGGTTTAAATTTCATTAAAATAAATAATCTTATTTTTTAATATAAACTTGGGATGTATAACAAATGTCTGGTCTTTTGTATTTATTATTATTACTTTTATCAACTCCATGGCTCCCTTTCAACTCCATGGTTTTTCACTTTTCAAACATGCCATGGAGTTGAGGTACATGGAGTTGAGAAATATTAGTTTGAACATGGTTCTTGAGCCAAGTTTTGGCAAGATTAGTTTGGTTATGTAGCTAAATCTATAATACTTTATAAGTAACCTTTCCCAACTAAAAGTAGTTAAAACATGTATATAATTAAAACAAAATTAAAGCCATGGTATTGAGAATTAAAAAGCATACTCACGCTGCCAATGCTTATTCTTTCAACAAAAATCACAATGAAAACCAATCAAACAACTATACTGTTACTAGACAAAAGAAATGGCTGAAATATCTTCATTTTCCTCACACAACTGTTGCATTAAGTTCACTCTATTGGACGTAAAATGAACTACTACTTATTCCATGGAGTTGAGATAAAATTTTGAGGACATAGTTTATATATATTTTTTAATCTTAAAATAAATAAAAAATAAAAAAATATGTATGTAATTATCAAGTTATTACTATTGGTGTGCCTCCACGTTTTTATAATTGATTTATTTCAAAGTTTACTATAATTTTAAACAAAAGTTTCCCAAAAAGTTGGAGTTGGGACACTCCATGGAGTTGAGAAAACTGATAGTTTTTAATTTTTCAATTAATTTTATTGATTATAGATTGTCAATAACACATGCTTATTATAAACATTAATGTTCAATCAACTGGGTATAAAGTTTAAATAAGATAATATAAACATATATTATTACTAATCGAAAGGGACTTAATGTTTCCTTTTTTCATAGAATCACCCATATATATATTTACTTATAACTCAAAAACTATTGGTTTTATAAAAATATATTTCAAAGTAAAAGATTTTTATCTTTAATAGTACTACAACTTTACAATAAGTTATTTACTATCTCAAATAGTTGCGAAGAAATGATGAAAATTGGAAAATTCCTCTTATGTAAAGAACCCTCAAAGTAATTTTCACGAGAAAATGAGAATTGCCATCTTGTTTAAAATAATAAATAGTGTCTAGATATAGAATTTAATCAAAATCGTTAAAGCAGATTTTGAGAAAATATTTTTTTTCTATTTTAGGGTTAGAGATCTAATTCCAAAAACCCCTTGGGGGGAAGGGGGGGAGAGGAAGACGCTGACACACACCTTATGAAAGAGAGATACAAAGTTTTAGCCCAATCGGTAAAATAGTTTCAGCTCTAGCCCGAGGTACAAACATATGGCATTGTGAAAACTGCTTTTTTTGTTTTGTTTCAGGGGGTCATGAAATGTCGACATTTATCAAAATCTCGAGTTCATTTTTTTTTTTGACATCACAAGGAGAGAAATGAATGCAACCAACAAATAATGTGATAAAGAACAACACTACCCACAAATTTATTAAATAAAAACATGAAATTTGTTAAGAAAGTGCCTCTCTTTAGTCAACACGAACGAAATGTTTTATTTAACATTTGATCAAATATAGCCCCATTGTAGGAAATAAAATATCCAATGATGAATATCAAAATAAATTGTCAAAAAATTATTATTCAACTCAGCTACAAATAGCAAAGTTTACATTTTTAATTTATCTAAAATTATATTTTTTTTACAAATCTTAAGGCACATAAATATAGAATCCTATACAAAAATTTCCCCATATTTGTAAATGATTAAATGTATAAGCAGATTGTCAATATAAAATAGTAAATAATTTTACAAGCTAAAGTCCACTTTTAAACAAAATTCCTTTATTCAGTTGCTGTTTATGTTTAGCCATTGACTTTGTAAAATAAATAAAAAAAATGGACCAAAAATCCCATAGAACTGCACAATACAACTGAACTAATCAGCTGTACTAATGAAGTGAGGCTTGCCAGGAAAAGAATCAGTATAACGAAGACAAGATATAAAAAGGCAATTGTCATCACAATTAAACTTGATATGAAGTTGTATAAGTGAAATTAAAGTCACAAGACGCCACAAGTTCTTGTGTCACATTGCATTTCAAAGTAAAACACCACAATTTCAACAATATTCTTGAGAAAATATATATTTTGCTCATGGTAAGGTGCAGTTACAATTTTAATAGGAAGAAAAATGATCTTCCTATTAAATGGAATGTATTAGGGCCTAGTGCAGGGGTCTTCAACCTGTGGCAACATTTTTTGTGGCCCGTTGGTTCATGAAAAATACAAAATTATTTCAAGAGAAAAAATGACATTTTAGAAAGTCAATTAATAAAATAAGTATTTTACATCATTTTATAAACAATTTTTGCTTTTAGCATGAATAAAAAGTATTGCATTTTAATACAAATGTATTGTGAACCAGCAAATGACAGGTCTAGACAAGACAAATCGCGCTACCTCTCGGTATGAAAAATCTAAAAATATGATAAAAAATAACAGAGAAAAGACTTCCATGAGAAATCCTAATTCATAGTGTGGGTGTGAGTGCATAAGAATGAACCTATACGAATATTTACTATCTATTCAATCCAAATATTGTCATTAAAGTATTCTGGCCCGAGCCAACAAGAGACAGAAACTTTGGCCCTTGGACATAAAAAGGTTGAAGATTGCTGGCCAGAGATGCTAGCGTTGCTGCAAATTTGTTAGTTAAATAATTGATAGTGTGTTTATTTGGTTTAATTTCTTCACACTAGTATTTTTTTTATAAATTATGACCAGCCTAACATTTTCTAGAATACAATAAGCATAGCAACTACCTAAAAGTTGAAAACTGTCTTGCCTCCAGTTGTTCGGGGACTTTAGCCCTCCAAACCTCGCCAGTTTTTCACTCTATAGTAATAATTATTTTAGTACTACACCACTGGTGGGAATAGTGCAGTGTGTGATTGCCATAAGGTGGAAGGTTTTTTCCAAACATATGTTCTGCAGCTGTCAATTTTGAAAGTTAGAAAATAGTATGAATATTGATAATATAAAAATTATATAGCCATACCCTGATTTTGGTTAGAAGAATAAATTTTAAAAATTTAAACATATTTCTTTGGTTAACATCAAATACATTTAACTATATTATTTGTGTTATTTTATAGGCATTGATAATATCTATCAAAAGTTACAGAATATGTTAAAAGTGTTTTAGTAGCTTTAGTAACAAACAGATACTGTTCTTCCTACAAGAATTAGCCAGTAGCTACACTCTAACCTATTTTTACAGCATAATGTTATTTTGTATATTTTCTAAATCAATCATTGTAACATGTTTACTCTACAGAATGGGTGGGAAATCGCTATCTGATTTGAAATTACCACAGGTTTGTTAAATTATTGACTGGCTAGCAAACATTTTTTTCTTGATGTTTTAGGATCTCTGAGAAAAATCTCTATTAGCACGATATCCCAGTGAGTGAGAAAAATGGCCGACAAATTGTCTTCGGAGGATCACCCTAGATAGCTTCACGTTTTGAAGTGTGGAAATCTGTCATTCTTGTGCAGTGATGGTGGCAAGGTGTTCAAGGTCAACATGCTACACTTCTATTCCAGCAAGAATTCCCAAAATTGAATTTCCTAAGCCAGCTTCTTAATCCTTACCTATTAGATTATTAGCTTGTTAGTAGTTTAAGTGTGCTAAAAAAACAAGCAAACCTATGGGCCAATTTCAGAGTCAGGCCTAGAACGCCTCAAGTGCAGGCTATACTAAATAAAGGCCGACACCTACCTAGACCAGAATGGGATGGGCTAGTTTCACATATGAAACTAGCTCATACCCAGTCTGGTCTAGGTAGGTGTCGTTCTGTATTTAATATAGCCTGCAATAGAGGCGTACTAGGTCTGACTTTAAAACTAGCTCATAACCAGTCTGGTCTAGGTAGGTGTCGTCCTGTATTTAGTATAGCCTGTACTTGAGGCGTACTAGGTCTGACTATGAAACTAGCCCTGGGTCTTGGATTGCCAGGGAGGGTGCGTCAACAAATAGAGTTGTTTTGTGCACATCTTAGTGGACAGAAAAGAAGCAAAGTTGCATTGCATAGAAAGTCCTAGTGTATCGAGCTTAAAAACATTTAGCATTGTAAAAAGGAAGGCTAGCGCCCTATTTAGGAATGAATAGAGAGAGTATTTAAAGGGTAATTTAGCAACAATAAGAACATAAGGTAACTTTATTTAGGTATTAATGGATAAAGGAAAAGTTATCAGGTCAGGGTCAATTTAATGAAAGATGAGAGTGGTAATCTAATGGCAGATACAAGTGAGGTTTTGAGTAGATGGAATGAAAACTTCAGACATATTGTGAATGTTCATAAAGAATATGAATTGGATGTGTATTGGAATCCATACTGCTGAACCACTAGTTCTAGACCCCTTCTGTATTAGTGATATCAAAGAAGCTACTAGGAAGTTAAAGAGCCATAAATCTCTAGGTATAGAATTCCAGCATAGTTAATAAAGGGAGGTAGTGAAAAGTTACTTAGTAATAGAAATGAATAAATTGCTATGTTCCATATAAAGCCATGAGGTACTATGACATATGCAGAGAAAATAATCGTGTGGCTTTCAATGAAATATATCGATAATGGATCAGATTTTTACTACTCGGCAAATATTAGATAAAAGTGGGAATACATCATGATGGTTCATCAACTGTACATAGATTTTTAATCCAGCCTTAGACAAAGCTATTAGGGCCATGCAAGAGAGTAGGTAAGGGTTTACATTAAACTGTAGCGTTACGGCTACTAGGGTACGCAGATGATTTAGATTTGTTGGGCAATAGTAAGGAAGCTGTTGCAAGAAATGCAGACATTTTATTAGAGGCTACTAAGGAAATAGGTTTGAAAGCAAACGCTGAAAAGACTAAGTATATGATCAGAGAGAGAATAGAGATTGGGGACAATAATTTAGAGAGTAATGGGAACAACAGATCTTTTGATAGGATTAATGAGTTTAAATTAGGGGTGTCAAACTTTATTCTTTGATACCCTCAATTATTACTTGAATAGTGAATTAATCTTAATATTACACTTAATGATACTTTTATTCTTAGCTATCGATAAAAGCAGTCAACTGAAGCAAAACAGCATAGTTCAGAATGAGTAGTAATTGATTATTTCTAATTAGTTTATTTGCCAATATTTGATATAAATATTTGGTTCTATTAATAGCCCTATTTGGTGAATTTAAAATAATTATGTTTTTGATAATTGTTTATTATAATATTATTATTACTACCCGTTTGGGTTATACGCACTTACACTAATGTGAAATGTTAGGGTGATTTTGAGATGAAATGGAGGACCTACAGTTTAATGTGGCATCCGAACCACAACGGTGGAGGCCTGGCATTCCATACATTCACAAGTTGTGATTGATTAAAGGCCCTCGCACACCAGCATAGTATCGTATCTGTTCGGTACCAGGACAGTAGCAGTATGGTATCTGATTGCCCCGACAGTCCAACACACCGAGATCGTAGATACGTGTGCCCCAAGAGCTTGTTTCCCCCACCACACCCTACAATTCTCCTTCACCACCTGAGAGCAGAGCAGTGAAAATAAGCGAGTGTATTGTTGCTGTTCTGTTTCTTATAATGAGTGATACCTTGTCTTCTTCCTCTGATGAGGACATTGTGGTAGCGGCTATGTTGCTGGAGCCAGAGAAAAAGAAGTGGATACTTGATATCAATAAGAAAATAAAAGGGTTTGGAGAGTTTTTTTACAGTGTTTGAGGATTTGATCCACAATGATAAAAAGTTTTTCATTTACTTAAGTTAGAGGTTGACGGATTTTCTGTTGAGGAACATCATGAGAAAAAAGCTTAGGATTAAGGTTGAATGCGGTGGGAGGTGGTTGCTGTTGAGGATGATAATGAGCAGAAAGCATAGGAGGTTGAAGGTTGAATGCAGAGGGAGGTGGTTGCTGTTGAGGACGATCATGAGAAGGAAGCATAGTAGGTTGAAGGTGGAATGCAGTGGGAGGCGGTATCATGGGTAGCTGATTGTTCGATGTATGGGGTTGCAATGCTTGTTGAGGGTAAATGTGAAAATGTCCAGGGTAATAGCTGTACTCACATTCTAATACTTTTCTCTTATACTGAGAGACCAAGTTAAATATTTCAGTCTTAGCAGATATTTGAAATTATTTGGGCAACTGTCGAAATGATTCCTCAATGGATGAAAAAACTTACTGATGTGCGAGAGGAGTGTTTGAGAGGGTGTAGTGGGGGGGTAGGCAACAACCGCCATGACATTGGCATACGTGTCTTTCTGCTTTAAAAGCAGAATGGAAAACCATGAACCGTACATATATGATACTATGTTGCTACCATGGTGCTACTGTGTACTCAGCTTCATAGCAAAGCATGGCAAGATAAAAACATATAATACTTGTATGGTACATATATGATACTGCGAGGACCTTTAAACACGTCTTGTCAGAGGTGAAGGAAGGGTTTGGCAATCAGATAAGTCTGTGCCGGGACCGAGGATTGAACCCCGGACCCTTAGTACGGAAGTCTGACACCTTACCCCTAAACCGCCAGGTCACCTAATTGTTTATTATACCTTTTCTTATTATTTATACATATTATTTGTCTCAGGGATGCATTATTTGTAGGTAAAAATATATGCTTACTATTGTAAATCCTGATTATTTTTAAATTATCAGGTAATACATGCTATTACTCAGGAGCAGTCAGTACAATGACATCCCGTATAATTTCAAGGAATGTAAAACTCAAAATATACCCCAAAACAATAACTTTACCGGTTGTTCACTATGGGTATGAAACAAGGTCTAATTTAGGGTTTCGAAAACAAGGTGCATAGGAAGATATTTGGTCCAATAAGGGATGAGGCTACTGGGGAGTAGAGGAGGTTACATAATGATGAAATACATACCCTGTACTGATCACAAGACATTGTTAGTATGATCAAATCTCATATATTACGGTTGGAAGACATGCAGTGCAAATTGAAGAGTCTAGAACCTTGTTCAGGGTATTGACTGGTAAACTCAATGGGAAGTGACGATTGGGAAGACGCAGATGGAAGGATAACATTAGAATGGACCTGAAAGAGATAAGGTGTAATGAGGTATACTGGATAGAACTAGCTAAATATAGGGATAGGTGGTGTACTTTTGTGTGCGCGACAATGAACTTTCGAATTCCTAATGCCATAAAGTAAATAAGTGAGCAAACTTTGGCCATAGATACTTTTGCAAGAAACTGTCTGATTGGTGTAGTTTAAATTCATCACAATATTGAACAGTGAACAAAGGTTTAAGAGTTGGGGGAGATTGGTTTAAAATGCATCATGTGCTTTCATGATAGAAGGTTTGGTGATAAGTATCACCATTTAAATGTTTTAGTTCTAATAAAGTTTGTATTTATGCTTTCAAATTGTACGTTTTTGTATAGGCAGTACAATTATGTTAGGAAATATCTTTTTTTGACAGCACTATAAAAGTTACTAAAACCATTTTCAGATATTCCTATGTCAAGTTATACTATCTACAACTATCACTTTTAATAGACAAATTCAATACCTGATAGAACATTAATAATATAGTGAAATTTTAACAATGTTGGCTGCATAAATATGTGATTGTATTTTCTAAACGTTCCTTCTTATTGGCATCCTACTATACAAATATGTAACTGCTACAGTTATGAACAATTTTTACTAAGTACTATGGCGCACTGGGAAACAAACAACTTTGATATTACGTCAGAGCCACTACCAGTGGGAAAGAAAAGACATATATTTACATAGCACGTCAGTTGACTACCAAGTGGGGCTAAAACATAAGCAAGATTCTCGAAATGTTACACTTTCAAACAATGTTGCTCTAAGTTAAAATATATGTGATAACATAAAAAAAAACTGTATTCAACACGAGAATAAAACACAAAAGCTTGTTTTCAAGTACCGGTAGTATGAAAATGCAGGCAGTAGTACTGACCTGCACAAGACGCCGAGCACACATGCACTATGGCAGTGTCTGGTGTGAGCACAGAATTGAGAAAACTCTTGGACTGAGAGTATGCACAGAAGTAAATGGCCCGGGAAGGTGCTACACCCACAAGGTTGGGGCCGAGGCCTTTGAACAGGGCTCGGGGCCCTTCATGTTCCACAATGTGCCTGTATCAAACAAAGAAGGGAAAACTATTATGTCATGTGCTTAAGTGGCATGGCTGGCTTAGAAAAAAAAATTTTAATTTTCTTCTTTGGAAAATGAATAAGTTTTGGATCTGAAAATGAAAAATATATGTGTGTGTGTGTGTGTGTGTGTGTGTGTGCAGGCGCACACACACAGTGTGCATAAATTAAACACAAGGATGGTAAATAAATATAAATATATGAAATGCTTGACTTTTATTTTTGTAATTTTCAGGCAAAGTTATAAAAATTAATATTTCCCTTCAGTACGTAGGTGTTTTGTCTTAAAGAAGGTCTAGTGCCTTATCCAAATTCTCTTCCAGTATGTCCTATCAGCAGCTTCCTTTTATATTCTATGAAACTTTATCTTATTGGACATCATTCAATAAGTCATTTTTTATCATGTGACTCATCCAGCTCGCCTTAGTATAATCACATGCAGATTGCTTTTATTTTCACTTTCTCTTAAAACATTTTCATAAATCACCCAATCCATCCTCTCTATTCTCTTTCAGCACTACATATCAAAGCTTTCCAAATATGTTTTATCTTTTTCCAAGAGGATTCATGTTTCAGCTCCATAAAAATCGATGATTTACATCTAACACTTTCACCAGTTTCTTCATCTTCATGTTCAGTATGATAGTCATTATCATTATCTTCAATTTATCAATGTCTATTTCCATTCCATAAACACTTCAGTTTCAACTAGTTTGTTTGTCATAGTTTGCAGCTTTTCCTTTTATTCTTCCTTTGTCAGCACTACCAACTAAGTCATCTGCGAATTTCATTGTACTTTTCATATGTTCCCCTAATTTGAAATCTCCAAATCATTCCAAAGCTTTCTTAGTAAGCAATTTTCCATACAAGGTGAAAAGAATTGGTGATAAACAACATCTCTGCCTTACACCTCTTCCCAACTCCCTACGATTGGTGTTCATTAAAGCCAATCATACCATTACTCTTTGCTTCATGTATAAGTTTCGTCATTAATCTTCTATTTCTCTGGTCAATGCCTATTTCCTTGAGCATTTTTATCAGATTCTTCCAATTTCCTCAGTCAAATGTCCAATAGATGAAGGCACACACATCTTTCTTAGTGTCTAGATTCTTTCTAATACTATCCTTGACCATCCAATGACATCTTTGGTTCCTTTTACTTTGCTAAAACCAAATTGGTCTTCTAATACATCTTCTATCTTCTTTTATAGACCTTACGCGAGTATTCTAACCACTATCTTTGCCACATGTAATATCAAATTGACAGTCGTGTAGTCACTCAATTTCTTGGCTTTCTTTTCTTCAGTAGTGGTGCAATCATTGTCCCTTCTAGGGACTATTCTACTGTGTAACAATAGTGTGTTTATTAAATAAGTAAGCCTCTGAATCTTTATTCTGTTTTCCTCTCTTTATGGTATTTTCTACCTAACTCTTCAGTATATAAGATCCCTTTTCATCCTCGTCAATTTCTTAGTTTAGTTCTAGTTCCATAAATTTGGTCTGCTGTCCTTATCATTAAGTTATTTTATATATTGCACTTATACTGCTATTGTATCTTTACAATCATTCATTACCTTCCTTGTTGAATATTCTATTTGCTTTCAAATTCCGTCATCCCAGTTCCTTTTTCATGTACATCATGTAATACATGCCAATTCTATGTGATTCCATTATTTAATTGCAATTCTCATTTATATACTCTTCTCTAGACTTATTAGCTTTATCTCTTCTTAGATCAGTGTTTAGCCTGCTACAGTTTTGACTTCCTTGTTTACTGGTAATATTCTTCCACTTTCTACTTTTTTACTTCTTATCGGGGCCAATGCTTGTGCGATCCATGGTTTATTTGGTTCCTGTTTCAACTTATCGACCTTTTCCTTCTGTATTTCCAATATACTCTTTTTGCCATTACGTATACCACTCTACCTCAACACTTAACTTTTCAATGAAAACATATATTTTTCCTCCAACGTTTCTAGACTATATTTTGTGTAATGTTGAGGTTCTCTATTTCCAATATCATTATTTTTCCTATCAACTTGATTTTCTTAAGTTAGTAGAGATGTTTGCAACTAGAAAATTGTGGTCTGAGTGAATATGTGGGTGTGTATCATATGTGCATTTAGCGAGTGTGTGAATAACACACTGACAGTGCCCTTGTGTAGTCTGCTTAGTATGTGAATCACACAATCACACTGCCTAAGTGCAGAGTGACTAGGACATGAATCATAAACTCACACTGCCTTAGTGCAGTGATAAGAGTGTGAACCACACAGTCACTACCTTAGTGCAGACTAGTGAGAATACATTCATACTGCCCAGTGCTTAGTGATGAGGATGTGAATCACACAATCATACACACAACCCAGTGCTGACTGATGATGTGAATCACACAATCATACACACAGCCCAGTGCTGACTGATGAGGATGTGAATCACACAATCACACACACAACCCAGTGCTGACTGATGAGGATGTGAATCACACAATCACACACACAGCCCAGTGCTGACTGATGAGGATGTGAATCACACACTATCACAAACAAAGCCCAGTGTTGACTGATGAGGAAGTGAATCACATGCTCACACCACCCAGTGCTGACTGGTGGGAATTTAAATTACTGCCACGGATGTGAATCACACGTTCACTCAGACACAGAGACTGCCGAGTGCAGACTGATGAGGATGTGATGCCACGGATGTGAATCACACTCTCCCCCTGCCTTCAGTTTTCTCCAGCCTATGTTAGTGGGTTGGTAAATAAATGCAAGTGGGAGTAGCAAAACCTAAATATAACTACTGCCTGCATGTGTACCAAATTATGTTGCAAAACCCCAGTTTTATACCCAAATTCAAGAAATATGCCTATGAAAATATGGATAAAAACAAATCAGTTTTATTTGAGAAAATAAATCTTGAAATGTATATTAAGCTTACCATTAGTTGTCTAATCTCATAATAATGTTTTGTATGAAGTATGCCTTTACACTCGAGAAAGATAATTTCTTTTTGTAATGTGTTTGCGGACTGTTTAAAATTAAAATATTATTTCTTTGCTAGGATATTAGTTCGTAATTGAAGTTCATCAGGTAGAAATAAACTAATACAAAAAAAGTCATATGTAAAGTCTAAAATCAATTAGTTTCCATAGTAAAATATATCAAAATGGTTAATCTAATAAAACTTTTTACTCATGGTCTGGAAGCCAAATAATTTGGGGAAGTCTCATGAATAGAGCAAAAAATTAATTTTCATAAATATTTTAAGGGCATGGAACCATTTGTTTAGAAGACTTAGCTTTAGTTTGTACTCTCTAATATACATATAGGCAGTGTGCCCACAGTTAATTAAGTTAATTTTTACATAATATTAATGTATTATAAAAGTGTGAATACGTAATTTTTTATAGTTTGTGTTTGGAAATTAGTGCATAACATATTGTATTTGAGTTTATGTATATTTACTTATTTCGTAATTACTTCTGATTATATTTTACCCAAACTTATCCAATATATATATATATATATGTTTGCACAGTCTTAATACCCACTCAGGTTATATGCTAGAAACATAATCATATATTCATGTTAATATAAAAATAACCTAGACAAACTTAAGTCCAGAGTGTCCAGCCAAAATGTATTTTAACCCTTAAACGCCCAGCGCGCCGATCCATCGCAGGGGGCCAAGTAATGGCTAATACAATCACGCGGCCAATCTATTGACACCAGCTAAATCTTATCTGTTAGTGTAATAAATGTTACTAAATGGCACCATAAGCCTTTATCCTAAATGGTTAGCTTTAGTTCATATTTTCCTTGACAGAAAGCACTGTAATGTCAACCAAGAGTTTTTTTGCAGAAATGAATTAAGTTATTCCCAGTTATTTACACTGTGGCGTGAATATGTTTTTGACTCCTGTGTTTTTCTTTATTTTTATTTGAGTGTTTGCAGTTGCTATTTGGTTTTCTTACAAAAGTTTATGTATTCTTTATTGTTTTATTCTTGTTTCCTTCATAGGAATTTTTATTTTAAGTTATATTGGCCTACGTGCTAGTACAATATAATTTTGTTTTACATAACTAGGCAATGGAGGGTCCAAGTTCTAGATTAGATGACTTACATTTTTGATTATTTAGATACTATATATAATGATAGTGAATTTACACCTGAAAGTGACTGATTTATTTATTTGTTACATAGACCCATTTATGATTTATTATTTAGGTCCATTTATTATTTATATATGATTTATTTATTTACTACATGTAGAGTATTTTCCAAAACAAAGGTGCTGACTCCAAAAGTATATGTAGGCCTATACACAATTTTACTAAAATTGATGTAGTTTAGAAACTAACAAAACTACAGACACCAAACTTATATCAGATTTTACAGAAATAAATTATTTTTCTTTCAGGAGGAGTGATGAAGACAAAAGGCAAAAATTCAATCTATTTATTCACCTTTAAATTTTAAATTTTAACTAAAATTTCCAAATTGTTGAATAGTTCTTTTTTTTTGTGGTAGGAATTCACAAATTCACAGGTAAATATGTAAGAATTGACCTGAATGTTTTACACCGGAACCTTGAAAATATGCCGAGTGCCAAAGGGTTAAAATTCCCTGACTTTTCCAGGTTTTCCAGAGTCAATTTACAACTTTTCCAGTCACTATAAATTTCGAACATTAATTTATTAAAATTGCAGCTTGATGTAATAAAAATAAATTTTACATACAAGGCTTACAAACTTTGAAATTGTGTCACTCTATGAAGTGGTGAAAGGATATCAGCCTGAAGTAATGTGGGCTGTTGGGTGGTATGATCTAAGTTAGAGTTCAGTGAGATCATACTTAAGACATTATAAGATTGCTTTAAACACGTACAATTTAAAATTGTAAGACACCTTTTTTTATGAGTTTCTTCTTCCTATAAAGTAATCAATTATCACGCAGGTACATAAAAATGACTCAACTTTGTCTTAAGATGCGTGGTAGTGTGGTGTAAAGACACAAAAATCACCTGTTGACCTTGAGAATTAAGATTAGTATGTTCAACTGTGTTAAAAGAGATGTAGTATGTATTAACTGTAAAAATAATGTTATTAAGACTATTGTAAATAAGAATTGTGTATTTTTTTTTAGTGAATTTGTGAAAATTCCAGAAATTTGATCAAATTCCCTACATTCCATGATTTTTCCCTGACCAACCAAGTTCCCTGACTATTCCCTATTTTCCTGGTTATCTAGGTCACTGGACACACTGTTAATTCAGCCCTTAACATGTCAACAGAAAACTGTTTAGATACACATTATTTTTTAATCTTATCTAATACTTGTGTTTGTGATGTGTTTTTCAAGGGACCTGCAAACTCGTCGCTCTTAGCATCTGTAATTAATTGATGCTAAACATATTAGCATCACTTCCATCAATTGTTGCCACTAAATAGTTCTACTTAGACTGAAGATATGAGACACCTTCATCATTACATTGCAGTATAAGTTAATGTTATTGATTGTTTTGCAAACAACATTTACAAATTTGAATTTGTTATTATTTTGAAGATAAAAAGTTAAGTTGATTAGATTTCTGTTATACAATTCTCTGACTTTTCCATGCTTCCCTGAGAATACAAAAAAAAAATTACTGACTTCCTTTCTTTTAATTTCTCTTAGTGAATGATGATTTTTACCTTACTTACATTGATAATGTATTTACAAAATATGCTAGAAGCTACTTACTAAACATCAACATTTTATACGCTATTTTTTCCAGTACAAACTATATGTTTTAGGTATTATTTGTGGTGGTGTAAGCCTCATCATTATATTTCGTAAGCCATAGTTCCTAGCTCCATAACGGTCCTTAACAATTTAATCACAAGTATTCTTAATCATGTGACAGTGGCATCTAATCAGAAAGTTCAAAATAAATATATGTACCAGTATTCTGAAAGTAAACAAAGGAAATAATTGTACTTTTAATATGATACCCATAGATCTTTGTATACATGACTTTAGATTTATAGTAACTAATATGACCAATCATAAAGTAAGATCTAAGCATGTTCAAAATGGTTACCCCCTGCCCCCCCCCCCTCCACCCTACACACAAAAAAACTGTTTCCGACTGTCCACACTTCCCAGGATTTTTAGTTTTTCAGAAACATATTTCTAAAATAGCTATACACGTAAAACCGTAAGTTCATTTTATTTGTGTGTTCATTGCAAATAATTCTTTCACTACCGTTGGTGCTTTAATTTCGATACAAAGATATTTACTAAACAGCGATTGGTTCTCCGTGTCTATCCGTATGGAGTAGTCCTTAGAAAGTCAAAAAGTTGACCCAACTCTTACGGAGTGATGCGGACTAATAACTTATGGATCAGGACTTCGTAGACAGAGCAATCTGTTTCTGTAATGTCAATTTTTTAAAGACTACAAAACTTATGAATACAGAGTCTGTAGACAGCTATTTAATATAGTTTATAAAACAAACACTTTACTACAATTATCTCATGTTAGAATGTAATATCTATGCGACGAATCTTGTTAACTTGTAAGAAACAACACCACTACCTTTTGTTTTAGCCTCTAGCTGCAAAATTAAGTTTATTTTAGACAGATATTTTAACTCCCTGAGGGTTTCATTATTTTGAATAAAGTTATCTTGTTTTTCCAGATTTTCTCTGTTTTTCCTGCCTGTAGCCACCATGTTAGTCAATTTATTTTATTTGAATAACTAACCTACTATAAGTATTCCCATTCAAATAATCGTAATCACAGCTGCCAGATTTTTATATTCAAAATCATTAAATAAATTAGTGAATCTTCTACATAAAAGGATTTAAGTAAATATAGTGTAAAGCATATATTATATGTATTTTGTATATATACTTATAGAAACTTCTTTGTAAAAGGATTTAAGTATAGTTTAACATATGTATTCCATGTATTTTTCACATACACTTTAAAACATATTAACACCCTATTAATACAAATTAAAATAAGTAAATAATATTTCAAGTATTACAGGATAAAATCTAAACTTTAAATATTAATGTTATTCACTGTGTCTGTAAAAAGTTGTTAAAAAAAACTCTAAAAGGACATAAAGTTTTAATGGTTATATTTGTATACATTTAATGGGAGATTCAAGAGAGTTAAAGTTATGCATATTGTTTACTCATATACGACTGCAATAATATTTCTATTTTTGATTTTTACAGTACCCTGCTTATATCCTATTTAATGTTAGTGTGCATTAAAAATAACAAATGTTCTCATAAAAATTATGTATTTCTTACAAAAGCATTTTATTATGGATGGCGCTATAAAATGTGTGAGCTATCAGTCTTCTTTCATTTTTGTTCACTCCTCTCTCAGTTACTCTTATCTTGCTCAATCCTCTATCAATCACTCGTCTCTTGCTCAGTCTTCTATCAATCACTCTTCCCTCACCCTTCTCTTGGTCCAAGTTTATAAACCACTATTCTCTTAAGTCTTTTGTCAGTAACTTTTCTCTCTTGCTCTAACTCCCTCACCTTTCTCTCGCTCTCTTACTTCATCTTAATCTATCCTTATCTTGTCCTACTCTACCTTTTGCCTCTTTTCTCTCTTTCTATCTCTGTCTTGCTCCTTTCTCTATATCATATAAAACTATCGTGTGTATTATAGCACAGTCAAAGAACCTATAAACTTAACTTTACCTTTAAATTTTTTTTTAATGTGCATACAGCTATCAGGGGGATCAACCCACAAACCCCCCTTTAGTCTGCAACCCTCCTGACAACCAATCCTGAGTCTCTCCTTGGTTAAAATGACTAACATCCTTGGACCAATTTTATGAGATATTCCAATAAAAATTGAAAGCTTCTCACTTGCTATTTCCATCTAAGATTCATACTGAATGTACTTGAAGAGTTAGCAATATAATGATGTCAGCCCCAATAATCAAACATCCATTAGTTGAGAAGCGACAATGTCACAAACTGCTGAGGCAGTGAGCCAAATCAACGGTGACCCAGTAAACCACCCAATCAACAGCTATTTCCGTTCCCGCGTGTCCCCAACACTTCTCCTTTGGGCAAGCAGCCAATATCTTAAAGAACAATACAATGATGGAGGAAAACTTATCAACAACTCGTGTACAGCCAATATCTTACAGAGCAAAACTTTGATGGGGTGAAACTTATTAACAGTTTGTGCACATTCAATATCTTACAAAACAATATTTTACAGAACAAAACTGTGAAGGAGTAGGCTAAATTATCAACAACTTTTATACAGCCAATATCTTACAGAACAAAACAATGATGAAAAGAAACTCATCAACAACTCTCGGTACATCCAATGATAAAGAGCTAGAAAATAATTATGGGATCTGAAATAATTCTCTTTTTAACAAATTTAGTCAAGGTTGGTAAAATCCAAATAATTTTTGGTTATCTTATAGCATTGTAGTTGATTATTCTGTAAAACATGGCTGTTATATGGCACTCAAACTCTTAAAACTACATTAAGTGAAGGATATTTTAGATTACATTACACAGTAATTCCACTTTACAAACCAAAATGAACAAATGGTATGTAAATCTATTATGAGCACAAACATACAAAATACTGTACTTTTGGACTCATGCCCTGTAGTTTTTTTAACCTGTTTCACTTCCTGTTAGGATTATATGCATATTAACTAATTATAATAGTTATACTAGAGATGAATAAGGTTGAATTTAGAGGATGTGTATCCACATTTGCATAGAAAGAGAATGAAAAACCCTTTAGGGGAAAACCACCCTCTGACTGGAATTTGAATTCCAATCTCTCCCTCATCGGCAAGTCTCGTATATTGCGAGGGTGACACCTTAGACCAGGCCTATCAAGATCGCCTTATCTATGATTTTGTGCGGCCTGCAGACCTTGTGATGGATGAATCATCATACAATTTGGCCATATTCTCCTTTTTATAGACATAAAGGAAAAACAACATTTTTGAATGTTATATTTGGGATTTATGAGTGTTGATGGTAAACCAAATTCGTTCTCTTTCTTTTGGAATTATATTTACCTAAGACAATACAGATTTATTTTTTAAATGTGACCTCAGTATGATCCCTACAATCACACGAGTTTGACATTCCTGCCTTGGACCATTTGATCATGCAGACAAGTGTGCCAACTCCTCTCGCAAGAAAAGGATGTCAACTTTATCACTCTGTCACTACTTTCTTAAAACAAAATTTCCCGGGTTTTTAAAGTTTTGGAAGCAACTCCTCTCGCAAGAAAAGGATGTCAACTTTATCACTCTGTCACTACTTTCTTAAAACAAAATTTCCTGGGTTTTTAAAGTTTTGGAAGATATTCCCATTTTCCTAGACCCTAAATAATAATTTTAGAGAAATGAAATTTATTTTTTACTAGAAATGAAATTTATTTTTTACTAAAAATGAATTGTGTAAGGTCATTTAAACGGTGTTTAGAATAGGATTATTTTACCTTAATAAGGTAGTAAGCAGTCGTTATGAAACACAATGTTTCAAAGATAAAAGGTGATAAAGAGAATGAGAGATTTCAATTTGATTTATAGTTATATACAAAGATCTATAGTATTTTTGTAAATTCCTTGTAATTTCCCTATTTTTTCCAAAAACACCAAAAAAATTATGTTTTACTGAGCTTCCTGGTTCTAGAGGTGCATGTAAACAATGTTGACACAATTGCAAGGAGCCCATTACAAATGCTCTGCTCTAATCACAATTCTTATTGAGCTCGCAAAAATAATGGTAGCTGTGCTCATAAAAATATAAAGTCTTATGTAGATTAAAGTATATGTCCCCAATTATTAAAAAGAAAAAACAACAGCAGTGATTCACCTGCTTTATTTGTGTTTAGGTTAAAATTGTTAAAAGTGTTAAAATTCTCTTTAGAATCTGTTCTAAAAACGTTTGTATGCTGAAATATGGCATATTTAAAGAAACATTTCAAATCTGTTCATGATATATATCAAAGTTTTCTGCTTCCTTGCTTCCTTCAAAATCTTTCGAAGAATTGAAGGCTATTCTGGGTGTTGAAGTGAAAGAGATTTGACCTTCATTTGAAATTTTAAAAATTCGCACACCCCTATAAATTATAGCTCATTTAAATTTTCTAAAAGACTAGGATAAATGTGGATTTTTAAAAATCTAGTTTTCATTATTGTGTATAACCAACTACAAAGTATTTTATTTATCTAGCATGTTGTATACTTTCAGAGAGTAAACGACTAGTTGTCGTTCTATCTAGATGAATTTAGTGGCGCTGTTTAAATATTAAAAGTGGTTTAATGTACCGACAACAATAGTCTGATGTTAGACTTCAGCTTTTATTTGCACATTTACTTGCGTAAACATTTTAAAATCCCAATCCTAGCCATAAAATAATCATACAAGTGATTTATTTACTGAGCAGTTGTCTTGCTTACCTGAGGCACTGGACTAGACCCATGGTGGGGGTCCCACTGCCCACGGCGGAGTGGGAGATGGCAAGGATCTGTGTGGGACTCCGAGCTGTGACGGTGGTTAGCCTCCGTCGTTGCAGGGGAGGAATTGTCTTGCAAGTGACATGGCTACTGGTGGTAGCTATTTTGGGCAAACAAACTTTTTGCACGTGGAACCCGCAAGAGGAAGATTGCAGTCTGGTCTTGACTACTTCCAGGGGGCATGTCACAATAGCACCCACAGTACCCGCAACCCTGCAAAAACACAATCAAATATAGTTAAACATAAAAACTACATGGGTTCTTCATACAAAATATCATTTTCAAAGAAATAAAAACTATTTGTAATTCATAGTTGCACAGCTAATGAAACTGGACATATATTCTAATGCAACCCTGAGTATTTACACAAGGGTTTCATGAGCCGATCATTTGTGGGTGGGATGGGCTCAGTGGTCAAAAAAATATTGCATGCGTCCTCTATCAGAGCTGCAGAAAATATGTGATATATATCCCTCTGCAGTTTTAGACAAGAAGAATCCCAAACAGTATTTTATATTCTTAAAGCGAGAAAATTATGATGCAGACTAACCAACTTAAGTTAATTCATCAAATTAAATTAATATACAATGTCAATGTAAGTAGGTATTTAGTGAATAAATGATTCAAAAAATTAATTTAACTAAAAAAATTTAGATTGTTATTTCTCTGAATTTGAAACACACTCCTATTTAACCTAAGTCAATATTAATACACATTACACAATTTAGCTTTATGCAGCAATTTCTCTGAACCAATTTTTCACTTTCTTAGAAACATTTAATGTGAGAATGTAGGGTAGGCTTATTTGAGGAAAAGGTCAGCGTTTTCCCAGTTCTTATGGCAAAACATGTTTTTAGCCAAAATAAATAAAATATTGCTCCAATATACGTGTATCTAAAACATTGCATCACACTTTGGCAGGCTATTCCTTGGGTGAAAATAGAATAATTCACATCAGCAACCTAGGGTCCATCTTGAATAATAAGGGCGGTATACACCCCTAAAGATAGAGCTAAAAACGACTGTGTGTGAAATATTATGAAAACTGCTTAGGGTATTACAACCAATATTTGTATACTACTTATTGAAACCTTGATCATTAATAAATTAAATGTGCCGTTACCGTTACCCACCCCCATTATGTAAAAAGGGGGGGTTGTAAGACTTTTTTTTGCAATAAAATATGTCAGAGTAGGTATTACCGATTTTGACTTAAGATTACAAAACATGGGGTAAAAATTAACAAAAAAGGTGTCTTGAAGAAACTGTCTAGCTTTCCCCGTTTCTGAGATAATCATGCATGTTTGATTTCAAAGACAAGTGTTAATTCCTGCCAGGTAGGGAGCACAGTATAGCTGTGTTAGATACATTTGTCTCTGAGCTCAAAATTGTGTGATTATCTTGGAAACAGGGAAAGCTAGACAGTTTCTTCAAGAAACATTTTTTTTTGTTAATTTTTACCCCATGTTTTGTAATCTTAAGTCAAAATCGGTAATACTTACTCTGACATATTTTATTGCAAAAAAAAAGTGTTACAACCCCTTTTTTTTACATGATGGGGGTGGGTAACGGTAACAGCACATTTAATTTATTAATGATCACGGTTTCAATAAGTAGTATACAAATATTCGTTGTAATACCCTAAGCAGTTTTCATAATATTTCACACAACAGTCGTTTTTAGCTCTATATTTAGGGGTGTATACCGCCCTTATTATTCAAGATGGACCCTAGGTTGCTGATGTGAATTATTCTATTTTCACCCAAGGAATAGCCTGCCAAAGTGTGATGCAATGTTTTAGATACACGTTGTATAGTATGATTTTGGTAGGAAGAACAGTAGAAGTAAGTTACTAAAGTTACTAAAACAATGTTAATAAATTCATACATAAAGTCATGTTATCTGCAAATGTTACTGTTGATAGATATTATCAATACTATCAAATAACACAAATAATATAAGAAAATATCAATGTGGGCCACAAAGAAATATGTTTTGATTTTTTCTACTGTTCTTCCAACCAAAATCAGCGTACAAACATAAAAGAGTTATATTTTATTTACATGATGATATCAATGGTGTTTAAATATCTGTTATGAGAATATTAATTTTAGATAAACAACTTTTTAAATGAACACAGAAAGTTGTCATTTAATTCCAGGACACCCTTGATAGATATTCAAGAACTGTGAAGAAAATTAAACTTATGTTTCTGCTAGAGAAATATTGGATTTATTTTGACCAAAAAAATGAATTATTGCAAATAACTATAACAGGTAGTAGGCCATGGTGTTAAAAAAAACCATGCAAAAACACAAATCTTTTCTGGCATTCCTTACACTCCCATTTTAATGTGAAGCATGGGGAGTACCTGTAGGCCTAGTGTTATGTGGGACATCCTAAATGTAGTGCTAGATATTAGCTAAAACCATAAAGAGCAGGGGTCAAACTTTATGTCTTATAAAATTACCTAAAAATAACTTCGAATATAAAAAAATAACTAAAAATATGAACTGTAAATGAATGCACATGACTAAATCAAACACACACTTTAAAAATGGAAGCAAAGCAACCCTTTCCAACTTGATTATAATGCATTTTCCAAACATCAAGAAAAGGGGAAATGAAAGTACAATGTCTCCTCATTCCAGCAACTATGTGTTTAACTATATATATATATATATATATATGTTTGAGTATTTAAAAATTTAGAGAATAACAATATGGCTCAAAAAATGCCTAAAAATGACTCAAACCAACTGAATGTGGCATATGATTGGGGTGGGCTCATGGTAAAAATACAACTGTGGACAAGATTTGGGGTGTGCAATGTGGTTTCATACCAGATAGAGGTTGCATGGAGCAGATATTTGCTTTGCAACAAGTGATTGAGAAATGTATGGCAGTAAGGAAAAAAATTTATCGTGCATTCGTTGATATGGAGAAAGTGTATGATCAAGTGAATAGAAGGAGTATGTTGTGGTTTGGGTGTACAGAGAGTTGAGTGAATGGTTCTACATTGAACAGGCTGTTGTTAGACAAGGTTGTGTTAGGTTTCCATGAGTCAAAAATATACAATGTGTTCTGTTCCTATCAAGTGTGTGGCAAACTTGACAGAACACTTTAGTTTCCGACAAATTTTGTCTGTGAAATTTTTCCAAAATGGAGTTTGTTAAAATTGATGAAAAGATTTTAAATGCCATGAAATAAAGGAATGAGAGAGATGAAATAGTTTATAACATGAGGAGAATAAATATCAGTGTTTATACAATCCACATCACACCTCCTGGCCAGTGAAATATAACCATAAACAAACACTGCAAGTGTCTGAAACATTTTGTAACTTTGATATTGAACAACACAAACATCATCTTGTAAACTGGATATTAGCACAACAGACCCATAGAAAAAACAGTGGTAAGTGATCATTCAAATAAGAGTTAGGTTAACTAATAAAAAAACAGTTAAATATGATAATACAGTAATAATTTGTTGTGAACAAGTATGGATGATGTCACAGTACCTTGCAGAAGTGTAGCAATAGAATTGCACACAAGTATATTCTAGTTGGATTCATTGTTGTTAATTCTTTATGTCTACTATATTTTATTGCCATATCAATAAGTTTCATACACAAAAACTCTAGTCCTAGGGTGCACCAGAATATATATCATTCAAAACCATATTTTGATTTAACTTTACTAATTACAAACTAAACCATCTTAACTACACCTAACCTTTGACATGTAAAATTAATGAAGATTAGTTTAAAGTATGAAGCATTATCGAGAACTAAATGTTTAAAAGATGTTATGATTTTAGTGAATTTTAATATTCTGTTTCTTATTTCTCAGAGAGAAAATGTTCAAGACAGTGTGAAGTATTAACTAATATGGAAGTATGGTATTTTACAATGCATGAGAATGGAGTAGGCCTCATACCATTAAGTTCTATGATACAAAAAATAACTTATTATCTATTGATATATTGGAGTGAATGTTTTGTGCATAATTTTTTTTATGTTTAGTAGTGTTTTTGTTGGAAAAACACAGTAAATAAGCCATTATGAAGATACAGGTGCGACAGTTGCCCAGGAATTGACATTTGAAAATTCATGTCAAATAGGCCTACAATTTTCTTTAAATAATTTACCAAATGTGTGAACCTCAATGGTTCGTCTTGATGTGCCACTTTTGAAATTACAAATATAACCATCAAGTTTGACCAACAGAAATGGTTGTTACAAGTGTGACAAATCTTATATACTAGCAAGGCCGTAGTCGCGGTGGGGGGGGGGGTCAAACGCCCCCCGAAATTTTATGAACAAAATATATATGGCTTTAATTTATGGTTCAAACAATATCAAAATTAAAGTACAAGTACAAATTAGGGGGCTGTGTTACCATAAAAAGCACTTCAGAGAGCTTCCAGAGGTGTTTATTATTTAGAATTTTTTCTAAACTTCAGCAGTTATGGAGTTATGTTGTAGCTTCTAGAGGTGTTTAATATTTTGAATTGTTCCTATTTTTCGGTGGTTAGGGGGTTATGTTGCCATAAAACACTTCAGATAGCTTCTAGAACAGTTTTTTATTTATAATTTTTTCAAGCCTCCGTCAATTGGGGGATGGGCCCACCAAACCCCCCCTGAAATTATTGGATGGCTACAGCCTTGTATACTAGGCTATTAAGTAACTTAGGCCCATGCTTGGTTCTTTATATAATCAATCCTGTGATGTGTGGCTAACAGACTATAAGAATATGTTGCATTACAAACTAACAAACAAGGCACACTTTAACTATGTAAGCGGGCTTGCTATTACAACTCTTTATTTATTTAGTCATAATATGTTACATTCTGTTATGGGCATGGTTAGCAAGTGTTTCAGGTATGACAGTATATAAGTATTGCTTATTTAGCCTACATTTTCATGCAGATTTATAAAGTTTTGTGGAGATTTTATTTTGAGAAATGGGTTCTTCAAATCCTTGAATCCTTAAGGATATTATTTAAGATATGAGGAGTAAAAAGTACCCTGCTTTGCCTGGGAGGAATAGTTTAAGATAAAGATAATAAAGGAGTTAAAAAGGGTCAAAAATAAATTTAGTAAAAAAATTCCAAGAAAAAAGTCAAAATAAAAAGGGTAAAAAGTGCAAAAGGGATTAAAACATTAATAAGGGTAAATCATGCAATAAGGGAAAGGTGTATTGTTTTTGGGTAAAATGGTGTAAAAAGGTGTACAAAATGTAAAAAAAAAGTTTTCTGCAACTTTTAAATTACCCATTTACCCATTTTGCACATTCTACCCCTTTTACTGTTCCTATTTGGCACATTTAGCCCTTTTCACCCCATTTATCCTTTTTCCTTATAGCCCTTTTATCCTTTTTTAAAATTTGATTAGATTTACATTTTAACATTTTTGGACTTTTTTACATTAAGTCATGGCTATACACGGGATGAATATTTTAGGGTAAACAGGTTTTTTAAAAAAAGGGTAAAAGGGTTCAAATAGTTTATTCAAACCATATATTTCCCACTACCGGCTTGCTAGGCCTGTCGTAGCTTCATATGCCTTATAATCTAGCTTAAGACTAGGACAGGCACAACATCCAGTCCCCAGCCGTTAATTTATCACTGTGAAAGGGTAAACCCACATTTCACCAATGATCAATTTTTCGGCCATGCCGGGAATTGAACCCGGGACCCTTAGCTATGTGGACAAACATGCTGCTGACTGAGATAAGGTGTCGGACTCTGATATAAACTAAACTCTTTCATTCTGCTAATTATAGCATTGATATACAGTTATCTGCTTTAGAAGTAATAACTACCCTCTCCAGCCTAATTGCAGTCTCACCAAGAATGTGTATTTTACAACCAATACAAGCAAAGAGGATACAAAGTTCATGACCTACATTATCTTCTTATTCTGACAAATGTGTGATGAAATAATTATGAATTTATAATATTATATTGATTGTATTAAAAAATAAATGTAATCAACATGAATGCCTCTAAATGACTTAAAAATGCCTAAAGCATTCCTATACATGATTAAAAATGACTTTTAATGTATGAAAACCAAGAAAATATGACCTAAAATTCTAAAATTACCAATGACATATAAAATATATATTTCTACAACTAGAGAAACATAAACAGAGTTCATGTTCTTATGAGCACAGTATGTGATGTATCAATAAAAGATGACATTGCAACAAAAAATCAAAGTCCTGGTTATGAGTTATGAGTTATAAGTTAATCCAACCTTCCACACATGAGAAAATTAAATGTTAATAAAATCAATAATGTGGAGGCCTATAAAGCTCATTTAAGGTGAGAATGTAGGTACAGAGAGCTAGCAGGTGTTCTTTATTGCAGACATCGGATGGTGGTTTCCAAAGAATGTCAACCTAATCGGAATTTTTTTTATTGTTTTTTCAAATGAAACCTTATTATGATCTTTACCCTAAAAGGTGTTATCAAACAATTCTAATAATACTTTCATCCAATGTTTGTAATTTATTATAAACTTATAACAAATTTATAAAAAACCTTTTGCTAGTTAACTTATCTACAGTAGTCCCATGGCTTCTTTGGTGCTGACTGACAGTTCACAGCTGACAGCTGACAGTCAACATACCTAAATTTTGACTGTCAAAAGTGACAGCTGCTAAACACATGTTTTTTGCATATCATATGGTTCGGCGTAGGGATACATCATTTGGTCTGGTAGCTTTTCAAAGTGTGAGCTGTCAGTCAGCACCGCCATAGATTATTTAGAGTTTAGTTATTTCTATGAAAGGTTGTCACAGTGTACATTGTGGAAAGACATGGTAGCCAACATGCCGTGAAAATGGTGAAGGTATTTAATTCAGCTCATAAATAAATTAATCATTTTATAAATCAAAACATTACCTTGCAGAATCAATTCTTATTTGCTTAGTAGTTACTACCTGTATATTATCAATTAAAAGTGGGTCAGGAATGTTTACAGTTTCGTGTAAAAAAAAAGGATTTTTTTTTCTATTAGATACTTTATAATTACTATTAATACACAAAAAAAATCAGCTGTTCATTTACTAAGACTATATACTGTAATTAATAATTTAGTATACATACTAAATTATTAATTATTTCTTAACTCTCACAGCCTAATTAGTAATACATTTAACATCAGACATTTTTTTTTACTTACTACCTGTTCAGGTTATACACTTAAGTGATAACTAAGCTCCTTCGACAGGGATGAGGCAATCTACTGTAATCACATTTGCATGGAAAGAAAGTGAGAAAAACATTTAGTAAAAACCACCTTCAGTAGACATTGCCCGGATTTGAACCCTGATCTCCTAGTCTTCAACAAGTCACAACAAATGATTGTTATCTCTTTTCACCATCCCTTTCAATAGCTTTAATATTAGTTGATTAAATGTGGACAACAGTAACCTTAATTAATGTTGAATAAAACAAAATACCCCCAAAGTGTATGTATTGTTTTATTATCATGTTGTTTTGAAGTGTTTTGATTGTAGTAGTACTGATTTCTAAAAAAAGTAGGTATAAATTAAAATATGGAGTGAAACATAAAAATTATTTGAATAGGGCCTAGGTATAAACTTAAATTAAAAAAATAAATATTAGTCCTCCTACAAACAATGGGCTGCCCAATAACCTGGTCGTGTATGGTTTCAGCATTGATCTGCACGGTCGACCTTTCAAAGCCATTCACCCCGTTGTTAGTAAATAATTACCATTTCTAAAGTCGCAACCAACGACATTAATACCTGCGTACCTATAGATATAGCAACATATTTTAGTGGATACGTAGCCAATATATATTATAAAATCATAATGGTACTTTTAATTTAGACTATAAAAAACACCCTATTTCTACAAAACCATTAGCTTACAAAAAATATAAACTTGTTTCACTTTTCTCTATATAATGACACATATTACTGCAGTTTAGCGTGTTAGTATACACCGTACAAATATTGTATTGTAATTTGAATTTAGTTTCTGTACATATAAAATCACATATTTACTAAAGAGAAAACTACGTCTTACCCGCCGGCCACGAGATGTATAATTGTATCCCGCTGTGACATTAAAACACTTTTATTATAATTTCTTGAACAATATCAAAGTTGTGTTGTTATTGGATTGCTCAACACTACACCGCTTTACATTTTACACACACACACTTTACATCGTTTCAAACTATCAATACACACTTAACGATCACTGGTTTCTTCTCGACTGAATGAACACACATTACACACTTTATGCAGGCGATGGAAAAGATACACTCGAACCTCTCTACCAGTACACATCATAGAGGCCAACCACTTCGATACATTTATTCCTAAGCGGGCGTAATGGCAGTTTAAAAGATAGATATTTATAATTCCACCTTTTTAAATAATTATTATAGGTAATATTGTCAGAATTACCGTAAAGGATCTATTTGTCCTTCAAACAAACAGGATATCATAGGCGATGAAAATATTTATATTCACGCTCATATTTTAAATGTAAAAAATCTTGAGAAAGTTATAGCTCTTCAATCGAAATTGAGCTCTACACCGAAATAGCTTGTTAGAAATAAGATTAGTGGTTGCCATAGTATATAGCCAAAATATTTATATTGCCATAGGAAACTCTCTTGTTTACAAATGAATTCATGAAAGAAGTATTTTCTAATGATTTAGTAGGCTAACTCAATAGGTACAATTACATTTCTCAATTTGTCCCTATATTAAGCTAGTTCTATCCATATCTGCATCAAGGTCATCCCATTGGATTTGACCTGAACACGATTATAGAGTTTTACATTTGCAGGACATGTCCTGGCCACTGTTATTTGTGAGAGTTGATTATCCTAACAATGTCTTGTGATGAGAGCATTGTACCGGTATGTAACTCATCATTATGTAACCCCTACCACTTACTAATATCTTAATCCCATTTCGGAACAAATATCTTCCAAAGCACCTTGTCTTCGAACACCCTAAATTAATTTTTGTCATCCAAGGTAAGAAACCATTTTTCACAACCTTAGATAGCAACTGGTAAAACTATGGTTTCGTATATTTTGCGTTTTACATTCCTTGATGCTAGCATGTAACTTATTAACCAAGTAGTAGCATGCATTTCCCGATCGTATTATTTTCCTAATTTCCACTTTAGTATAACGTAATTATTATGACTAGATAAAACTGTTCCTAAATATTTAAACTCATTTACCCTGTCAAATCATATGTTCGCAGTGATGTCTAGATTAACGTTCTCAGTATGTGCTGTCTGTGTGTGTAGTCATTTAGTTATTATTTTTCAGAATTCCCCTCTCAGCTTATTTTCTTAATAGTTATTAGTAAAATCTCTGAATTTCTTGCAATTGTTTCCTAACTATTACCCAACCAATCTAAATCACCTGCGTATTCTAATAGCTGCATTGTACCGTTTAATGACAACCCTACTCACTCTCTTGCATGATCATAATAGCAAATTCTAAGACCTAAATTTAGAATAAAAAGTAATGGGGAAAGTGCATCTCCTTGTTTCAATCCATTTTGTATTTCAAAAGTGTCTAATAAGTGATATCCAGTCCATGCCCTGCCACGCGTATCTGTCAAACATACCTCAATTACCTAGACAATTTTTTTTATATCCCAACCATAACTAAACTTTCATATAATTTATTTATTTTAAGGGAATAATAGGCTTTTTTAAAATATATGTATGATTATTGATGTACAGTTATGTTGTATTTCCAATTGTATTTATAATCCTCGCCGAATAGTGAAAATCTGATCCGTTGTTGAGCTATTTCGTCGAAATTCACACTGATGATCCCCAATAATAATTTCCTCTACATATGGTGTCAATTTCATTAAAATTTTAAAATATACATTAATAAATGTAACATTGATAAAAAAAAGTATATTTGATGTGTTAAAATGAATAATATGTTAATAATACTATATTTTGAATAAAATATAGTGATAGGAAATGTAGATTTTTGATTTTATATAAAATCTCCATCTATGAAATCGTTACATAAATATAGCACAAGCAAAAACTAGAGTAAAATTTGATCAACACTTTTATCAAATTATTCAAACTTATTCCATTCATGCATGTTAAAATTAATGAGAATAATTTTTAACTACACTAATTTTAATGGTAGGATTTTAAGAACACCTTGACTTTGAAGCTCGTTCTGGAAGGCCTTTTATCCTACCAAAATACTATACAGTAGGATTCTAGCACGAGACAAATCCGCCCAGAAGGGGCTTTCTCCCCAAATCAATAGATAGTTCGAGGATTTTTTATTGCACTTTAAAAACTATTATATGTATATATTTCCAAGATAAAACAAAATTAAAGATTTATGAATAATTTTCAAAAAATTGTATGTTTACAGTTATATTATTAACACTGTAATGTATGATTTTTGAAGAGAGAAAATTAAAACGTTATTATATTACTATTCTTTCAGTTTGTACAATTATTCACAAAGAAGAGAAGAATACAACTCTTCATTTTTATATATTATTCTTTAAATTTCAAAATACAGTGTAATATAATAATAGGTATAAGCAAATACATTTTTAAAATGCCTGATTTACCAACAAAGACTTAACAGCTGCGATAATTATTTTATGTGTAATATAACTTCTAGATATACTATTATAAAATAAAATAGCAAGGGAGAAGATGTAGATTTTATAATTTATTTAAAAATAACATTTTAGCAATTTAGTGATATCTCATTAATGCTATAATTTTGTGTTATGTGTATTTTCATTTTTTATACCGTATTTTTTTGCTATATTATTGGCCCTGTATTTATTTTATTTTTTACCATCGTGTTACATACCGTTTATGAATTGGAATATGATTATGTTCACACCTTAAGCTCTTTAGTTTAACACAGTGTTTGTTTATTAATCTACAACCTTTTTCTCTTGAAAGGTGGCAGTCTTACCTTGATTGTTGTCACTATGATCCTATCTTATAAGCTATATCATGGTGAAAAATGCAAGGTAAGACTCAAAGCTTACACTATAAATGAAGGCTACGCTGTTCTGTTTTGTTTATACACTTAATAAAACCATGCTTAGTAATAATTACTATTTGTGTAAAAATTTAAACTCATATAAGCTAATAAATATTTTACCAAACGTCATGCAGCATAAAAATAAACATTACATTAAATTTTTAAGTGGAGTTATATTATTTATAAACCATAATAAATAAATTAGATTTAATTATTAAATTATTTTTGTAGTTCCATATTAACTCTTGCGATATCTCATTTGACGTAATATAATAGACCCCACCTATGCAACATTATTATAAATAATAGTTATTAGATAAAATTAAATTGCCATTTGGCTTAAAATTCACAGATTAACACATTAAGTGGATTTAAAATTACAATTTAAAGTTGAGTTTTAATTAAAAATAAAATGCTTCTTTTTATCAAACTAGCTACGGGTTAGTTGAACAAAAAAAGAAATTGAAATTGACCTTGTGTTTTGTTTCTATCACTAAGCCGTAGGGAGAATGTATTAAGGTTGGCTATGCTTTCAAGAAGTTGCTACCGAATTAAACTTCATTGCTATTCTTTTCACGCACAGTTCACGTGGACACTGGTTACACCCTTTTAAACCTGAACGCTGATTGGCTGAAAAGACCCCTCCCCCACGTGACTCTATTTACAACGATCTTCTGTGTATTTGTGATACGCAGTAGCTAACGTCGTAGCAGACGTCACCGGCAATCAATCATGCCTGGTTCACAATAAAACAAAACTAAGAGCTTATAAGCAATCGCATAGTAATGCGATGCACACGTTGCTTATTTGTTTATAATTCATAAATTCAAAATTTTAACTCAACATAATAGATCTAATCAATAATACATTTCTTTAGTGAATCATTTTTAAACTAGGCCTACAATAATCAATATTTAATTTTAAAGGTAATATTAAAACATTATAAGCCAAAAATTAATCACGTTTAGATAGTACCTATATATATATATAAATTTTTTTTACACTTAACAATTTACCATTTTAATACAGAATAAATGTTACACACGCAATGTAATTTATAAAACGTATCAATGTAGGTATCTTATCTCCTTGAGTAGAGCTCTAGGTGATCTTACAAATTTAATTAAATAATTTTATTTAATAGGGGACGGTGATAATACATTGAAATAAATACAATACAGGACTGTTAGGTATTTGAGAGAATTTTACTGTAAGAGAGGCTGATAAAGATAAAGTCAATATGAATTTATTAAATTTACAAATGTTATAATATTATTACATTGAATAATGCAATAATGTTATTTTGATTAAGCTGATAGTAATGTGTTAATTTGTAACATATTGATTTCTTTTAAATTAAGTTTTTATGTATACATATTTATATTTATATATATAATATATATTAATATATAATACATATATATTTATATATACATAATATATTAGAAAACAAAGTATATAATTCAAAAAAGTTCTGAAACTTGGTTACTTGGATTTTGACCAAGTATATGATTTAAAAAGGTTATGATATTTTGTTACTTGAATTTTTTTTATTTATTGAGTTATTTAATTAATATTGATGTTTGTATTCTAGAAAATATTTGATTGGTAATATGATTTTATAGGTATTTATAAGAAGTTAAAAAAATATTAATTGTAAGCAAGAGAGTCCCATGCAGTTATTGATTTAATCATAATAGATTTAAGTTTCTGTTTAAAAACATGTGGGTTTTTGATGTTTTTGAGTAGTTTTGGGAGGTGGCTGTACATTCGTAGCCATGAAATGAAAGCGTGTTTTTTCCGTACTCTGTTCTAAATGAATTTAGGTATAAATCGCCACCATGTCTTGGGTGCAAGGGCGTAGACAGCTCATTTTTCTAGGGGGCGGGGGGGGGGGGGGTTAACAAATT
>CABFWO010000425.1:9448-22393 GCA_902155825.1 Timema genevievae
TTCTGGCTAACTCTTTTCCACAAAATTTTACCTCACGTGGATATATTGTACCAACAACTACAAACCAGGAACAGGGACAGTATAATGTGGCAAAATGACATTTGCATTTTTGAAAATGAGATACAGAAAGAAAGGGGGCAAGTTAATTAAATAGAGAAGCAAATAAATGAAGAGTTTCCTGAACAACCAAGAAAAAGGAAAAGTAATGTTGAATGTCCAGAGTGGGAGATGCTAAAGAAGTGTGTGATGTCATTACAACTAATGTAAAAGACAGATTTGCTTTTACTGGTCATTTGGAGGTGGCTTCTCTGTTATGCAATGAGTCATTTCCCCAATTTTCTACTTGCTTTCCGGAAGAAAAACTTATGCGAGTAATCCAACCCTACCCTTTCTTAGAAAAAGAAAAACTCTGGTCTGAATTGGGACTATTATAGAGACGACAGGACTTTGACATCAAAGGAGCAATACAATTATTGAACTTCATGGAGAAAAATAACATTATTTCAGTTTTCAGTGAGGTGACGAAGCTTCTAAGAATTATCATAACGACCCCAATGACGTCTGCTGAATCTTAACATTGCTTTTCAACACTGAAAAAATACTTTCCTAAGGAATACAACGACAAATGACAGACTTAATGCTCTATCGATGGTAGCCATCAACATGGAACTTATCACACATATGAAAGACTTTGACGACAGAGTTATGGAAAAGTTCATTAATTTAAAGGAGAGGCGTATGGACTTCGTATATAAATAATTTCTTTGTTCATTGCGTGCTAAGACATTTCTCACAAGTGTAAATAATGTAAATAATGTTGTGAGCTTGTGAGGACATTGAACATACAAACCTATATATCTATGCACATTACACAGCTGCAGAGTTTCTACAACAAATCTACGTTCTTTGGGGTGAGTTTTTTTTATCTTTGCATGCTACTTGTGATATTAATTTTTTAGTTCAAATAAATGAATATTTAACAAAACATGTTCCGAAATTTGTGTCTTCTTTCAAATATATTATTTAGATATAATTTATGAACTAAACAGGCCACGACCTCCAGCTTCTAAAGTGACGAGCCGCCAATGGATTGAATGTAAAACTACTACACAAAGTTTGTTATTCAAACACATGTAATTAAGTTTTAAGCTAACTACCTTATTTCATTATAGTTATCGAACTTTAAATATAATATTGTTTCTGAAACCATAAACTAATAACCAATTTTAAATAAATTGTAGTCTTGACAGAATGTAAACAACATAGGCGATAGCTACATATTTTAACATATTAAAGATTTTCTTCCTATTAGTACGATATTACCTGTAAAATTGAATGGTATATTCTTTAATTAAAAAAAAAATAATACGTTTATTCACTAGAAACACGTTTTTGCACAAGAACATTGCAAGAAATCGTTGAATCTGTTCCCTCGCTAGAAGGCAGACGACAAACTTAAGCGTCACGGTTTGGTCCGTTGCAAGGGGTGTGTTTATATTCATCCAGTATAGTATAGAGATCACTGGTGTGGGCACACCAAACTTTATATCCAGGGCCGCATTTAGAAATATGGCGCCCCTAGGCACATGAGCTGCTGTAGGCGCCTCGCCCCCCTCCTCAGAATCCCCTCCCTCCAAAACATCATAATGTTATTTGTTAATGAACACAAATAATAATAATGTAGTAGGCCTATGTATTGCTACAATTTACAGTATATCCCCTATAATTATATGACCACTGTGCAAAATTGTTGAGCTCGTATTTGTCTGGCACGGCTTTGCAATTTCGCATCTGAGTGACTCAATTATTAGCCGCCAGATGGCAATAGTAGACACAATAGAATTCCAGAAATACACTAGTGCTTTATGACAAGCAAGTTTCAGCTACAGCTGAGTCCACATGTGTTGTTTTAGTGAGAATTATGTTCATTCATGTTGAAGACAAGGGTTTCGGTTTCACATCACGTGACGTCGTACCTCGGAAAGGGCGCTGCTGTAAACAATTTGATTTTTTTTATGTTGCACCCCTAAAAATCTCGCGCCCTAGGTACGTGCCTAGTGTGCCTAGTGCGTAATGCGGCGCTGTTTACATCACCATACGTGAATGAAAGTTTTTTTTAATATTCAATTCGGTGATGTCACCATCTAAGTACACGATAGTCCTCCTTCCAAACCTTGTTTGCACAGTCTTCAGACAATCCACCATGTTTTTTTTTGTTTTTTTACCACGCTCGAGATCATTTAATTTAAGTAATGGAATGACGTTTTTAAATTGATCACATAAGTAGGTTGCCCATGGTTAGCACACAATAAATACGTTGGCGAGAAATGCTGGGTTATATATACGGCCAACACCTCAAACTTCGGGTGTGTTTCTGTAAACACATTCTAGAATGTTTTTAGAGTTTGGAAAAACAACAACATTGGATTTTCGACACATTAATTACGCCACGGATTTATTATTAAATGCACCGTAGACGTTCACAAAGTCAAGGTCAGTTCGCGTTCAATGTTAAGGTAGACGAAAACAAACGATTGGCTGTTTATTATTTGCTTCACACAGAAGAAACAAAAAGTTAAGTTTAGTAACAAACAATATGAACAAGTTGAAAAATACATTTTTAGCAGCAGTTCTTCTTGTTGTGGAAAGTCACATTTTGTCGCCAGCATTATTCGTCACTTGGACATGATGTGTGATGATAATTTTGAAAAGATCACCCGGCCTTGTATCTTATGGAAGCCATCACTTTGTATACCTCTAAAGCACTATTGGTGTTGTTTACTTGTAAATAAAGAGAAGTACACGCATTTGTGTGGAAAACATCAGGGATGAGGCATTTGCGTGAGGGTAGAGTCAGGTCGAAACCGCGTCCTGGCATTATATGCCCCCTCAAGCACGTTTTAAATTGTTAACCTGTAAATTAACAGGGAACTTGCATTTGCGTGCAAAACCTGAGGCAATTGCGTGGAGGGAGAGTGGAAAACAGGGAGGGAAGGAGTGCCGAGACGTGTTACAATGCTTAGATGCCCCACGCTAGGACGTGGGCTGGTAGGCCTATCGTTGATTGAAATGTACCCGCATTTGCGTGAAAGTAAAGTTGAAAACAACGTACTTCTGGTTTTAATTGAGAGCAGGAGTGTAGAGTCGTATATAAGACTTTGGCATGCTGGAGGCCACTGACATCCCTGAGAACACATTATCATCAAGGTCAGGGAAGGTGTTTATTTCTCTAGCCACTTTCACTTTCGACTTACAAACTAGCTTGATCATGGAGCAGGTCATCACATCTTCTACTCTAATATTTGTAGTTAGCTTAGGTAAGCCACACACTGGATCCGATATTTTGCCTGACAGTGTCTGGGGGTTAAACGGAGGCCCGCACACTGGCTTCGACACTGTCTTTAGAAGCCTTTTGATGTCATTAGACTAGGGATGGACATCGGACACCGATGTTTTCCAAAACATCAATGTTGAAGGTTCAATGTTCGATGTTTTTAACATCGAAGTTTATTGGGCGATGATTTTCAACCATCGATGTTGACGGTTCGATGATCGCACCATCGATGTTTGCTGATCGATGACGTGTGCGCCTTGGATGTCGCTAAAGAACATTGATTTTTGAAAATCATCGACCAACAAACATTAAAACTATAATGTACAGTGCATATATCGAAACGAGGGTTCTTATTGGCTTACCTGTTGGTAGGGATGATTTCTAATATTTAAAAAAAAACGATGTCCCTACCGAAATGATAACATCAATGAGAAAAATCATTACTTATATTTTATAGAACAAATAAAACACGGTTTTTTGTTTTTTAAATCAATTAAACTGTAACTGAAGATCATATTTAAGTGGAGGATGAGAGGGGGTGGTTAAAGGTCAGAGCTGACACCCATAGTACCGAAAAATCCACACATGTATTATATATATTACACCACACCTTGGATATCAGTGCAAAATATCGATGACTAAAAATTATCATCCCATAAAAATCGATGGTGTGATGATTGAACTTTAAATATCGTTTAAAAAACATCGATTTTCAATTTTCATTCCCACCTGTATCTGCTAGTGGGTGAAGTAGGACAAACTTTTACAAAGACAAGAGGTGACCTGGTGGTCTAAGGGTAAGGTGTCAGACTTCTGTGCTTGGAGTCCGGGGTTCAATCCTCGCTCCCAGCACAGATTTATCTGAATGCCAAACCCTTCCTTCATCTCTGACAAGATGTGTATTAATCACAACTTGTGAATGTGAGGAATGCCAGGCCTCCACCGTGGTTCGGATTCCACGTTAAACTGTAGGTCCTCCATTTCATCTCACAATCACCCTACCATTACACATTAGCGTAAGTGCGTATAACCCGAACGGGTAGTAAGACGCGGTGCTAATAATAATAATAATAATAATAATAATAATAATAATACAAGAAACTGATTGGAAAGAAAGATGGTTTCGAAATGAGTGTTTTTACAAACAGTAGACGACGGATTCATAATTTGTTTGAATTTAGTTTGAAGTTTTTGATTTATTGGATATAAATGTACTTCAGATACAGTTACTTAATTTATTTGAAAAAATAAATTAAACACGCCTGTTGTATTAATAAAAAAATAGATATCTAAAACAATCGATGATTTTTGTTACAAAACATCGATGTTTTGAAGACGATGTTTTCCTCCCATCAATGTTAAAGTATCGATGGTAACATCGATGTTGAACATCTGTGTTTTTCTTTCGATGTCCATCCCTACATTAGACGTTTTTTCCTTGTGTGACGAAGGTCCCTCAAGTTTACTATTTCAACAAGACACCTTCCGACGTATTGAACTGCGCATATGCCAGCAGCCAAGATAACTCACGTGACTACCGCATGGCCCTTAAATGGCGGAAACTCGGCTTTCATTTCGAAACAGCGGAAATAGGACAAGATATCAAGGCGTCTAAAGACAGAAAAACAGACCCCACACACTGCAACCGATGAGACTCGATGTTTTGTTTAGAAACGATATGTCTTTAATCAAATGTCGGATCCAATGTGTGGCTAACCTTATTTAGTTACTAAACATTTTACTTATTTAACTAAATTTTAAGATATACTGTGATCACTCACAGGCACAAGCACGAATGCACAATACAAGTACATTTATTTAATAATTAAAATGTAATACAGTACTTCAAATTCTCACTAAAAAATGCTATCAATAAATATAGGAGACCTACATAAAAATGCTGTTTGCTACACGACACTCGGCAGCAGACTGATGGATTGATCGTTTGGACTGACTTCCCAGCTGCTCACCCCACACACGATCTAAAGTTTACTTGGTTATAGTATTACTTGGATGTGAAACCTACTTTTATTTGGAACAGTTGTTCAATTGAGGTTGTAATTAAATGAGGAGCGGAAGGGCTCAACTCCAGGACACTAAGCAATAAAAGGGCGTTCTTAGGGCACCAAGGGAAAGGGATCACCTACTAGCTTAACATCAATAGAGAGGGCCCTGGTGCAACGTTAGTTAAAGGCAGGGGCGGCTTAAGGGCTGGGTGGATCGGGCGACTGCCCGGGGCGCTAAACCTAGTACCAACCTTACCTAACGGAACATGGGTGTGATGTGGAGATGCTAAGCATAACAATCGTAAACTTTTTGATATTAACATGAAATTTGACATATTGTTATAATTTTGTGTGATGAATAAGATAGGATCTAGTTCCACATTTAAAAAGTTCTTTTACACTGGCCATTTTTAAAATTTGGTGCCCTAAAACTGTTGTTTTTTACAATTATCTTGTAAACCATTAACTATAGCAAAGTGCAATATTTGCTATAATAAAATAACCTACAAGGATAAGATTTTTTCTACAAAACTTTATCTTATAATTTTATTTTTAATATAACTGTTTACTTACTATCGCGCAGTGAATCGTCTGAAGTATGAATACCATTTGTATAGTTTCCCTTAATTTTATTTCACTATCACGCCCAATTTACGTTAGTTTAGGGGATTATTTACCTATTTTCCTATAAGTATATGTAGAAATTAACCAACTTCGTTACAAAATTAAATAATAACGAAATTCGTTAACCCAAGAAAGGTTAGGTTAAGTTAGGTTGGTTAAGAACCATAAGTATATGTAGAAATTAACCAACTACACTTATAATCCATTCCTTCAGATGTCGTGAAGGAACTCAACCCCACCTCCCTCCTTTCCACCTCCCCACCACCAAAGTGAAGTAATTAGATCCCTCCTCCCTCCCCCAAACCCACCAAGTGGAGGAACTTGACCATAGAATTAAGTGCCTCTATCGAAAAGGAGATTAAATCAGCTTTCGTGGAGGAACTCGAACATGCCCAAATGAAGTGGTCCTATTCATGCATTTTTTTAAAATTGATCTCCACTTATTTGATATAATATGGATGATTCTATAAGATATTTAGTGTGATCATCACCCACCATTTCTTTGAAAATTTGACTCTACTACAAGCTAGCACATAAAAATTTTGAAATTCAAATGCCCTTATAAAACTATTTTGAATAGTTCTATTTTGGCAAATTTTAGACAGTTGGATGCCTCTAAAAGATATTCGAAGTTTGATGCAAGGTAATCTTTCAGCTTCAAATAGGGATTGTCATAAGGCAGTGAAATATACGGAATTGCTAAATATAAGAGTTGGTCACCATCACTACCGCTTTGTTCAACATTTTTATCACTATCATAACATCATTAACAATCTCTTCTAATTGGTGATATTTTTCTACATTTAAACTTTAAATCTCCTCTCTATTTTTAAATGTAGGTAAATAACATATTTTAAAAATATTTTAACTCTTCAACTGTTTTAAGTTTTCTTTACGCTGAACCAATAAGGTATTTGATGTTTAGTGTTTTGACCGGGTGACATGCAGTGGACCTAATTTCACAAGACCTAAAGTTTAGGAGCTATGAATTTAGGTCTTAATGATAATAAATTAAGTCCAGTGAATTTAGGTAATGTGAAGTTAGGTATTGTGAAATTAAGTATTGTGAAGTTAGGTCTTATAAAGTTTAGGTCGAGTGCCTTTAGGTCCACTGCCTGTTAGAACAGTTATAGCTATTATAAAGGAATTAATGACAAATTAATTTTGGGTCTAGTGCTTTTAGGTCCAGTGAAGTTAGGATTTATAAATTTAGATCTAGATAAGTTAGGAGCTATAAAATTAGGTGCAGTGAAGTTAGGTCTTATGGGGTTCAGTTCTTATAGCGTTTAGGTCTTGTGCCATTAGGTCTTAAAGAGTTAGGTGTAATATATGATCATTTAAATCTCATTATAAATATTCGAGCCCAGCATGACCGTTAAATAAACCACAATAAAACAATCCAACACCCCCTAGATTCTAGACCCTATGAGCTATGACCTTGTTGATGGTCGGGGACTAGAATTGTCACAATAAAGAAGTTCACCAGTTGGGAGAAGTTTTTTGGCTTTCATTTTTAATCTCTCGTGTCAGCTTCTATATTTAGTCATTGGAGTCTCGAGCGCTGGCACAGTTGCGTGACGATTGGAACGAGGAATGAATTCTCTTGGGACTGGAATACTGTATAACGAATAGAATAATTTACTGTGTGTATAGAATGGTGCTCCATTTAATAAGATTTTTTTTACAAAAATTTTATAAAATAAAAGAAAGAAAAATGTGTTTTTATGTTAAAAAAAAAGTGTGGCTCCTATGGACGCCCCCCCTCACCCTCCACCCCCCCACTCACATTCAATTCAATTGGCTGCATATCTCCTAGATCCTAACCATCGTGGTGAGAGTTCATCATAGGACGAACTGTCGACTGCTTTGGGCATAATCATAGACATCGCTCAAAGAATCCTTAGTGTGTGTGGACTGGCCATTATGACAGATGTGGCAGAGTACAGAAATAAGGATAAACTATGGAGTAGAGATTTGATATGGCAAGCTGCAGAGAACATGACTCCTCTGACATTTGTTTTTTTAATTTGCCCATCGTTGCATTGCGAATCTTAAGCATTCCTACAACTGCTGCTTCATGTGAACGAAACTGGAAGGCTTTCAGCTTGATGAAAACAAAGAAAAGGAACAGATTTACTAGTGAAAGAACAGCTAAATTGGTTCCAGTTGCCCAGAATCTGTATTTTCTCTTTGAACCAGTACCATAAACATCATACTCAGTGGAAATAGTATAATCAAGCTCAAGCCACAAGCCTGCTTCTCCTATGATAGACATGTCTGAAAGTGATAGTGTTATGAGTTTTTATTGACTCATGTAAGAGATTTTGAAATTCAATCTCGAAGAAAGAAGGAGGTGGAAAACCTTAATGGTTTTCTGAACCTAATTTTAAATTTTCTCAACATAATATACACCGTGGTTACAGACCAAATTCCATTATAGCTATAGTAATAATGCTGATGATAATAATAATAACAGTAATAATAATTAGTGTTAGTAGTGGTGGTAGTAATAGTAATAGTAGTAGTAAAAAACACCTGCTCCGGTGGCCGTATGGTCTAACGCGCTACTCTCGCACTATACTAGACTGCCGATGACAGGGAGATTGGGGTTCGATCCCAGTCGGGTGCACTGAGGGTGGTTTTCCATTCTCACTCAACGCAAATGCGGGTGCAATTTCTATAAATTCGACCTTCCTCATTCTTAACATATCAACGTAGTTAGTGCATAGGCGTATAATCAAATGGGTGGTAAGACGTGGTGCTAAAAAATTAGTAAAGAAACTAATGAACGTTATGTTCATAAATCATAGGGGCCTACTTCAATTTTTATCATCAATAAATAAATTAAAATAATTTTAAAGTTGGTCTGACTTTTGTCTCCCCCTCCCTACCTTCTGTGCTTCCTATCCACCCCTCCCTCACCTCCGTACCCCCTTTCCCCTTCTTACAACCCACTCGTCTCTTAACACACTATATTTTGAAGTAAAATTTGACCATTTCCTTTTGGTGGCACGCGCAGCTGCGTGCGACTAATCGATGTGAATGATAACTTTGGTGTATGTACGAATTAAGATAATGTGAACAGAAAATTTTGATAGGATGACAGAAGTTAATAAAATGTGTAAACTACAACATTTTTTTTAAGGAAATCGAGGTTAGTTATAATTGATTAAATAGCTAAGCTATTATACTTATTAATTACAGTTATAGCTGCATCTATTATAGATCCAACTATCGAGTCGAAGATGGCTATGTTATCTGATAGTTCGTGATCTTAATTGATCACACATATGAAGCTGACGATTTCCACACGTCCATCACAGACTAGGCCTTAAAATATGAGTGATTAATGACCAAGAGCACAGGACGATAACTCAGCGGTTAGAGCATCGGCAAACCAAACCTAAGGTTCATTTTCCTGTGTATAGGTATAATTTTTTAATTTAAATAACTATATATTATTACTCTTTTTTATTTATTTAAGGTATTTAACGTGCATTTTCTAAACCGACTGTTTATATCAGCATACGACTTATAGGCCTAAACTAACTTATATAAAAGACAGACACAACATACACCCCTCTGCCGTCAATTTATTACTGTTAGCCCACATTTCGCCAGTAAAAATTATTTTCAGCCATGCCTGGAATCGAACATGGGATCCATGGCTCAGTAGATATACACGCTAGCGACTGAGATAAGGTGCCGTACCGATAAATCTGGAATTATTTACAATCTTAGTTTACTATTTTTTTGTTTTAGAGTTGTTGTGGAAATAACAAGGAAATGATAAAAGGCTATGTCGGTTGATTACCTGTTTGATAAGTATCTGATTACTAATAATGTTGGACGAGAATAACCCTAGGATACAATATAATATGGTCCACTGAGTGGAAAGATTGCCTCTCGTGAATCCAGTCGGGACTGAGTGGAAAGATTGCCTCTCGTGAATCCAGTCGGGACTGAACCACATCATCTTGAGTCAAAAGTATAAACAATATACCGGAAAGTTTTGGTCAAACTATTATTTTTATTTTATGCACCGTGTCTTACCACTCATTAGTTTTTTACGCCTATGTACTAATTACACTAATGTGTTAGGGATTAGGAAGGTTTAATTTAGAGGAAGTGCATTCATATTTGCGTGAAGGTAGAGTGAAACACCATTTAGAGAAAACCACCCTCAGTGCACCCAACTGGGATTGAACCCTGATCTCCCCGTCTCCCAACCTTTAGTGCACACGACCGGGATTGAGCCTTATTTCTCTGTTTTTGAAAGTCTAGTCTTTTGCTAGGATAGCGCCTTAGATCATGCGACCACCGAAGCACGTGTGAGATTATTAAACACACATGAAACTCCCCCTGCAAAATTATTTTTTCCACGTGAAACTTCTTTCAAACCAACCTTTAAATCAGGGGGCCACATGAGTTTCTCCATACAGCAACTATATTCTCAAATTTGACGAATGTTCATGAATTTAATACATCCCCTTTTTAAACAGGTAACTTTAAGATACATACAACCTGGATACTAATTTAATATTTTACAAGTTTAAATTTTGTCTTTCATAAACAAACTAGCTCATGATTATTAGTGTCGTGATTGTGTCATAATAAAATAAATTGGATGTCGGGAAGATTATTTTATGGAGTGGGATAAGAGTGTGGCAACATTGGGGAACTAAACTTTAAATGCGCTGTTTCATTTCCAAAATTTTAACGTGTTTTTTTAATGAAAAACTATTAATGTTAATATACTTGGGCTTTCAATAAAGTCTAAAAACATTCCCATTTAATAAATCATTTGTATGTATACATATTTATATATGTATAAAATATCCCGGCCTACCTATTTATGTTATTGATGCGGCTCTCAAGATTTTCGACAGCTAGAATATAATAATATCTCATATGTCTTTAAATAAGAAATACCCATTAATTAACTCAACAAATAATAAAGTTTGCTAACATCATATGCTATGAGATTAAGCCGGCAAAATACAAGCCTCTAATTGTTAGATTGGCTTTGCTCCCTCAATAACGGCTATGTTGCCCGTATTGGTGATCGAATGATCCAGACTATAGACTGAATTGTTTGTGATGGAGATATCGGGTTTGAATCCGTGTCGAGTAGGTGGGTGAGTTTCAATACATTGTTTTTAATTCTTCCTCCACGTAAATGTGAGTACATTTCCTCTAAATCCTACACTTCTCTTTCCTACACCATTGTGTAAATATGTGGATAGCCCGTGTGGGTAATAAATACGTGGTACAGGTAACACAAACATATAGGCCACGATTATTGCACAGTCAAACTTTATTATTTTAGTTAATATTTATTATTATGTCCCTACACTAAATATTTAATAATTTTTATTTTAAATATGTTGAAATACGTGAAGAGAGGATGAGTAGACAATTAAGTGTAAAAACAATCCTAGCAGACTCGAATAAGATAGATGGATATTGACTTTCTTATTAAAAGTTGAGTCCGTCAGTCGAGATAATTAGTACTGTCATAGCTTTTCATCTTAGTACTCGTTTGAACTATCCACATTTAATTCCACTATATGAAGAGGAATGAGAAAGGAAGAATTTATTGGAAATTTTCCTGCATTTGCTTGGAAAGAGAGCGAGAAATTATCTAGGGAAAAAACCTTGGTATGCTCGGCCGATATTCAAATACCAACTTCCTTGTCAGCGGCTAACTAGATTAGATGTTCTTGACATTTAGGGCCGAGACAACAAACACAATTCGAATAACAACAGCTCTCCCACTGTATTCAAATAACATGTCATTCGTATGAGCTTTAAATTCTTGGCCCTTATTCCGCATTGTGGCTGTGTTTATTAAACAGCTTCATATCTAAAGGTATGTTTTTAATCTCGATGTTTAACTCAAACCATTCAAAAACTTTGTAATAACTATCATAATCCAAGTAGGTTAGCAATTAAAAGATAAATGGGAAGCACTCGTCCTTAATTGACGAGTACGGTACACCCAGCAGGGTTTAAACTCTGACCTCCCATTCATCAGACACCTAGACAAGACAATATTGACGCCTTTTTCCGTGTTCCTACCAGTGTGGATCTATAAGAATCTTGAAAATAATGTTGTTTTAGGTCTTATGGCTGCATGCCATATAAAGTTAAGTCTTGGGAATTTAGGTCTTGGTTGGGTCTTATACAGCCTAGGTCATGTGCCGTTAGGTCTTGTGAAATTAGGTATTGTGGGGTTAGGTCTTATAAAACTAGGTCCAGTGAAGGTAGGTCTTATAAATCTAGGTCCAGTGAAGTTAGATCTTATAAAACTAGGTCCAATGAAGTTAGGTCTTGTAAAACTAAGTCCAGTGAAGGTAGGTCTTAAAAAAACTTGGTCCAGTAAAGATAGGTCTTATAAATCTAGGTCCAGTGAATTTAGGTCTTACAAAACTATGCCCAGTGAAGTTATGTCTTATAAAGTTAAGTTAGGTCCGATGAAGTAAAGAAACTTAGTTTAGGAGTTGTGACTTTAGGTTTTATATATTTTATGTAGCCTACACTGCTACATACTTTTTTGAATGACATAATGATTGTTGAAATTAATTTAAATGACATTGTAAATCATTAGTCATTTTAATAGCTTTAAAGCAAAGAAACAGTAAAAGCAAAATATTGCCTAAAATATTTGTTAGTAAAAGTACAACCGCCTGACTGTCAAAATCAATTGTTATGACGTTCTGCGGTCTGCCGCTATGCGTCCGCGCGAAGCCGGTATATCCGGAGTCATGCAAATGAACAAAATATAATCGTACCAACCTAGCTACTATGCGCTACATGCAACATTATGTAACAATTAACATCTGTTTCACTTGATCATAAAATTAATAAATATTTTTTCATTGTAACACATGAATTTGAAGATATACTTTAATAATTATACAAATACATATAAAAAAGTAAAAAAAATAATTTTCTTTTCCCTAATCTCCCCCCCCCCCC
>CABFWO010000425.1:22436-70818 GCA_902155825.1 Timema genevievae
CCCCAAAAAAAAAAGCTCTGGGCCCTGGTACGGTCGCACCACCTGCACCATAGAATGGTACACCACTGAGGTCACCACAGAGTACTGGTACCATAGCTGTAACCATCGAAATAAAAGTAAAAACAACAAGCACTACTTTACATCCTTTTAGCCAAGTTTATCTTAGAAAGCAGTGGAATAAAATATGTTTTGTTACGTACAAATAATATTTCTCTATTAGAATATTTATTTTTTAAATCGTCCACCAGCACCGATTACGCTAGAAAGAGTACTTTCAAAATTGAAAAATATGCTCTCAAGGTCACATAGCTTCATAAGAGATAATATCAGACCGTATATTTTTATCTTATTATTGTTTAGAGGGCAGGGGTTGATCCACGGTCCCATTGGTCAGAAGGCGGACATAAAAATTGGATACTTCCGAAATCAACACATCTGAGTGGATCAACAGAAAAGGCGGCAGTAAAAGAGCTAGGTGAACGGACAAGACTTTATAATATAGCAGGTCAATCAGATTGAGGTATTGCAAAGATTGTTAAGGGTAACTGTTAGTTACATAGTTACGTCTAATCAAGACATGGCAGAGGGCAGCTGTGATGAAAAGCACACTTGTTGTCTTGGTTCTTCTGAATGTCTACAATTATATCATTTTAGACCCACAACAAGTTATTGAGAGGTTTGCTGAAACTAGCAAACACAGAACGATCATATAAATAACAAGGCGTAGCATACATTTAAGAAATGTTAAAATACTGTTATAAATAATGATTTGTTTTATTCATAATTCCATTTAGTTCTATCTTGTTTAGAAAAGTCCAGAATGACCTTAAAACGCCACTTTAAGAGTTAATTTTTTTTAACCCTAAATTGAACAACCTTCAGAGTAGCTCCAGTAAGAGCTCCCCTCAAAATCGCTTCCTGTTTAAGGGCGAATAAAAATAGTTTTCAATACATTTTTATATCTGCATGTTCTACCTTTTAAGTTTTATTAAAAAATGCTTAAAACAATGATGCATATTTGTATTTGTTTCTTTGTCCTAGTTTTAATTAATTGGCTTGCTTTTATTTAGTGTTAAATAAATGTAATAAAAGCCAGTTTATATTTAATACAGTTGTGTGTTCTGGCGTTGGGGATGGCCATGAAGAAAAGTGAGTTTGTAATATCTTATTTCCTTCCCATTTCAGTAGTAATTGATTCGTAATGTCTTGCCAGCTAAGCAATAGAAGGGCCGAGGGGGGCCATGGGCTGTGTTTAGGGCATCAACTTGCCTTATTCTGGCTCTGCTCAACTCTCACTCTTTTTACACTTAATATCACCAAAGCTAAATATATATATATATATATATATATTTTTTCTCTCCAACAACTAATTTTTTTGTCTTACTACTCATTCGGGTTATACGCTTGTGTACAAATTACGCTATTGGTTTAAGGATGACGAATGTTTAGTTTAGAGGAAGTGTAACCGCATTTGAATGGTGATAAATTGGGAAACCATTTAGGAAAACCACCCTCGGTACACCCGACCGGAATCGAACCATGATCTCCCCTTCATCGGCAGTCTAGTCTAATGCTAGAGTAGCGCTTTAGACCATGCGGCCACAGAAGCGGGTCACAACTATTATTATTTATTAATATTACTTGTTTAAATTGTTAAAAGCAAGGGGTTTTTTTTTGGGGGGGGGGGGGANCTAAAACTTGTTATTTTTTTAATAAACACTTTCTTATTTATTGTATAAACAATATAAATATAATGGTATCTACATAAAAAAAAAAGCTCTTCAAATAGTAGCCACCATTCTGATGTTCATTTATAATTATTTTCAAGACTCTTAGAAAAAGATAAAGTTTATTAAAACCTGGAAACTTAGTTATATAAGATTCGACCTGACCGGGATTCGAACTTTCAAAGCTACTAGAGTTTTAGCGAGTCCATATTAATGAGAGGAATATTTCCTTTTAGGTCATCATGGCATGGGGCTGATGATGATGAAATAAGTCATATTTAAATCACTTAAAATTAATAGCTACCTATAAGATAAAAACTTTCTATATGCTTATACCTGTGAAATTTATTAAGGTCTTTAAACATTTGAAAAATTGTAAAGTTATCATTTATAAATAGCAAATTTCATCATAATAGTTCTAGTTTTATAAATAAAATGTATCTCTGACATTTATTAGTAATCCTAAGAGGAGTTAACACATATAATATATTAGTGCCTTTTTTATTTCAACACGTAAAAAAAAGCAATTTGTAAAACATGGATTATTTAAACCTCTGTCACGATAAAAAATGCTTCTAGAGGCATTCCATATTAATTAATTTCCTTCGCCTTCTTCCAAAAATACTTAGCCTAGCCACGGCCTTGCTAAATAAGAAACAATCGATGCAATATTTCAAGGAGGCTTCAACAAAATAAATGCTCGTGTTGTGATCAAATTAATTATTATAGGAATGCGAGGGTTGAAACATAACAAGTGTGTAGTATAGCATCACAAATGAAAACTAAACACAAGACTTAAAAATAAGTATTCCAGTGTTGCTGTATTGCCCCTATAATGTAGGATTGGTTCAAATTTCTGCTTTGCTGTGATCGATGGCTATGATTTAGTTTCGGTCACTGCTGTGTGGGTTTCCACTCAACTCGACCTGGAGTTCCGTCACTGTGACACAATTATTGGCATCGGCTAGCCACAACCAAATTATAGTGATATCGTTATAAGAAACATTGACTTCGTTACTTACCAATAAACAACCCTTTCACTTCTGCATGATTCCAGGCCATGCTATATTTATGTTAATCTCCAAGACAAGAAGATAGTGAACATTTCCACAGACAGGCTCGCCCTCTGTTACTTCCCACACTCCACAATCCTTATAAACAAAGTCAAGTCCATGGACTGAACGGCCAAACTGCTAACACGTGTGGAACTTAATGAAGATACTCCTCTCCTGCAGTGACGACTTGCCGCGCCACTGGAATCGGACGGGAAGCATGAAAGAGACAGCGGCAGGGAGAAGGGGAACAAAACACATGCTAGTGACTATTTTAGCCTACACAATATGACAGTGACACATCTACCAGATCCAGAGGCGTTACTTTCTGACCATCACAGGCGCTGGGACATTTTAGTTGGGAATGGGGGTTACAAGTGGGAAATTATTGATTTAATTATAAGGGTGTTTGGCGAAGCTTCGTTAAGGGGGAAGGGGTGTGTGGCCAGCATCTCTTTGAGCAAGTGGTGGCTGGTGATCTAAAAACTAGGGTGTTCACAGTATTAAAATTGTAATAAAGAATATTGCAAATATACACATATTTAATTTGATTATATCAAGGCAATATCAAAAAAGATATGGGGACATATAAAGTATGATTAAATCAAAATAGCACACACATACGTATATATAGGCCTACATAAATTATATATAATATATTATAATTTATATAGTAGATCTGTCTATATTAACTCGTGTTAAATATTACCTATATTATATAACCATATACATATACATACGTACATAGGTACATACGTAGATACATAGTACATAGATACATATGTGCATACGTACGTACGTAGGTACATACGTAAATACTTACGTACGTAGGTACATATATACATATATACGAAAGTAGGTACAAACTTACATACATACATACATACATACATACATACATACATACATACATACATACATACATACATACATACATACATACATTACACACGTACACACGTACACACGTACACACGTACACACGTACACACGTACATACGTACATACGTACATACATATATACATACATACATACATACATACATACATACATACATACATACACATACATACATACATACATACATACATACATACATACGTACGTACATATTATGTACATATATAGATAAATACATACATACTTATATACATACGCAGGTACATACATGCATGTATACGTACTAAGGTACGTACATACATACATACATACATACATACGTACATACATACATACATACATACATACGTACATACATACATATGTAGGTATATATATACATAAAACCATACGTACGTAGGTACATTCATAGATACATAGATACATACATACATACATACATACATACATACATACATACATACATAAGTACATAGGTACATACATAGATATATACATTTATACATATATATATACATACATACGTACGTAGGTACATACATAGATACATATATATACATACATATTTACGTAGGTACATACATAGATACATATATATACATACATATTTACGTAGGTACATACATACGTACGTAGGTACATACATACATACATACATATATAAATACATATATAAATAACTACATACATACATACATACATATATAAATACATACATAAATAACTACATACATACATACATACATACATATATACATACATATGTACAAATGTACATACATATATACATACATACATAACTACGTAGGTACATACATATATACATACATACATAACTACGTAGGTACATACATATATACATACATACATAACTACGTAGGTACATACATATATACATACATAACTACGTAGATACATATATACATAACTACGTAGGTACATACATATATACATACATAACTACGTAGATACATATATACATAACTACGTAGGTACATACATACATACGTAAGTACATACATACATACGTAAGTACATACATACGTAGGTACATACATACATACGTAAGTACATACATACGTAGGTACATACATACATAGGTATGTACTTACATACATACATACATACGTACGTAGGTACATACATACATACGTAGGTACATACATAGGTATGTACTTACATACATACATACGTACGTAGGTACATACATATATACATTCGTACGTAGATACATACATACACACGTACATACATACAAATATACATACTTACATACATATACATGTACATACATACTTACTTAGGTACATACATATATACATACATAGATACATATATACATACATACATACATGGTTCATTCTAGAAAAAAGGGACCTTTTGGAATTATAATTTTCGTTAAATTTAACTATGCTTATTCCAGTTTAAAAATAATAATTATGTTTCATAATATTGTTCTGATATTGGAAATACTAATGATCACAATCTTTTCAACCTTTTACATGATTAATACAAAATTATATAAAAACATGTGAACGGAGGAGACATACAGAGTAACGGAGGACGCACCATATGTAAACAAGGGGAACAATCTGGAAACGTGGATACCTTTGAATAAGTACAGCAGTAGTATGGTAATGAATGTGGGTACTAAACAATTCTACATATTTTCAAACAAATTTATAAATATTATTTATGTAAAATTAGATACATTAACTAGTAATAGCTAAAGATATTAATTGATTTTTAGGAAATTGCGTTTTAATTTTATGGAACATGTGCTGGCCCCGCTTGTTTATAGTTGGAGGGTTTAGCACTTGAACAATATCACTCATATCTATGACAGAAGTATCCTCTTTTTCAGGGAAAACAAACTTTTCCCCGACAGAATTTTTCAAGAAAGACACGATGAATTTTTCATGTGGGTCCACAGCCTGTATAACTGCAATGTAATGGCGTATAGATTTTTTCCCCTTGACTTCCACTACCACGAAGTCATTTACATCCAACTCCTTTTCTATTGTTGGCTCTTCAGCCTCAGATTCTGAGTATATATCGTCAACAACAAGTTTGGTTGACTTTGGACCAGTACAAAATTGCTAAGGAAAATGCTTTTTGAGCTTGATTTTGACTATCAGATTTTACATTCTTACCAATTATTTCCACTTAATTTTAAGATCAGCTAGGAGTGTCCATTAACCCTTAAAACATAAAAAATAGATTAGAAAGGATACAAGCTAGCTGAATGGCTATAGCTAGCCATAATGTGTACACTTCTCTGTTGATTTACACTGCATGCAGGAAAGACGACGCACTTGTAGCTCATCTGATTCCTTGTTCCAAATAACTTAATGTGTACGCATCGTTCCCTTAAAAGCTGGAATTGTCTTTTGATTTGGAAGGTGTTCATCTATTTTATGGAGTTGACTTTCATCCATTTTCATTATGTGGATACTCTTAACCTCTCTCTGTAGCACTTCATACAAGACTTGAAAATTGGGGATGTTGGTGCCTGTAGCAACACGTCTGTCTGCCGTTCTCTTCAAACAGCCTCCAATACCATCTGGAGCACCCTTGCCATGTCCAGCTTCTGAGTAGTGCCAATGAATGGTTTTACACACACCCAACACATATGGTAGATAGTTCCCAATCAGATGAAACATTATACGATTTCTGTATTGAGTCGTTGGTCCGTCACTTACAAAATGAACAGTTTTTATGTCAGTTATATAAGTCTTCAGTTTTTCAATTACAGGCAGCAAGTGAGCACAAATGGCAGTGGAATCGTGTCTCAAGTTCTCTGCGAGCGTCCCAAAAGACACAGTTTTTACTGATTGAGTTTCATTTGAGAAAATATATGCAACAACCGTATGCAGTGAGACTTGACCTTTTGATGAGCCAAAATGTGCTGCCTGGACCTCGCTTGCATATTTACAACCGTAATTCTCAGAAAAATCCATGTGGATTTAAAGTTCATCTGAACTTAAACTTGTCTTTATCGAGTCCAAGACATGATACTGATCCTTTATGTTTGTGTTATGCTGTAAAAACTTTAAAATTGACTTTTCAAATTCTAAAACTAAATCTTTCTTTTTACATGTAATGTTTTCCTTTACCGTTTTTTTGGTAATCTTCTCATTTTCTTTCACTATAATATGAGATTTTTTCACAAGCCATTTTGTAAGTATAGTTTCCTCAAGCTTTTCATACTCGTGGAACTCAATACTTTTCATGCAACATTTCTTACATGTCCTTTCAAGACAAGTTACCTCAGATTTGTCTTCACAAGTCATGGCTTGAATAATATCTCGAGGAGAACTTTCACTTATCATATTTAAAAATTTAAGCTTTTTTGTAAGTAGGGAAAGGTTTTCATGGATGCTACACAAACAGGTGTCTCTGTCTTTAGCAGAAGAAGGTACTACCCAAAAAGGTCTATACTGACAGAACAAAGCATATGATATCTTTAAATCAGGATACAGATTTTAAAATTTTTTGTAGAATGTTTTATTTAGAAACCTTTTCTAGTCCTTAACTTTTTTCCTTGTGACTGTTTCTTTTTTACCTGCTGTCAATCTACTATTTTAATCTTGTAGTAAGAAGTTGTGTACGGTTTTTTTAACTAACGCTGGCAACAAGGGATTTGAGGCCCATCGCGTTCTCGCGGCAAAAAGTAAGACGGTGGATCTTTTGGGGTATCTACACGGTGATGTGTTTAACCAAGAGAAATACCTTTTGAACGGCATCGAACTCAGAGTCAAGTTGGTCCGTTCCAGAGACGGATTTAGTCTTATGTCCGTCTCTGAAATCCCGCACTTTAAGGTTCACATAGTTGAATAAGGTCTTCTAGTGCGACGTGTCAGAGTTGCACCTTCTATGCTTTTGGCACATGCCAAGGCATTAAACGTTAGTCTCGCAAAGTATCCCATCACCCACGTGGAAGAAAAACACTCACTATTCCTACGGTTGTGCAAGGGAAATCACTGGACAACGTATTCACCAGACAATTACCCAAACGATGCATCGTGGGATTTTTATCAAACGCCGCATTCAACGGAGATGCCACCAAGAACCCGTTAAACTTCTAAACCTAAGGCACGAACCATTTCTAGCTTTACTTAGAAGGGGAACAAGTGCCGTCGAAACCGTTACAGCCAGATTTTTCAAACAGCAACTATGTCATGTCCTACCACACACTGTTTTCTGGAACCGGTAACAATTTTAAGAACAAAGGTAGTGACATCACACGGGAAGCCTTCCCTAAGGAATATCATCTCATGGCTTTCGATCTCACACCTAATCTATCCACCCACATGACATCGCATTGGAATTTGACGAGGCATGGCTCTCTGAGCATCTAAGTGAGCTTCACCAGAGCTATCACCGAAACCGTCAACTGTATCGTGTACGGAGAGTTTGCCAACATCATCACCATCGACAAGGACAGAAACGTCGTGACCGATTATGGGAGTTAATATAAGCGGCTTCCACCCCTTACACTCGTCATTTAAATCATGGACGTCATTGTGGATTTCCAGAGCTTCATCGACGACAGCAAACAGTTTATCGTCAAGGAACTGAGTGTTTTTATCTGTATACGGTACATTACTTCAACATTGGGTGTTAAAACCCCCATTCGCTATCGAGGAACTTTCCGCCGATGCTAAAAAACAAACCGATTATATCGTCAACAAAGTGCACGGTATTCCCTGGGATAGCGGTGATGTGTATTACAGCCTGCTTGAATCCCTCATCTCCCGTTTCACAACGCATGCAGAAATCGTCTACGTCAAGGGAGCAGAAAAAAAGTTTCTATTAAAATACACACCTACGCCCATCGTAGATCTGTACGACAGAGGTTGTTCGTCGTTGAAAACATTTAAATTGTGCACATAGTTCTGTATGGAATTTCTGTTCGGCCTCCATCGTTTGGGGAATTCAAGATTGGATGATTGAAGATGGAGACGCCCACTTTAAGATGTGCGCTGAAAACAAACCCGGGGTTCCGTTCTGTACGGTCGGGTGTTTTCCCTGCTGATCAACTACCCGTAAGAATAGCCTGACCTGCCACTCTCGTCATTAACACGGATCCACACACCAAGCCTGGGACGCATTGTGTCACCATCTTTATCGAAAAGAACGGCGTGGGGGAATCCTTCGACTGTTATGGTTTTCCACCCCGTATAAAGTCACATCTGGTATTTATACGCTAAAACACTTCCCGCGCGTCTCATAACAAGCTACAACTTCAAAGCATAGCCTCGGACATTTGTGGTCATTACTTTCTCATGTACCTTCTCTATCGCGCCCAGAACTATACGATGAAAACTTTCCTAATCCTATTCTCGCCCACCATCATACAGGCAACGACGCTAAGGTAGTGACTTATTACAACACATTTTTCAAGACTGTAGGGTCCTGCCACCCCTCAAGAGACTGCGTCTAATCAGCGTGTGCCTATTAAATTGCCGTCCCGACGGCGTGCCGCCCATAACCGCGACAGCCGTCGAAGCGATCAAACATAATTGAAGGACTCAAACGGGTCGCCTATCTAGCACCAAGCTGGGCGCGTCTTTGTGTTTGTGAAGTGTAGGACCTCGTCGACGTCGCCGTTAACTGCAGGGATATGTGGTTAACACCCATCGCACGCTATTGCAACGATTTGATCGACACACTCGTCGTGGATGTATGTGACACGCTAACAGAATCAGTGGATGTCATCGATCTCAAACAGCCTAAAGTAAAAACGCATATCAGAATCCTGGATCTTATCAGTGCTTCCTACTATACACGTCAAGTCGTCGGTTTGGTCTTTAACATGATGGATTGTGAACTAAAAACGATTTTACTAACACATTTAAAAGACACTATTGAAAAGCTTATGAACGAATATATGCGTCACTCCTGTAAAAGTGTATAATAAATATTATGTAAGTCTGTTAAACCGTTAATGTATGACTGTATAATCCTTTAATGTACAATAAGTTTATGTTTTGTAATATCATGTTTTATTCACGCAAAACCTCTCTGTTCCTTACACGTAGTGTAACGATATACGAGTCTCGACTTGTCGAGCCGGCAAACTGACACCAAACATGAACAGGGTTAATGACCTATTGTACTAGCTCACGGTTTCAAGGTCACGATCAAATCTTGTCTCAATTTGTCTTGTCAAGCTGTCAAACTAGCGCAATTCACCAGGGAAAGCCCATTTCTACATAGAAGGGGAAAGGGGGAGGGTTACCATGGTCAATGACCTAGCTCGCTGTTTCAAGGTCACGATATATTCTTGTCTCGATTTGTCTTGTCAAGCCATCAAACTGGCGCCGGGTTGTGACAGTGCGATGACGATATCGGTAAAACCCATTGTAGGGGGGAGGGTTGTCAGGTTCAATGATCTAGCTCATGGTTTCAAGGTCACGATCTATTCCTGTCTCGACTCGTTTGTTCGGGCTACCAAACTGGCGCCAGTCACCAAATGCGACATCATTCAAGGTCGTGATCTATTCTTGTCTTGTCGAGCTGCCAAACTGGCGCTGGGTTGTGACACCGGTAAAACCCATTACCACATAGGGGTGGGGGAGAGGTTGCGACACCGATGACGGGAAAGGGGTGGGGATTACGTCATCATTCAAGGTCGTGATCTATTTTTGTCTTGTCGAGCCGCCAAACTTGCACCGGGTTGCGTCACCGGGCAAACCCATTACCACATAGGAGGTTGCGACACATGCCTTGAAGGAGGGGGAGTGAGGGGAAGTTAAAGGGGTCTCAAGGCAGGTTAACCATTTATCACACTCTACGCTAAGCGCTCGTTGGGAAAGGTTCGTACCGTGTGTTCCGGAAAGTGAAAAGCTGGCAAACAACTGCCAGCCGGTCTCATTCTTTGCTACGCTGCCGTCGGGAGATGTTCGTGCTGTGTGTTCCCGCACCCGACGCCGTGGACTGCACGCCAATAAATAAAATAATAATCTCCAACGCCCATCCCAATCCTACCTAGGTATATAAAACATGTTTGGTTAAGAACCAACATATTTGGAATACTGGAAAGGGGGTCAGGGGGAGGGGAGGGGTTGGGGATAGAAGGAGGGGAGGGGCTCGGGGGAGGAGCAGAGTTCAAGAGATGGGGAAAGCCAACAGCGAATCAGAGAGCGACAACATTACGTAACAGCCAATCAGAGAACGACAACAACATTACGTAATCATCACAATACACACTCTCTCCACGTCGGGGTCAAAGGTCAAATTTTACCAGGTGGCCATCCTAGGTGGTCACGCGTCTTTCTAAGTGAGGTCGGTTATTACTTTTTGAAGAAAATAAGAAAACTAAGGTGTACTCATTTATATTAAATATAACTTTAGCTTTATCTAGGAACCAAAATAGTTAGTAAACCAACTTTCAGCAATATCTCTTTGGCTTAATAATATGCGTTGTTTGCTAGTTTTCATTCTTTATGCATCTTTAATGTATGCATTATAATGGATCAAGAGTGCACTTGCTGCAGGTTATTTGGATTTCGTGCCTAGACTAACCATCCTCTTCTCGTTTATGCGGTCCTGCTCCATCGAAAGTGGTCGGCAGGAGGCATTCATGAGTAAAAGTACTGAGTGAGAGAAATATAGAAATATTTCGAAAAGTATTATTTGCATATAAATAAAATCATGTTTACTGTAAGAAACATATGTTTTTAAATATTTCTTTTTTTTTCCAGTGTTTTCCCAACATTTTAAAAATTCCGTTTATGAGACTTTTTGTTTTAAAAAAATTATAATATATGTATACTATTATATTAAAATATTTTATATGTATATATATTTGAAACCCTCACGGTAAAAGCTTTTCAAAAGTACCCGCATAATTGGGTAATAATAATAATAATAAAACGTAAACTTACTTTTAATGAATCCCAAATTCCGTTATTAGTTTTTTTTTTCAAAATTGTTACCAACCCATTCTATGTGGGCACGCTAGCACTTAACTGCAACCCAATCTTTGGCTTTATATGTCTAACCATTCAAATGTTGAGATCTGTGTAGGACCAAAAAAAGATATATAACGTGAGTTTTTCATAAGGGTTCCATTCTTGGTACGGAACCCAAAAAATGAGTTGTGACTTTGAGTGTAACCTACGTGTGTTTATTTTTTAAATTCTATCATAATTTGTAAAGTTATATTATTATAGTTTAGAAACAAATGTATACCAACAATTTTTATTCTCTTGTAGGCTGTATTTTTTGTAGTTTATGTGTATTTTAAATTCATTTGTAATAATGACTAAACTAAAACAAGTAGACTACACGTTGCTATGAAGAATTAGTAGTAACTTGAACCATTAATTTTCGTCCACATTTTTATTTAATCAGATACATATTCGATACAATTTAACATGTGTAGGCCTACAATCAGTTACAATAATAATATGACAAATATTTATAATAGTGTCTAAAAATTTACAAAAATCTTTCGAAACATTTTCTTTACACAGATTGACATCTTGGATCCTAACTATTAGTTCAAACCCAGCCGAGGTCGATGGATTTTTCTTGAGCATTAAAAATACGTAGCACAACTTCATTCGGAGGGGAAGTAAAGTCGTCGGTCCAAAGTCGATTGTGGCATTTAAAATAACTCTGGAAGGTGTGTGAAAATACCTTTCCCGGAAGAATTGGAAGGCCCTCTCGCTATCAATAATAGAAATTCTCGTTTGCTGATATAATCACTTGGCGCATAAAGTGCATGTTAAATACCTCAAATAAATAAAATAAAGAGACTTTTAGTTATAAATTACCTATAGGCTAAGGCTCTCTCACAGTGAAGTAATAACCATAAATAACTTTTTTTGGTTAGCAAGTTTTGTATATTTTGTATATTAATTTATCAAAAAATAAATGTTTCTTTGCTTTGCGCCTTATTTATCATCCGGGCATTACACATTACTATAATGGTGTAGTCAGGAGTAATGTAGCGTTACTAGCAAACTTACCCGCACGTGATTAGGTTAGGTTTGATTATAGTGGGAAATTATTTAATTAAAACTTCCCTTAGTACACTAGACCGGGATTCACCCTGCATCCCAGGGCTCTAGGTCTTGAAACGGTTGAACTGTAAAAATAAGTGACGTCAGACTAGTGACTAGCCAGGCAGTTCTCCCCAGCCGAACACCTTGCGAGACAGGTATTGTCTGTCAAGTAGGGCAGAGAATGACCAACACACGACACTAATGGCACGCAAAGTCATTTTAAGTTCCGACCTTAAGGTCAAAGTAGATTAAATAAAATAAAGTCTATTATATCAGAAAACAAATAGATTGGTTATTTCGGTCAACTTCACTTCTTGCTAAAATCTCAATAACTTTGTTCATCCCCTATTACAATCTCCAAATAGGCCTATTTTTTACTGTCCACGATGGGGAAAGAGGGCAGTAGTCAGGTAAGGTTTGAGGTTTTGGGCTATAGCTACACGCACAATACCAACAGCGTAGAATATAGATAGGGGTATGACAGAAAATAATGTTGGCTACCCCTAAACCCCTAATGTTGAAACTTGCAAAAAATAAACCTCGCTACTCATGAGCTCGTAAATCGCAGGCTGTACCAAAACAGAGCTAATTTTGAAAGGTTGCTAATCTCGTACGAGTCGGTGTGGCGTTGTTTCACTTGCGAATGAGTTTTCAATCTGACAACACTGTAAAACCTTGACGTACCAGAGGATTAAAGCGAAGGGATGCTACAATCCGCCATTCTACAAGATACGCAACTGAAAGTAAACACTATTATTGTATTGAGTGCATCATGTAATTCGATTTGTTTAGTTTTATTAGGAAACCATCTTCCATTTGAATGCATCTAAGTTTATTGTCTAAAAAATTTCTCGGGTTATTTAAGTATGAGATAAACATTACCATATTTCATATGTTCCTAAGTTCACTTGGTAGCATGCTTGTCTGAAGCACAGAAGTTCAATAGATCAATTTCAACTAGAATACGATGTTTTTTCGGAATAAAAAATCACTTGTTAATAATTTGAATTCAGTAAAATATTAATTTATATTCACAACTATTTTTAAAACATAAATATGCACTAAATGTTTTTACTATGTGATTAATAATTAGCTTGCTTAGCCTTATTTTTAATGTATACATTTTTATATCATAAACACATTAATTTAATTTTTAAATAATCACCTACATATAAAATTTTATAATTAATGTACTGATTTTAATTTACTACCTTGTTAAATTATTTTTAAATAAGAATTTTGTGGTATGCTCAAATACCTTATATACTTCTAAACAAAATTTCAAAACATATTATATGCTGATTAATACAATAATTTAAAAATGAAAGGTTTTTTCAGTCTTATAAATAAAAAAATAATTTTGAACTTTCAGGGTTTGAACACCTGAATTCTTGATCATGAGGATGGCACGTTACCACCTCAGCCAAACTGACGGTCAAAGAAATTGAACAAAAATTCATAAATATATTGAAATTTCACACAAACAAATGTTTTTATCGAAGTATTGATTAAAGTGTCCAAAGCAATCTTATTTTTTACTTCTGTAAAGATATTTTGTATAATAGTAAGATTATTTCAACAAAATCACTCTCAGAAGGTTGCAACTGAAGAGGGGAATGGCGTCCGAACCGAACGGGTGGTGAGACGCGACGGTGAAAAAACAAATAAAAAATTTGACTAAGATCGAATGCCTGATACACAACATTCAACAGTAGCTCATGGAATGTTACAAGGTAAACCCATCGATTTTTTTTTATATCCCACTCAAGTTCAAACATGATTTACTAAACTTCTCCCTTGAATCGTATCCAAGAATGATAAATAATTAATAATGCCCTTATAGTAAAGTTATACTCGCAAAGAAAACTAAATAGCAGCCGTAAATTCACACAAAGTGGTGAAAATATGTTTATTTAGAGAAATTATCCATAATATTCATTTTAATCCCTTTTTTTAAATATGTCAATATTCGAACTACGCTGCCACATTTTCTCAGTTAGAGAATAAAATAATATGTTTAAGTCATGTAAAAACGTGATTTGCAAGGTAAGTAGAAGAAATATACAAAAACCGACGATGAGAGAATGATGTCAGTTATTAACCAGAATAGAGTTATATTTGATTGATAAACAATTATTTTCAAAATAATGAGGTATTTCATGTGCATAATTTTTAGCACAAGATTCGAACCTTGTCCTCTACGTAATGATTAACTGGAAGACACAGCATGAGAAACCACTTAAGAAATACCACCTAATTAAACCCAATCAGTATTCGAGCCCTGACCTCCTTGTCACAGGCAAAACGGACTAAATTACTCTGACATCCAAGCTAGTTTATACGTTGTATTCCTCACACTTTGTCATATAAGATCCTCCCGTATCGCCCCTCCTTATTTTGACCCTCCTAGAAAATGCTCTTATCTAATATCTCTTTGACTCTGGAAGCCTAGCCTGTAACATCCAATGGAATAACTACACTCTAAACTATCGAAACGCATGGCTGAAGAGGACGTTGCTTATAGTGTGTTTGTTAAGGCAGGCCAGGCCAGCCTATTAAACCACGGAGCAGGATTGGTTTGCTGTACGCATTTCATGGCAACAACCAATAAGCACCGACTCGAAGGCCAAACAAAACAAACTAAAAAAATCATTCAATATGAAGATTATATACGTATAACACGATTCAACCGCTTCGGTGATCACATGTTCTAGGACGCTACCCTCGAAATAGGCTAGACTGACAATGACGGAGATATCCGGGCTATAGCCCACTCTGGTTCACTGAGAGGGTATTTTCCTAAATAGTTTTCAACTCTCCCTCTACAAAAATGTGGGCACACTTCCGTTAAGTTCAGCCTTCCTCAGCATTAACATATTAGAGTAAATAGTATACAGGCGTAAAACCCGAATGGATGCGGTGCTGCGGTAAATATATATATATATATATTATTTGGTTCTGAACCTACATAATGCGGAATTATCTAAACTTACATATTAATATAGTGCTTCCTTGAAAAAAGGAATAAGCACATTAAAAATTTTCTATGCCACAGTAATGAGCCAGTAACTTTTTTAAAATGTTTAAACCTAGTATTAAAAATATTATACATTTTAAAATAACCAATTTAGCGTGAAAAGCCCTACCTAGAAATTAATGTAGGCCTAAATCAATAAATCCTTACTTCTCTACTAACAGGGGTGGGTTATGGGTGGTGATTAGAATTTTCTAGTATATTATTCCCACCTGCTTGGTATCAAACCTGTCCTTGAGCTTATGAACATACTTTTGCCCACAACATTGTAATGTATGGGATTGGGAAAATGGATATTGAGGACCAAGGTCTGCTTATACAGACCGGCCAAGTGGAGCCAGCCTTTGGGCTAAATAAATACATTCTTATGTTTTATAAGATAATAAATATATAAACGCAAACAACAGATTAGTTGATAAACGAATCATATTTCACGTGTGTAAATATCTAGCAATTCTAGTCCAGTTTTTCGATTATGGGGAAGTTAGGGCTAGAATCTCAGCCGAACCTATTGAGGGTGTTTATTCCTAAATTGTTTCGAACCTTTCCTCCATGTAAATATGGTTACATCCACATTAAATTCGATCTCCTTTACCATAGCTCACTCGCGTATTATTATGCGTTTAGCACAGAATGGTTAGTAAGACGTGGTTGTAAATTTTGTTTGATATATATAAATATATTTTAACACCTTTTCTTGGTTATATTATCCCTTTCGCTGTAGCACGGAAAAATGCAATAGAATAAATTTTCTACATTTCTTTAAATGTTTTTTGAATAGAATAAACTTTATTTTTCATTACCATCTCTGAAAATTCCGACAAACAGATATGAAGTGGATATAATATTATGATTCTTGTTTGTCAATGAAAAGTTATAACACGTAGAAAACTAAAGAGCAATTACATATGATCAATTTACATTTAAAAATTAAATTTTTACTAAGATACACTCACGTGCTCACTAACGATATAATTGGTTTTAAAATATGATCATTCAAATAAAAATATTTCTATCATCTTCATAATATTGTGAACGCCAAACTATTCACTGTCAGGACTAACGGAACATCACCGGCAGACAAACTCCAACGCCACGCCTTCAACTTCCACTAGGATCTCCGTTTCAAACCAACTCCGCTACCACCGGGATGATTTATTACACTTTGCTGCAAACCGGCAAATTAAGTCATCGCATGTCAGGCCACCACTTCACCGGGGATTCTCAGCTCAATCCTATTTATATAGAAAATCTATTATTGAATAAATTGAATTCCTTCAGATATAAATAACTGCACAAAAATGGGCTAAGATGAACCATAAATATTAGGCAACATAAAAAAAATCCTGTTGGAACTTCTTCGGGACTCATTGCAAAACACCTGATTTATCATAGTAAAACATATCTGAATTAATATCCTACCAAAGAAAGAAAAACTACATTACAATCGGTTATGTGTATATATATATATATATATATACACACACAAATATCCGGATGACACTTCACCAGGACTCACACCAAAACACCGGATTATAATTATTACACTAAAAAATGCCTTGATAAATACTCTACAGAATAATAAAAATTACACCACAGTAATTATGTGGTTCCATAAATATATACAAACAATCGGCTGGCCCTTCACCGGGACTCACACCTAAACACCTGTTTATACACAAATAATGATAAAACCTGCCTGGATATTGGTCCAGTATAAAAGTAAAAACCGCACCGCAGTCGGTTAATTGGTTCCGGAGATCCTAAGTTACAGATATAAATAAATCCGGCCGTATCTTTAACGAAGACTCAAACCCTGACTGTATGTATGCGAGATCCTCCCTTAGCAGACATCCTAACTAATATAAATAAATGCACTGCAATTGGTTATTAAGTTCCAGGTATCTTTGCCAACACATAGACATTCTTAAAAACAGTAGAGAACTACAATATTTTTTTAATTAACAATATTTATTTACATTCCAAACCTTAAAAAAGCAGGATATCATGTAAAGTGTTTCCAAGCTTGTAAACAAAATACAATGGTTCTCCTTGCTTTTCAATTATTTAAACATCCTTACTCTTATATTAATAATTGACTACAATATGGCCAGTTTTAATGTTTGGATTCCCAGAGTTGATTTAGTAAAAAAACAGATTTGACAAAAAAAAAAACACAATTAACATTATACACTTAATTTATTAGAAAATGATTATCAACGTAAATCTTATTAAACTACCAATTTTCTCAATCAAAGTATTTATCAAAAGTTTTTACCAATAGTTATATTGTGGCCGTTATGGTAACAGTAAATAAGATATGGAATCGAGCTATGGTCCCACAAAGCTATAGACAATCATATAAACGTTGAAGAAACAAATAAATTAACTATTATAACTAAATATGTCCAATAAATAAGATTTTACCAAATATATTTTTTTGTCCACCAGGAAATAATATAAAATATTTTAAATAAGGTTTGGTGCCCTTAAATTATCTAAGTTTTTTTTTAACTCAGCTTCTTACAAATAAAGTAAAAGTCTTTTATAGTTAATATGTTATTTACTTTACATGTGTGGAATATAATAATTAATAAATTCATAATTAGCTATACACAGTAATGAAGATACTGGAAAAGAGGGTGACCTGGTTTAAGGTTACATGTAAAACCAATAAATGTGCTGCCAAAATAATGTGTGGCGTGGTTAAATCTTTAAAAGATAAAAATAAAAAGCCAGCCCATATATTCCATATATTCAATTAGACAGAACATAATTAATTAAATAAGTACGTAACGAATAATTGATTTTATTAGGAAAGGAACAAAAAGGAAAATTAATTTAGTAGATCAAACCATTTGGACATCCCAAAAGACATATCTCCTCCCCCCTTACTCCTTCCAGACAGGCAAGAAATAATTTAAGGACTTAAGGCTTTCTCTAAATCCGGCCTTGGGCGTAGCTAGGCTAACTATTCTGTAGTCATGTGAGGAGGTATAGCATACCGCACGGGCTGAGCCATAAAGTTGCTACCTTACAATCTCGACGGAGTGTACATACATGTATACATACATACAAACGTACTTAGGTACATACATACATAAATACATACATACTTACATACGTACGTAGGTACATGCATGAATACATACATATATACATACATTCATACATACGTAAGTGGTACATACATACATACGTTCGTAGATCCATACATTGTAACAAGTGTAACATGTTATATCATACTACCCCCATATTAAGCTTCACGCAAAGGTTTTCCTTACGATTCATACTACCCACTCTGTATGAAACCTCAATATTAATAAAAATCCTGCAATAGTAAGCTTCTCTGTTGTAGTCCAATGTAGATTCTGCAATAGTAAGCTTCTCTGTTGTAGTCCAATGTAGATTCAGTCTATATCAAGAACAATATTAAACAAAATCAAATAAGAATAGACTCCCCGCAATCACAAACTGTTCATGTACTTACACTTGATATATTCTGGCTAGAACAACCTTCAAGACTGGAGTATACACGTCGTGTCCTAGATTGAAGAGTGGGACGAAAGAGCCTTGGTGAGCCAGTAACTGATGTTCCAAATGGACGGGTCAAAGTGATTCTGATGGAACTGATCCAAGACTCATTCAACAACTAAGCTGCGACTATCCTGCCGTCCGGCGGGCAAGATGTTATCAACCACGAAGACATCTCCTGATGTGTGTACTTCAGAGGTGTACTAGTCAAACAGATCTCTATCAACACTGGTGTAAGTGATCAAGACAGGCCCGCCAATCCTAGCTTGATCGATGGACTACGTGCTGCTTTGCATCCATCGAAAATGGCCGATGGGACGTCACTGACTAATATGGACATCCCCTCCTTCCAACACCAACGACTAGACACACTATATAAACCTGGCGATTCTGAAGAGCAATCGACTATTAATTTTCAACGCCTTCAGGAGAAGTCATGTCTTAAACATTTATATTCGACGCCGTCTGGAGAAGTCCTGTCCTGGACTTGGACATTTATAGGATGATTACGTATTTTGTTTATATTAATTCTTTCATATTATTTTAATAGGCTTTAACTATGGCTTGTTCAAATTTGAATTAAAGTAAAGTAATTTTTGGAATAAGTTGGAATAGGCAACGTAAATTATTAACTAAAAGTTTTTTAGTTTATAGAATTAAATTTTGTTATGAGGCACCTAATTCTTTTGGGCACTAGTGTCTGCGAAGTCATTTAAAATATTAGATTGCCACATTTATAATCTTTTTTTAGAAGTATTTAATTTAAATTGACTGAATTTTGCAAACTAAGTAAATGTAAAATCCCTTTTTATAATGTTTTCTTATTTTATTGTTATTTGAATTACATATTAAAGAAACGTAAAGTTTTACCGATTGATTGATTTAGACTTAATAATTTCCAAATTATTTAATTGAAATTACTTGTGGTTTAACTAGGCTTTTTTTTGAATGTCATATTATTTATTATTAACAAGTAGAGATCTTGTTAAGGACTTTAGTTGTGTCGACATTTAATCGTCCCGCGGGAGTTTAACTTAATGTCGGTAAACCAAACTCTCGTGTTCATTGAAATATCTGTGTGATATTTAATTTAACCTTTTTTAAATTCTGTCTTTATTCAATGAAGTGAAGCAGACACTTTGGTAACAATTTCAAAGGTGCCCATTAGGCTCTTATTGTAGTCAAATAAATATCTGTCTAGATATTTTTAAAGTAATGATTTGTTCTGTTTGCCAACGTTTAAGGTTGTTTTGTCAATATTCACTGTTGTGAAACTGACATGGTGTATTTTGGTCGAGTTGTTGTCTCTTCCAGACTGACCTGGTAGACTTAGAGATATGTTTCATGTTTGGAAACATTCGCATGATCTAACTGATTTTCAACATATCCCCAATAGATTTTTGAGGCCATGTAAATTATTGTTTCAATTGTTGTTATCTTGAATAAAACATTCATATTGTTATTTAATTGTTGCTAATGTCTTACTTCTTTATAACTCATTTAGATTACAACTCGATTTCCTTTTAGTCTAGTGTGGCCGTAGCTAAGAGGTAGTAGAGTGGGTGGTAACAATCCTATGGTCTGAGTCAGTTTTTTTATCCAAGCGATATATTTTCCACTACTGGCTTGCTAGGCCTGTCATAGTCAGCTTGGACGAGTCCTTGGCCAAGGGACATTTCCCCCATTTATTCAATAAAAAAGAAAACGAGGGGTATATGGGTCCCTTGCCGTCAAAGGAGGACTACGGCGTTGCTGAGATATCAGTTGAGGGAAAGGAGCACTTTGAGAAGTGGTATGATGTGCTGGTCAAAGAAAATTATGTCTTTGATTTTAACTGCGAGTTGGAACTGTATTACGTGAAAGATGTAGAGATCCTACGGAAGGCCTGCCTAAAGTTTAGAGATATGCTCATGTAAAAATCAAAGGTGGGTTCTTTCATAGATGCGTATACAATCGCAGGAGCGGCCATATTGGTTTACCGCCGAAGTCATCTTAAGGAGAATACCATTGGTATCATCCATAACGGTGAATAACAGTGTGCAGACCAACAGTCGCACGTCGCTGTAGAATGGTTCTGCTGGGAGGCCCATCAACGCCATGTCTCTATCCTTCATGCGGGCAACGGCTGTGAGGAATATTTATTACGGCGACGTGTAGACGGCGTTGTTAAAGCTGGAGATACCACCGTCTTCCAGTTCTAGGGATGTTATTGGCACGGGTGCCCTATCTGTTATCCTGACAGGACCACCCCTATCAAAAACAGTCCCCACGAGACCATGGAGACGCGCTATGAAACGACTATGGCCTGTGTGGAAAAATTTAAAAATGCCGGATATACGATCGTAGAGATGTGGAAGTGTATGTTTAATGCGATGAAATGTACAGACAAGGACTTGAAACAATTTGTACTATGCACAAGGTGTACAGCAAGGAGCTCCTCAGTCCTAAGGACGCATTCTTTGGCGGGTGTACAGATTGTATCAAACTCTTCCACGAAACAGACCTTTCTTGTGGAGAGAAGATCAAGTACTTGGACGGGTGTTCATTGTAGTCTTACGTTTGTAAGTACAAAAAATACCCTATCGGCCACCTCAAAACTCACTCGGAACCAAATTGTTCGTCTATAGATCAAGTAGAAGGCATAGCCAAAGTTACCGTGACGCCTCCTTGGGATTTATTCATTCCCGCCTACACGGAAGCACGACAAGGTTATGTTCATCTTGTGCAGGAAATGCGGGGAAGAGAAAAACCAAGGCGCATGTCAGCACAACGACAAGAAAGATCGCTGGTTAATAGGCGTCTGGGTGATTGACGAGATCCGGAAAGTCGTTGGGAAAGGCTACACCATTGAAGCCGTACACGAAGTGTGGAAGTACGATGTATCTGTTTACGATCGTCAGAAACGTTCTGGCGGATCGTTTCACGGGTACATTGATAATTTTAAAAATTAAATAAGAAGCCAGCGGCTGGCCAGAGTGTTGTACCTCACAAGATGAAAAGTTAGCTTATATTCAAAATTATGAGGAAAGGGAAGGTGTAAAACTCGATTTCCATTCTGTTTGAAAAAACCCTGGTCTCCGCACACTGACTAAACTCTTTTTAAATTCACTATGGGGAAAGTTTTGGCAAAGACCCGATTTACCACACGTAGCCGTTGTCGACGACTATCAGGGCATCCACAAGTACCTGACCGATTCGTACATCACCGTGGACAGCGTCAATGATGTTAATGATGCAGTCATGTACCTCAATTACAAGGATGCGCATGACGCATTGCACCCTAATCCTAACACGAGCGTGATGGTGGCATGCTACATGCTTCCATCCAAGACGGGGATCGTCGTGAGAGACACCTTTCAGGACATTTTCACACCAAGTGGCCGTAAACCTCTAAGTTTACAGACGGACAAGGGGACAGAGTTCACGTCACACCTGGTCCGTAAATTTCTAAATAAAGAAGGCGTGTCTTACTACACCACCAATAATCCGGACGTGAAGGCAAGCATTGTTGAGTGATTCAATAGAAGTCTGAAAGGTCACATGTGGTGCTATTTTACCAAAAATAACGTTTCGCTATTTGGGCGTCCTCCAAGATCTTGTCAACGCTTATAACGGAGCAAAACATTCCAGTTTCAAGAGGGTGCCTGCATACGTTTCAGAAACCGACATGATCTAAGTCAGAGATAATCTGAACGGAGAGCGGCGCCCAAACTTGAATAGTAAGCCAAAACTCAAAGTTGGTGACACAGTGCTTATTAGCAAATCCAAAATGCTGTTTGAAAAGGGCTACGAGAGCAATTGGGGCGATGAAATTTTCAAAGTCAGCAGTGTAGTTTTGCGACAATCAGTCCTCTACAGGTTGACCGATCTTGACGGCGAGGAGGTGGAGGGGGCGTTTTACAAACCCGAATTGCAACGCGTACGTCTTCCCAAAACTTTTAAATTTGATAAAATACCGTTTGAGTCCGGCATCTTGTTTCTCGTTGATGACGACCATATGGGCGTAAAGTTGTTCTTGACACTCATGCCGACGATGACAAGTTTGGCGTCGACTTTGCTTTGGGGGTGCAAACGTCTTAGCCTTCCATCATGTTTGATCGCTTGGACGAGTGTCGTGATTATAACCGGCATGCCATCGGGACGCCCCTTTTATAGGCGCACGCTGATTGGACAGACCCTTTTAAGGGGCGTCAGGACCCTAGCGTCTTGAAAAATGTATTGTAATATCTCAACACCTTAGCGTCGTTGCCTGTATGATTTTTGGGCGAGAATAGAGTTAGGAAAGTTTCATTGGAATGTTTTGGGCACGATAGAGAAGGTACGAGACAATAATGGCCGTAAGCGTCTGAGGCTATGCTTTGAAATTGTATCGTGTTATGAGACGTGCGGGAAGTGTTTTTGCGTATACATGCCAGATGTGACTTTATACGGGGTGGAAAACCATAAATGTCAAAGTACTCTCCCACGCCATTCTTGTCGTTAAAGATGGCGACCCAATGCTTCCCAGGCTTGGTTTTTGGATTCGTGTTGATGACGAGAACTGCAGGTCATGCTATTCTTGCAGGTAGTTGATCAGCAGGGAAAACACCGAACAGAATTGAACCACAGGTTTGTTTTCAGCGCAAGTCTTATGGTGTGCGTATCCATTTTCAATAATCCAATCTCGAAGTCCCCAAACGATGGAAGCCTAACAGAGATTCCAAACAGAACTAGGATCCATGCACATGGTGCAGTCAATTTAAATGTTTTCAAAGACGGACAACCTCTGTCGTACAGATCTATGGCAGGCGTAGGCGTGTATTTGTCTAGAAACTTTTTCTTTTCTGCCCCCTTGACGTAGATGGTTTTTGCACGCATTGTGGCATGGGAGATGAGGGATTCGAGCATACTGTAATCCACATCGCCGCTATCCCAAGGAATACCGTGCAGTTTGTTGACGATATAATTGACTTGTTTTTTAATCAGCGACGGAAAGTTCCTCGATGCCGTAAGGGGTTTTAACACCCATTGCTGAAATAATGTACCGCATACAGATAAAACATTCAGTTCCGCGACGATAAACTCTTTGCTTTGCTACGGAAATATACAATGATGTCCATGATGTAAATTATGGGGCTAAGGGGTGAGAAGTCGCTTATATTAACTCCCAAAATCAGTCACGACGTATCTGTCCTTGTCGATGATGATAGTGTTGGTAAACTCCCCGTACACGATACATTTGACGGTTTTGGTGAGAGCTCTCTTGAAGCTCACTTAGATGCTCAGAGAGCCATGCCTCGTCAAATTCCAATGCGATGTCATGTGGGCGGACAGATTAGGTGTGAGATCGAAAGCAATGAGATGATATCCCTTAAGGAAAGCTTCCCGTGTGATGTCGTGACTTTCGTTCATGAAATGGACACGCGTTCCTGAAAACAGTGTGTGGTTGGACATGGCATAGTAACCGTTTGAAAAATCGGACTGTCACGGTTTAGACGACACTTGTTCCCTGTCCACGTACAACGAGAAATGGTTCATCTCGTAGGTTTGAAATTTGAACGGGTTCTTGGTGGCGTCTCCATTGAACGTAGCGATTGATACAAATCCTACGATGCATCGTTTGGGTAACTGTCCTGTGATTTCCCTTGCACACCCTTAGGAATAGTGAGTGTTTTTACTTCCACGCGGGTAATGGGATATTTTACGGGGCTGGCATTCATGGCTTTAGCATGTACCAACAGTATATAAAGTGCTATTTCGACACGTCGCACTAGAAGGCAGGTTTTAACGATGTGAACCTTAAAGTGAGGGATTTCAGGGACGGCCATAAGACTAAACCCGTCTCTGGAACGGCTACTGCCAGGGTTAGGTTCACTTGTCTTTCTTTAAAATGAACCTCTACTGATTTTGAGCCTAGTAGTCGAAGTGGTGTGTCAGCTGCCCAGGTACGCAAATCCAAGTCCAAGGACTCTTACTTGGGTTGGTGGGGCCACAATGTTTTATAAGTTTCCTCCAAATTGACCTTCAGGGCTGCCCCTTTGTCTACCTCCATGGTGTGAAACATGCCGTATATGCGCAGGGACAGTTTTATCGCTGGCATGGTGGGTTGCTTCTAGGTGTCAGGCACACTGTGTTTTGATACGTCTTTAATACTATATAGTTCTAGCCCTTCTACTGATAGCTCCTCGGAATTCTGTTTATGATGTTTTGTTATATCCGTTACCTTATGTGCCCTTGGTGTATTTATACCTTGCCTCGTCTCCGAAAGACAAACAGCCTCAACACCCCCTCTTCGATCACAAGCTGTAGAGTAAAGTTTGTTTTGAACCGCCGTATAGAGGCGTGTTTGATGTTGCCCTGAAAATCTCAAACACTTTCCCAGAAAGAAGTGTCATGCTCTTCTCCTTCGGTTTTCCTGGCCAGACCCTTCTCTGCTTGAGGGTGAATTTCCTACTTGCGGTTGTGACCCGCGGTTTGTGTCCTGTCGGCGCGTCTGCTGGAAAGTAGATTTATATTGTGTCTGGCTACCAATCCCAATGCAGCACCGTGTGTTGTTGCTTCATCCCATACATCCTTTACATATTTTCTGGCAACTTCAGCCGCTTTGGCAGTTTCTATTGCTATTTTAATGTCAGGTCAGGCTTGATAAAAAAAATTGTTGCTGTAGCTGAGTGTCAGCCAATCCACAAACGAACTGATTACGGAGCATCTTTTCCATTATCACCTCACCGTCGAAACCACAACCATCAGCGATTCGGCGAGGATCAGTGGCGAACAAATCTATACTCTCTATCTGCTGGCGTCGGCGAGGTAACATGTGGTACTGCACTGTCTCGTTTGGTCGAGGCACGAACCGCGTGGTCAGCTGATCAATCAGCTCTACAAATAGAATCTCACTCAAATCGCGTGCCCCAAATTCATCACTGAGAATTTTCAACGTACCTAATCCACAACTACACAAAAAATGGCTCTCTTCTGCATATCATCAACGATGTTCTTCGATAACAAATTTTTAATTGTGTCAAGTATAGCGGCCATATAATATGATCCCCTATGAGCTAGGAAGAGATATGAGTGAAGACGTAGGGACGGGTTCAAGACTTAGATACAACATCAAAAAAGTGAATTGGGATAAGTTCAGAGAGGTACTCGTGTTGGCACCGGATGTGGAAAAAGGAGGGGGTGTGAATGCTAGTGCGAGAGAGTTCACGTGTTTGGTGCATAGAGCCATGAGTTCGATTCCGGTAATAAGAGAAACATTGAAGGTTAATGATAGACCTTGGGGAGAAAGAGGGAGTATAAGGACGGTGCGCAGGAGGTACTAGAGATGCTCCGACCCTGATGGTCGCGCTCTACTCCTCGCCATTTATAGGAACAAGGAGGTGGAATTTGAGACTACCCTGACGTCTGCGAAGAGGGAGAGGGGAGCGTTATGTACAGGAAGAATTGAGAAACAACGTTTCAAGTAGCGACTGGGAAAATAAGGCCCCCAGCAATGATCTCTACGTTAAGGACGCCGGGTGGAGGTATTACTTCTTGTTGGGAGGAATCTGCCAAGCTGTTGATGGATACATTGCTTCCAAACGATGACATGAAAGATAATGATAATCATAATACAGACAGAAGTGATATGGTCAAAATTTATGACAAGAGATATAACGGATCCAATGACCTCGGATGAGATAGTGAGGCCAGTGGCTGGAATGAAAAGCAAGAAGGCTCCTGGCCCTGATGGGATCAGGGTTGAGGTACTTCAGCAGATCAGTGAGCAGGTAGCGCCCTTCCTAGCGTGTTTGATGAATAAATGTATGGAACAAGGCCGGGTGCCTAATGTGTGGAAGCAGAGTAAGTGGTGATTCTGAGTAAAGGTAAAGACAAGGATCCGCAGCTCCCCAAGTCATACAGATCAATATGGTTACTAAATATGCGCGGGAAATTGCAGGAGAAAATATTGTGCAATCGGTTACTAAAACATCACCAGTTTGTTGGTATGCACCAACAGCAGTACGGCTTTAGGAGGGGCAGATCCACGGAGGACGCTATCTGCGAGGCCGTGGACCTTGCCGATAGGGCTAATGTGAGTTATGTAATAAGGATATTCATAGACATCTCGGGAGCTTTCGATAACTTGTGGTAAATAAATTGTCCGGGGAGTTTCTACAGAGTTTTTATGGACTACTGTAGGGACAGATATGCTAGCCTGAGGTGTCCGGGAATATCGATAAGACGTAGGGCTCGAGCTGGGGTTACTGGAGATCGAGGCGCTTCCAGGAATGGCGAGGGTGGTTGCCTTTGCGGACGACTTACAAATTGTTGTGAAGGCTAAATCACGATTGCAACTTGAAGCCAAGAGCAATGTAGTACTAGCTGGATTTGACTCTTGGTGTAAGAAAGTAAAATTAAGTTTGGCGCTCGCGAAGACTACAAACGTGCTGTACAAGGGAGCGCCCGATAGTAAAATAGGAAGACATACAATAAAACGTAGAAGATCGACCAGGTACCTGCGTGTTGTGTTGGATGAGAAGCGTGGTTTCATGGAGCACGTGGAAAGCATAAGTGCAAGGGCATTAAGAGTGATGAATAAAATAATCAGTATTGGACAAGGGAGATTTAGACTGTCTATACTCTTAATCCGTACATACCATCAGGCACTTCTGGTCTCTATAGTAGGTTACGGGGCCAGCGCATGGGCGCAGCAGTTGAGGAAGGTAAGAATGAAGAGGAAAATCAGGAGTCTTCAGAGGAGCATTCTTCCGAGGCTTTCTGGTGCATATAGGACTGTTGTGACAGATGCTCTGAGCATAGCCCTGGGTATCTGGCCACTTGACTTGGAAGGGCAGGATAAGTAGGTTAAGGAGGAGGGCAGCCATGTATTGGTTAAGGAAGGTAAACTTGACAGAGTGGTTATGCTAACGGGGGAGGGAGTGGTAAATGGTCATCAAGTCAGAAGATTCTTGTTGAATGAATGGCAAGAAGATTGGGAGGGAAGCGTGACTTGTAGGAGAACCTACCAGCTGTTTCCAAATGTAGAAGAGAGGTTAGGACTAGAATTGCTGCAGCCCTCCCCGGGGTTGGTGCATTATATAACTGGTCATGGACCATACAGGGCGGCCCTCTTTCTTAGGCGACTGACCGATAATGCGACCGAGGAAAGGAGGCTACTCCTGAACATGTGGTTTATGAGTGTGCGAATACTGCCGAGTGTAGAGAAGAGATGCAGATACCGCTCCAGGTGGGAGCTATATACCACATACTGAGAGATGTGGACAGGTGGAGCCTGCTAGATGCGATCGCAGACAAGGTTTCGAAACGAGAGACGGACAAGTACATAACTGAGTTGACGCATAGGAGACAGGTGAGACAAATGGGACAAACAGATATTGGACAAGAAGAAGTAGAGATAAAAGACGAGAGTAGCGCTAGTGAGGATAGTGACTTAACATCTGAACTAGAGGACTTTTACTAACTGGCACAAGAAATTAGATTAGGAATAAGTTAAGATTGTGCCAGCTTGCGTGTTGGAACTCCTGGCTATCCGGTGCTAAGCTGAGGAAAGGTGCTCTCTGGATTCCAGTAGTGCAAACTGTTGATGAATCAGGGGACGCTAAGCTATCAGCTAAGGAGTGTTCAGAAGTAGCATCAGTTGAGACGGGGGACATAGTCCCTCACTCGGATGGTCTGGCCCACTTGGGAACAAGTGAGATACTGGGCTGGTGTTGTCGGGCGTCCGGTCCGTCTTCAGCTGCTTTCAGCTGTAAGAAAGGCCTATATAAAAACGTCATGAGACCCTGCAGCTGCCGAGTGAAGAAAATGTTTAGGTTAAGTTAGTTTTAGTTTAGTTATTATAATTAGTTTTATGTCCAATAAGCAGTGGAATCAGTTAGGATTAGGTGGAGTGCAATCTCCGATAGCGCGCCTCCCCAGGTGATTGATAGGGGGATGACCGGGGCTGGGGCTCTCGCCGATCTGGAAACGATTAGATACAGAGGACGGCGTGACACCCAGTGGGGCAGGGTACCAGGGGCGTAATATAAGGACACTGGGGCACACCGGAACAGAAAAGATTCTGGAATTTTCATCTTTAAGAATATTAAAGTTATATTGTCATTATTTTTTTTTCATAAAGTTTATTTTCTTGTGAAAACAGGGGATCTTTTATATTACGATTAATTCACGCCAGCAATTGTTTTTTAATTAAAACAAACTGTTACATATGTTTCATACTGCCCCACTAGCGCAGCACAGTGAAACAATGGATGGGGCACAATGAAACAAACCATGATTATTTTTTCTAAACTATAAAAAACACTTTATTTTGTGTGTTAACAACTAAGAAATGTTTTATCACACAAAGTTATATCATAAATCTTAAACATATTTTTAGTCTATGTAGCCAATCACATGATAAATAGCCTTATACAAATGTAATTGAAGAAATTTCACACTACAAAATGTTTGCTATTTTTGTTCAAATGCTTCCACAATATAATAATAATAATAATAATAATAGTTTAAAACCATATTTCAGTCTATGTTATAGAGGACTTACCTGATGTTTATTAAAAAAAAAATCACACTAAAGCTCAAATAACTGTTCTGTCTCTTTGTCTGACCACAAAATGATGGTTTTGGGAGAATCATTTTTATCTGATCTTCATGAACTGATGCTCTGTCTTCTACAAGAGGCTTCACAAACTTATCACTTGTTTTATTGCTTCGTTTGAGAAATGTAACTTCATAGTCATCATCTTCATCTTTTAAGACCACTTCTCCAATGTAGACAATTTTACTCTTCCCAGGAATATCAAACTGAACGAGGAAAAATTCTCCTTCCTGAGATTCTATCTCAATGTCCTCAAAAGTAGTACTGAGAGGTAGTTCATCATCCATAAAATCATCCCCAGATTCTTCAAGGATAGTTTCTGTTTCATATCCTCCTTCAGGAACAGTTTCTTTTTTCTTGAACAACAATTTCTTAGAACCCTTTACTTTCAGGTGATGTTTCCTTTCCATTATAGCATTTTTCTCATGAGTGCTTGTAGCAATTAAGATTCTTTTCTGATGAGTAATACTATTTTGGTTTTTGCGTGCACCTGCTTTTGGGTATCCTCTGAAGTGTTCGGGACTCTCTTAGGCTGTTGGAAGTTCCCGCTTTTAGGCTGTTTAAATTTTCATTCTCTGCATTACTCACTTGTTCTGTAGGCTCATATCCTTGTGTAGCTCTAGTGTTGGGCTCAATTTCATCTATGCCTGTGATAGTGGTTGAGTCTTTTGCATTAGGCCTATTTACGAATTCTTCAGAAGCTGGTCGATCAGTCACATAGCAGTCAAGGAAATCTTCGTCTGTGAAAATATGTCTATCGAAAGAGAAAATTCCTGACTTCCGGAATCCAGACATGATGTTCTGTGGAGACAATGCCCTCTCATGGGCAATTCTGAATATCACAGAAATATCATATATTGACAATGTTTGCCCAGAATGAATCATCATCTAGCTGTCAGCTGCAGCATTGTAGTAGGTTTAAAACGATTTGTACACTGTGACATCTAGTGGTTACAGTTTATGTGAGCAGTGTGGAGGAAAGGTCAATATTGTAAATCCATGTTCCTTTACCCAATTAATTACTTCAAGAGATAAGTGACTTTCATGATTGTCAAAGAGCAGCACTATGAAGAGATCAGATATCATCCAACCCAAAGGATTTGCAAAACCCCGAGTCCCAGCTGGTGCATCCTTAATCATGTATTGTTTAAAATGCACCCTAAGGAAGATCATAGCTGGTGGAATTGTATTTTCTGCTGCACTTATAATACAACATGTAGTAACAGTTGTGCCCTTTTCAGCAGTTGTACACTTACTTACTTGTTTTGATCCCTTTTCAGCGATGACCTTTTGTGGCTTCTGAACAGTTTAAGTGGCAGTTTCATCAAGATTGTAAATTCTGGTCCCATCTACAAACTTGATCTCGGTTTTCAAAACCTCTTCAATATTATCATAGAATAAGTTCACATTCGTTCTATTGAAGGATGTTGCTCATGACAAACTGCAGGCTTCAGATCTAAGACTAATGTTCGGATGCCTTTTCATGAAATTAAAATACCAATCAATTTCTGCCATCCTATTTTCTTTCTAGGTGTCAGGGCATGTAATGGAAGTTAATTGTAGCCATCTCATATGCCAAACAGCTGCAGTCTTTTGAGGTTAGCCCATAATACATTTTGGAACACTTTAAAATATAGTTTGCTAAATCCTCCTCTTCTTCAGTTGTGAATATTTTCCGGCAATCATACCGATGCCTCATCAAAGCCTGTTCTCCACAAACTGCTTTATCTTTTTTCTTTACATATCTGAATAGAGTTGAATATTTCACCCCTCTTTCCTTGGCTGATTTGCATAGGATCATACCTTGCTCAACCAATTGTACAGCATCTTTCATGCTTTCTGCAGTGAAGCTTCCAATTGCTGTTTTTCTTACACGATTTACTACCATAGCTACCTGTTGCAAGAACACAAGGAACCCTTTTGTTTAATAATCACAAAAGTTTATTCTCCAGCATTATATTTTTCTTTAAAAAATACAAAATTTAGTACAAAATGATGTTGAAGAAACTTTGATATCAACCGGCAACTACAACTATTTATTTCTTAAAGAGGAAATATATATATACAAAACAAGGAATAAAAATTCAAAAAATAATTGATAACTATTAAAAAAACAAGTTTGGACCTAAATAATACTACAAGATATGATACATCATTAAAACATATATTATATTAGGCCCAAACTAGAGGAAATTTTTTTAAAATTTTTATGGGGCATAGTAAAACATTAAACTTGGGGCACAGTGAAATGTTCCACTCTGCCCCAGGTTTTTCTGTTTCACTGTGCCTCCACTGCCCCTCCATGACATAAATGGATGTATCTTAGAAAATTGTCAAGATACAAATATGTAGCTCACCTTGACTCACAGCTCTTTTATACTGATACAAATGACCACTGTACAATAGATGTAAAATTAAAACACTAATCACAATGACAAAATGTAGAAGACCACAAAATTTTACTTTCACTGCCTCTAAGCATGGAACACCATTTTTTCTCAGAATCTGGCAATGGCAGCGCTATTAAAAGTGGATAAATGAAATGAACAGCACTTGATAGACTTAATTACTTCTGGTGGTGAGATATAAAGCTAATTAATTATAATAATGCACGCCGGAGCTGTTAGAGACACGTTCTACTCACTTGCCATCATCATGATATATAGTTAGTCCGTCTTAATATTGTAATATTTAGTTGTGCTAAAGACTTTATTTCTACCATATCTAGACAAATTAAAGAGCAATTATTATACATTATATCCTCTAGTTGATGTATTACTTCATTTTAAATCGTTTTATTGATCTTATCACATACTTAACTTTATTTGACATATTAATTAAGTTGTTTTGACTACTTGTGTATTAACCATTATTGTTGTAATGGTTCAAACAGGAAATTAAAATCATTCGTTTGTTTTTATTTTACTAAGAAGAATGCATTGTTGTGGTCTGATATCTTTTTGGAGCCCGGTTGGTGGGTCCAATTAAAAAGGATAATTTACTATATAATAGGCTTCATACCCGCCTCGGTGGCGTAGTTGGCTAACGTGTTAGTCGTGTTGAGCTCGACCGCCGAGGACGGGGAGATCGAGGTTCGAATCTCGATCGGGTGAACTGGGGGTGGTTTTTCCTAAATGGTTTTCCACTCTCCCTCCACGCAAATGCGGGTTCACTTCCTCTAAATTCAACCCTCCCAATTCCTAATCCATTAGGGTAATTAGTACTTAAGCGTATAACCTGAACGGGTAGTAAGACGCGGTGCTAAATAATAAAATAAATAGGCTTCATACTTTTAAGTAGTTATTAAAAGTGAAGTGTATTCTTCGTTCCGTCTCCAGAAATAATTTCTGGAGAAACTATTAAAGCCAGAGATCCAATATCTTATAAGAGCCATTGTTTTTGACTGGAATCAATGGGAGATTATCAAGCGGTAAAATAATGCCAATGCATTTCATCTTCTGCCATTCCAACAAAACTATTAATTGAAACGATATGAATTTTGTAATCTCATCTAGGAAGCATTGGAGGATGACGATTTTGCTACCCGTCTGGTTTCCAGTGAAGAGGCAACATTTCATTTAAATGGAAAGCTGAATCGTCACAATGTCTGTATAAGGGGTATGGAAAATCCTCATGAAGTTGTGGAAAAAGAACGGAATTCCCCAAAACTTAACGTCTTCTGCGCATCTCAAAAACAAAGATGTACTGACCCCCCCTTTTTTTTATTGAGAACACTGTGACAGGTATGTCATACATCAATCAATATGTTGCAATTGTTGTTTCCGCAAGATGATTCCAACAACTTCATATTCCAACAAGATGGGGCTCCACCACCTCATGGGCACACTTCAATGCGTCACTACCTGAATGAGGAACTCCCACACCACTGGGTTGGGCGATGTCCTGAGGATGACTTGGTGCTGTTCAGATGCCCCCCCCTCCCCCCCCCCATGACCTTATGATTTGTGTTTTCCTTTGGGGACAGTCATGTTTAAGAAACTGTTTATGTGCCACCATTGCCAGTAACAGTGAATGAGCTACGTGACCATCAACGGGGACATACAACAACGTTTATGGGACGAACTAGATTACCGCATGGAGGTGTGTCGTGTGACTCTAAGGCCAGTCGCCCACCAATCTGATAAAAACATTCATATAACAAGACATTTTGTCATATGACAGTCCGACGAGGAATTTTACATGTTGTTTAAATCAGTTGCCGCACACCAAACTGACTGTCATATGACATCATCTGACATTCATATGAAATCGAACATATGTCCGACGAAGGTCCGTGCACTTCTGTCCGATGGGTTTTGCTCATCTGACAAAACCTTCCCTGAAGCAGGTCATCCTGTTATTACTAAGTAATTTTTTTTTTTGCTTACATTAATCTTTTTAGCAATCTCTCATTTGCTGTGATGCTTTGTATATAGTTGGTTTGAAGCTTTCTAATCTTGTTTTCAATTAATAAACAAAGAAAATCTAAAGTTTCTACACTTATGCGGGTGAAATGTTTGTTTGTTTGATCTTTTCTCAATTTATTAAAAAACACTAAAATGTATATTTCTTTGTACAGAGGATGCACCCAACACTTTCTTTGTCTGGCCTCCACTTCTTCCAATATCAGTAAAGAACATCTACTTAAAAGTAAAAGATCTATATCATCTTCACATGACACCATGACAGTGACTGGACTTGAATTTTGTCCAGCCTTTGTCACATCATCGTTGCTCACTGGGTCTAACAATTTGTCAAATGACATTTTGTCGTATGACATCATGGGATGTTTTGTCAGAATGGTGGGCAACCAACCTAAAGGAGGAAGCAACGAACATTTGTAATGGTTTAACTAAAACTGGGACATTTTCCATTTCTTATCATTATCATTCATTATTTTATATGTAATACTTTATGAAATACAGTTTTTATAACACGATGAATAATTTCTAATAACCCTGTATATGTCTAAATGAGATGACTAAATACAAGCTGACCCTCGGAAGGAACTGGGAATCAACATATTAATGGCGTTGAACAAAAAAAAATTATAAATAGGATCTACGAAGCAGGAGAATGGCCCAAGGACTTTCTAGACATAACTATGGTGGCTCTAAAGAAGAATAAACAAACAAATCAATGCAGTGACCACAGGACAATCAGCCTCGTCTTTCATGCGGGGAAGATCGTGGCAAGAATACTCAACAGGCGACTGGAACAGAAAATAGAAAATGGGATGGAAGAATACAAATTTGGATTCAGAAAAGTAAAAGGAATTAGAGATGCCATCGGGATGCTAAGAATAATTTCAGAAAGAGTCCTGTAAGTTAAGGAAGAGGTATACATTGTTTTCATCGACTGAAAAAAGGCATTCGATAGAGTAAAGTGGAAGAAACTGATGGAAATACTCAATAAGCTTGGCATCAACTGGAGGGTCAGAAGGCTGATTGCAAACCTGTACCTGGGACAGTGAGTGAAGGTGAGGTTGAATGATGGAGAGACCAACAGCGTGGAGATAGTAAGAGGAGTGAGGCAGTGATGCTGTTTGTCACTCAGTCTAGTCAACTTATATGGAGAGTAGCTTGTCAGAGAAACCCTGGAGGCGTTATGTGGTCATTTCAGGATAAGAGGTTGCATCATCAACACAAAAAAATAAGCAGATGATATAGCATTGCTGGCCAAAAATAAAGAAGAGTTGCAGGAAATGATGGACCGGCTGGTGAAGATAGGGAGAAGATGAAGATCAACAGTGAGAAGTCAAAAGTGATGGTAATTTAAAAAAAATGAAAAGCCGCTGAAAATCACAATTGGAAATCAGGAGTTACAAAACATAAAGTCGAACGGGTAGTAAGACGCGGTGCTAATAATAATAATAGTTTATATTCCTCTTTCTTGTATTTTCTTTAATATGTAATACATTTACCGGTAATACTGTGTATGTAACAGTACAAAAAAGTTACATTAAAAAGGTTATCCAATAAAAAATATTTCCAACATCATGATAATATTTATTTTCTAGTATTTGTGCTTTCCTGGTGCTAATTTCCAGAACAAATAATTCACATTTTATGGCCTAAATTGGAAAAAAGTAATAATGATAATGAATAATTAATTTTATTTATCTCCAGGGTAACTTGATTTTTATTAAAGTGGAAACCAGAATTGTATTCATCCATATGTGTTACAACTTTTCCCCAATTTATTGAATAAGCCATATTAACAGTGTATAAGAACAAAATACGTACAAAAATAGAAAGCACACAAAAAATGATTTTTGATAGTTATAGCTCAACTATAGTAAATAATACAGAAAATCAACTAATGTATGATCCTCATCAGTGGTTGCATGCTTTAACGTGTCACACTTGTGTAGATTGAATTACCAGTTACTAGGAGATCAGGGTTAGAATTATTTTAACTAAATGGCTTCCCACTCTCACTTTATGCAAATATGGGTACATTTCCACTAAAATTCTACCTACCTCATTGTTATTCCATAAGTTTAATGGCTGCATATAACCTGAATAGGTGCTAAGAGGTGTTTAAAAAAAAGAAGGTATGCATATACATCTCTGATGGAAGGAATTAATAAGTTATTATGGCTTGCTATATAAAGAGTGTGGCAGGAGGAAAGGTCAATCTTCTGAGAGGTCATAGTATTGGCCATTCTAAGAACAAAAATAATTATATGAACATGTGTCCTATTTCAAATGGTTTCCAGATGGTGCTATTTGAATGTGCAGTAATTTGAATTTGACATGCCAGTTTTTACTTTCTTCCTGCCTTAATGTGCCACTCTCCAAATTATGTGTGTCAATGTGAAGTGTCAGGTGGTGGTTTCAGAACTCTAATAATGGGAAACTGCAGCAGTGACACTACAATCGTAGAAGCAATAAACATATTGCATATCTGACATTTGTGTAGATGTGTGGAATTTTTAAGAACACTTCTATAATGTCACTATTGACAGCTAGAAACCCCAAATGACGCGTCATACCAATGCATATGCTTAAAACTGTGATGCATTATGAAGGGAGGTAAGGACAATATTGTGTGGTAAATTAATTTTAGTGTATATTCAAAAGGCTATATCTGTAAAACCATTTGAAATAGGAGGCATGTTCATAAATACTTTTTCTTTTCTTAGAATGACATACTATGACCTTAGAGAATTACATTTCCTCCTGGAATATCCTGTACACACTATATAAATACTTGAAATAGTTTAATTATTTTAAGAAGGCTTTAACTTTTTTTTTAAAAGTATTATATTTAATAATTTTAAAGTTAGTACTAATTATTGTTGAAATAAGCACTAAATAATTTTGTTGTTTTATATAGGTACATTTGTTTGCTGAAACCATTTAAGGACATAATAAATACTTGTTCTTAGTTTGACCTGTATTAAAGAATGTTCATACTAAAAAATGCTTTAAATTTTTTTTTCCCATATGTTTAGGAAAATACTAAATATAACACATTTGTAGCTTGTAGCTTTTCAGGTATGGGAAGGCTTATGTCACGGAAGAACAGGAATTTGATTGTGAGATTAAAACTAACTCAAAATCTAAGAAGCACTCCACATATGTAGATTCAAATTTAACATTTTATTCAAGCACACGGACCTATATAAGCCCCTATATAGATTTCTCATGAGTCTTCAAAAGAAAGCAAGAATCTAAAATTAGCCACCAAAGAAACAAAAATTACCAAAAATGGTAAATTTGGATGTTTTAAGTCTGATACTATTGTGTTGTTAAAATAATTAATAGTTTTATTTCAACAAAAGTTTCATTATCTATTTTTGTATGTATTTTTGTTTATATATGTACTTATATATTCTATAAAATACAGTAAGGATTTCGTGTCTGAGTCTTTAATAACTATACAAATAGCAAGATTGTTCAGCAGGACAACTTTATCCCTCCCTGCACCTTTTATTAATATCGCAGTTATGCATCTAACCTATTATTTCTAATGTATACATTTCTAAAGGGGTCTAAATTGTATCTGACTAATGAGCACCAGTAATATTTATATACATATTCCAAATGAGATAAATAAACATATAATCCTGCTCTGCAGGAATTAACACAAAACTTATATATATCTAGAATAATATTTGGGAAAATTACAATTTGATTTAGGTATGCACTCCATTTAACCCGAAAAGGAGAAGTCTTTACCTCGATTGACTACACATTGTCACTATCTTTTAAGATATACTATAGTAGAATAAAAGCAAGGTATTAGTCTGGTTAAATTGAGAAAAAAATGCAATTAACACAAAAAAATAAAAAATTGCACGAAAACATTATATAATAATTTTATGATGTATTAGGTGAAAGAATAACATACTAAAAGTTGGTCTAAATAGGCTGACCGGAAGTGGTCGTATTGTGGTGTAAAAAAAATGGCTGCCAATGGCAAATAAATGAGTGAAATGTACACAATTTGTTGAAATTTGAAAGTGAGCCAGGATTAGACAGCCTTCTGCAGGAACTTGAGGGACTTTATACTTGCCTGGAAGCTGGTACAGTTGATTTAGATACTGTATTGAAATCTAGATGCATTAAAGCGATTAGGAAAGGACTAAGTCCATAGAAGAATAAATTAAGCAATGGTTCATAAACAAGCAAACTGTGGTTGAACAACCATTAAATGTTGGAAACAGTCAGGGGACTCCTAGAAGCCGATCGAACAGGGTCGTGGGACATGCATCTCAATGCTATACCTAATTGCTTACCCATATTTGCTGCTGTAGCGCCCGCAAATTATCTAAAATCTGTGCATCTCTTATTGCAGAACATGAAGTTATTAGATACTCAACATCCTGAAGTGTACTACAAATTCCAGAATGGATTCCGTGTCATTAGGCGTAGCAATCAGTACTGGGCTGGCCTTGGATCCGACTTGGTGAATGAGCAGACTCCTATGCGATCCATCAAGAGTACTGGTGTATTAACCAGAGGAAGGGGTACAACTGAACATCAAAGAGCCGTGTGGAACATGTCTGCTCCAATTTGTTCCTCGTACAGTTATGCCATACAAGACTTCACCACAGCGTACACAGCAAGTGAACAACAGAAGGAAGCGACAATCCCACGAATGGAGGGGGACAGTAAGGACTTGAAAAAACTTGCCTCAAAACTTTAAGAATATTCTCCATTCTCGGAGATGACGACCTTGCGAAACATTATCACAGGGATCACAGGGATCAATGCTGATATGTATATAAATGTTCAAGATCTTTTCATTGTAGGTAACATAATTAAGAATATTCTCCATTCTCGGAGGAGACAACCTTGCGAAACATTATCACAGGGATCAATGCTGATATGTATATACATTTTCAAGATCTTTTCACTGTAGGTAACATCATAGTTAAAGAAATGGAAGAACAAAATGTTTTTTAATATTCATATAAGCGTAAAAATAAAGTCAAGACATTGGCATCCATGCGAGGTATCAAGGTCAATAAGGACCAGACCATTGATCCAGCTCAGTTGTTTCAGAGGTTCCTGGTTATATCACAGTCAGCAAAGCTATGTCTAGATGATGTGATGAAGAATAAACTTTCACTGTACCCACACTCATTTATTGAAGCAAAGTATATATTACAAAAACCTGAGAAAGCGCAACTTCAGGAGGCCATACAAAACCATGTCAAGTCATCTGATACTGCTGTACTTGAGTCCATTCCAAAGAATGATCACTACGTACTTGATGGAAAATAACTTCTACATCGGTTGAAATGGAAGGAAGAACCTACAGTTCAAATGCTGATAACTAATGGTGTTTCACATCACATTACTATGGTAAGGTGATGGTTTTGTTTAATGGATACAATGGACGACCAAGTACAAAAGACAATACACATTTATGTCGAATAATCAATGTTTAAAACAATGACAACATAAGAGAAAGAACACAATTTGTTCGGAAAATGCAAGATGTCCTCTCAAATGAGAAGAATAAACAGGCCTTCATCCACCTTATTGCTGATTGCTTGCGTCAGAAAGGCTGTCATGTTGTACACACTAAAGAAGATGCAGACATAGTGAAAGCAACCATTGAAATGTCAACTTACAGGTTTAAAACTCTATCGGAGAAGACACAGACCTATTGGTATTGTTGCTGTATCAGGAAATTACTGCAAGGATCTTTATTTTCGATCCGACAAAGACAAAGGGAAACCATGTATATATAACTTCAAGGTTATGAAACAGTTACTTGGTGAAGCTGTATGCTCTGATTTGTAGTTTTCCCATGCATTCTTTGGTTGCAACACAACATCAGGAATCTATGGGGTCTGCAAGAAGTCTGTCTTTCAAAAAGTTGTTAGAGCCGATGCTGTTTTTCACAGTTGTTTGAAAATCTTTTACGCTCCAAACGCAGATAAAGATACTGTAGAGACCAATGGCTGCAAAGCAATGGTGTCCATGTTTAAGGGGAGCCAGTCTGATTCTCTAATGTCACTATGTTACAGCATTCTTTGTGGGGAAGTATTCACTGCAAATACATTTGTGAAGCCCAAAAGACTACCTCCAACACCACCGGCCACAAAACTTCACTCTTGGCGGGTCTACTTACAAGTCATGCAGTGGTTGGGCAAGAATGACGACATGGATCCAACTAAATGGGTGTGGATTGTACAAGATGGAAAATTTCTTCCATTAATGATGGACAACAGTCCTGCACTGGACAAACTTCTTCAAATGAATCGATACAAATGCTCTACATACTGTAACACAATGCGATGCATCTGAAAAAAAATTGGGCTGGAGTGCACCACAGTTTGTGCACAATGTCAATATGTTAACTGTGACAATAGGACTCAACAGTCAGTTTCAGATGAGGAAGATATTGAAAACTATTTGTGAAATTTCTTTAAGACCAAACTAAGTCCTTTTTTGAATATATGTTTAATATATTGAGTAATTTTTAAAGGCAACAAATTAGAATATTTTAATGGTAATATATGTGATTAAAATTCTGTCATTTATTACTAAGATTTTCATGTAGTGTTCAAACCACTTCCAATTGTCCGATTTTTGCCGACTTTTATTATTGGAAGGATTGATAATATATACCAAAAGTCAGACCTGCAGATCACAAGAATTTACATATGAATACAGGAAAATAGTTTTAGTAATTTTCATACCGTCAGAAACTTTTCTTTATACTAAAATCTTATTAGAGGTTTGCTAACTTTCTGAGTAAATGGAGGGCATAAAACCTAATAGTTTACTTTGCTAGGTATATTGTAGCTTGTAATACAGGGTCAAGGTCAGTCAAGTTAAGATGCTTTCAGGGTAAACGGAATGAACAATTACAATTTTATCAATATACATAATTCAAGTAAAAATATAAATATATTCTCTAACATATTTCACATAGTAAAAACACTAAATCAACTAAAGACCAGGATTTAAAGGACTGATTAGAAAAAACAAACTTTTGTTAAAGTCAACATTTATAGTATTTTACTATATAATTAGTATTAATTGTTAAGTATAAATACTACCTATCAAACGTGATAGCTGCAATTATATGATAATCATATACATATAATTAAGTAGTTGTATTAACTATTGTAATTGTTAGATAATGTTCTTCCTGCCACGTTCTTACAAAAGTTTGTGGCACTGCACTACTGCTTCACTTTAAAACCCTCAATAAGACCAGGTTCATTGATAAATGTGAGAGCTGTACTATAAAATTGATCTTTATATAAATTACACCTTAATCACAAGAGATAAAAGTGTTTAATTTGTATGTTAAAACAATTATGTGCTACACTGTATTTTAACACCAATAATTCACACATAAAAAAAAGAGAATTTTTTGGCATGACTTTTGATCAGTTTTAAAAGAGGCACGTAATTGTGGCTATGACTTTTACCGTCTGTGTTGGTTAATTAAAGCAGATTGCCCCTATTTTTATGAAGTTGTTTGATGAAAGTGTTATATAATCAATGCACTTGGTTTAATGTTATTTCCTTTAATGTCAAACATTTAAGTTTCTCTTACCATTTATTGTTTCCCTGAATGTAGATATTGCAAGGCTTTATTTAAAATTCATACTCTATAAACAAGGAAAGTTTGTGTCCGAGTATTGGCTGACAATAAATGGTGGTTAGTAGTCAGCATGGTTCACTCATCTATAAAAAGATTTTACCTTGCTGGGTATACAAAGGTGTTATTATAATTGATTTTTTTTTTAGTGTTATATTTAGAAGAGGTACAGGAAAGATGGATAGAAATATATAAAAGGGAATTAGCACGATATGGCTTTAACAATGAAAAGAATACAGTTCACACTTTATGCTGACACTGAACAGAGAGGTAAAGCTGGCTCTTGCAGGAAATCAATCGTTACTGCTCTGTTTATTGTATATAGATAATAAGTGGCAGTTAGTAATGGTGATCTTAATGTAAAAGTAGGAAAAGAGAGAGGAGGGTTTGAGGAATTTTTGGGGAATAAAGGATGGAGAGAGAGAAACAAGGAAGATAGAAGGCTGTTGGAGTCATATACAAGATATAAAAGGATAGTGGCAAACAGCTGGTATAAGAAGGAATGAGAAAGCCATAGAACCACTAGATACAGCTAGGATGGGAAGAAAAGGTCGGTGATAAACTACTTCCTCATGGACAAAGAAATGAAAAGGCAGACTGTAAACATCAAGGTAATACGAAATGTGTCCTTAGTGTCCTTAAGATAGTGAACACAAATTGATGGTGGCAGAAATAAAAGGGTGGGAATGTAGGAGAAAAGTAGATAACAAGAAAGAAGAATAAGGATGTGGAGGCTTAAAAATTAAGAGGAAAGAGAGCTGTACCTAAGAAAGGCAAGAAGCTTAATGCCTAGGATGGGATGAAAGCATAGAGGTGAAATGTGAAAGGTTTAAGAAAAGTTTGGTGGAGGCTGCAGAGGAGGTTTGTCCGAGGAAAAGCGATAAGAAAAGTAGGAGGAAACACCATGTTGAAACGACCAGGCAAAGGAAGAAGTGGAGGGGGATGAATAAATTTCATAAGAAGTTTAAATAATAGGAATGAGGAAAGAGAGGAAGAATATAGGGAGAGGAAGAAAAGAGTGAAGGGAGTGGTATGGAAAGCCAGGAGGGATTGGATTCAAAAGTGGACAGCAATGCTGGTGAGGGATGTGGAAAGTAGTTAGGATATTTTAAAAAGATGTTCAACCCGGATGAGGAAAGGGATGAAAGTGAAACCGAGGAGCATGAAGAAATGGGTTTCACACGAAAAGAGGTGGAGAATGGATTACGGAAAAGCACCGGGTGGGGACGAACTGACTAGAAATGATAAGAGCTGCAGGAGAATCAGGAATACAATGATTATACAGGGTGCTGAGAGTGATATGAAAGGAAAACAAAGTGCTGGAAAACTGGAAGAGGTGTATTAATTATACAGGAATAACGCTGATGTGCAAATTTACAAAAATATATGAGAAGATACTGGAAAAGGAAATAAGAAAGAAAATTAAATGAAAGTGGCGAGAGGAACAGCATGGATTTAGGGGACAGAGGTATACAATATACATGATCCTCACTAAATGACAGCTGATGGAAAGAAGGTATGAATTTGGGAAGGACTTGGTAATGGTATTTATTTATGAATTTAGAGAAGGCATATGATAGCGTGAATAGAAATAAAGTTAAGAAAGCAATGGAAGAGTCTGAAATGGAAAGAGGAGTGGAAGTGAGAGAGAAAAGGATGTATGAGGATAACATGAGTTGGATTATGATGGAAAAGAGGTGGACAAAATGGTTCCAAATAAAAAAGTGGAGTGAAGCAAGGAAATGCTCTTTCAATACTACTATTTGAAATGGTAATGGAAATAGTCATGAATAAAGTACAAAGGAAACTCGGGGAGGAAAGAATGAAAGCCATGTTTGATGATGACTTGATGGTACGGTGGTAGAAAATTCAGGAACAGTTACAGGAATGGAATGAGCAAGTGAAAGAGTGTGAGGATCTAATAAGAAGAGGGCAGCAGTTGTTCTTTAGGTGTTTAAGATACCTTCTATGAAGAAGAGAAGTGCCCTCAAATTGTTAAGAAAGGGGTGTACTTTGTACTTATTGTCACATATTAAGCGGAAACATGGACATTGAATATAAGAGATTGGGAAAGTGGAGGCATGGGAATGAAGTTTGTGAGGAGCATTTTAGCTGTCACGAGGAGAAACAGGATAGAGAATGAAGTTATCCGGGAAAGAGTGGGAGATCACAAGGGCGGCCAAGAGAAGGAGAAGCAAATAACAGAAGGTGTGCAAATGAGGAGAAGAATGGAAGCAATTAAAGAAGGAAGATTGGTGGAAGGATAGAGGAAGATGGAGGAACTTTTATAAACTGATCCGGCTACAGGCTGGAACCAGTTGATCATGATCATGATTATTGGCCAACCCTCGACCTAGGTTTCATTATATCATAACTCACAGGAGGGAGTGTGAAACGCACAATGCTACTTCATAAAATAAGAAACCAAACATTACAAATAGGAGGAAAAGAAAATTGATAGAGAATGATAGGACACATAAATATGTTCATGTAAAAGGAAAAAAAAAAGGACAAACACTGGAAAAGGCCACCTCATTTCACTTTTTTAGGTATATTGAGTTATATTTGAAAGAAGGTATCATATTTATTACTGTATAACCTTCCAAATATAGCAAAATGTAATGCAAAAAGTGGAAAGAGGTTTTCCTTTAAGAGATAAATTGCTTCTTTCAATTAGATTTCATTTTAGAGTGTTAAGCTTTCATTTAGACATCTATTTTTGAGCACTTCAAATAATCAGAAAAGATTGTAAATTTATAAGAATTACTAGCAGACAATTAAATATAGTTAAAAACAACAATTGATTTGCAGAATTTTAGCTAGAAGATGGGGATAAAAACCCTCATGAAATTGTTACTAAATGTCATTAAAATAATGTTATGTTTTATTTGTATGGATATAGTTAGTTGTATCTCGATAATCTTTACTTAAGTATCACTCAGTTAAATGTGCAGGTTGTTCCTTTTGCTGTAAGCCATAAACTAGCTAAGTGCTTTATTCCATCAACTTAATAGCATTTAAATAATCATGTGGTCACATACAAATTAAACAGAACTAATTTAAAGTGGTTAGCCTCGATATTTATTAATTTATATTTGAATAAATTGGCTTATCACTAATCATATAAAATATTACATGAGTATATGCATAAAAAAATTACTATATATAATTTGTTAATATATTGTTACCAAACTATGGCCTAATTTAAGTTATGTGGCGATAAATATGTTTAATGTGTGGCTAGGGAGTATATGAATAAACATTTTTCAGTGATTATAGCCAGTATATGCGTATATCTTAAGATTACTATTTAATGATAAGGCTTTTTCATTCTTTCTAGTAAAAGAGAGAACATACTATCAGAATGCATTATATTATATAATATTTAAGGTCTAAGTTGGTATTATAACTAAAAATGTTATATTCCTTTAAATTATTAAAAAAAAAAAAGAAAAAAGTTTGGTAAGTCTTAGTGTATTTCAATGGATAACATTCTTTATTGAAGAGTTTAAATAATTATATTGTATTAAATTTGATTATTTAGAAATCTATTATTTACTTGAGAGAATACCTTATACTCTATAAATATATGAAAAATAATATTTGCATTTTGAGAAATTAGATTGAATGAATTTATTGGAATAATGGTTTATTAATGTTAATGAATTATTTTACGATAGTGAAACACATTATAGCAATATCATTACTTTGCTGCTTACTGGTTAGGTCAATTAGGCCAAGGGACTGGTCTACAATGGGTGACCGCAATTTAAGAATATAAAACCTCAAGTGTATTTAATTTTGTTGTATTTTCATACAAAAAAATAAAGTAATTTTAAATGGCTGCTATACAACAGTTCTGAACTAAGAGTTTTCAATTTTTAAATCAACATATATCAATGGTATAAATAACAATTACATGAGAAAAATTTGCTCGGCAGTATGCTATTTAATAGCTAGTAAATAATATAAATATATTTTACTCAAACAAATGTTAGCTAAAAAACCAAGAATGATTTCATTTCATTACTTAATACAATGTAACTATATTTATTTAGTAAGCTTTGATTATTTGACAATTATATAGTTTCATAAAATGTGTAATAGTTATTTCCACAAATTAGTTCTTCCTATTTGCTTAATTTATGTTTAAATTACACTTTTTAACAATTACTTTTCCTACAGGGAAACTTGGATAGTTGAAAAAGCTTTACATTTTAAAAGTGGCAGTTGCTACCCTGGTCTTATAAAGAATTTCAATTATGGGAATTATAGCATGAGAAATTACTTATATGCACTGTTCTTATTAATAAAGCAATCAATTCTTAGCAACCAGTGTTTTAATATTGCTATATTGTATTTCAGAAAATTGCTGAAAATATTTTGTTAAAGATGTGACGTATTTCTAACTAACAAAATTAGCTCTGAGGATAGTGAATCTATAGAATGTCATTTGATTCTGATGAGAAAAGCTTATGATAAATCATACCTTGTTATAATGAGGATGTTTTTCCTCCAAACTAGTTTTCCATAGTCAGTCTAACTGATTTTAAATTTACATAAAACCCACACACATGCACACGCACACGCACACACACACGCACACAAACAATGATTTGGCATGATAAAAAAAAAATTAAGGTCAAACAGAAAAATTGATATAAAAATATTATTTTTAAAATTCTTATAAAGTCAATGAATTTAATATTAGAAATTAAAACACAGAAAATGTCAACTATTAAATTGTTTGGATAGAAAAACTTTTATAAGTTTTAAGATAAGTATCTGTGTATTAAAAAATCATTCAATCTATTTAACAGCTAAAAAAACATAAAAGTATTTTAAATGTGAATAAATCTAAATGATCAAATTAATTTAAGCAATATTATAAGAAATGCCTAAACCTGTATTAAATTTTAAGAATATTATCAGTTACTAATAGATTTCTAGTTAAATCCAAGCCAGTATGTTCAACTATTTAGGCCGAAGTTCAAATAATATGAATCTCTACCAGGTTCCTTGAAAAATAATTGGATTTTCCCCAATGTCACCCCAACCCCCTTTTTTTGGGCTAATGTTTGTGCATTTTCTATCAAATATTCTCTGCATTCATGATACCTTTGATTAAATTGCTTTTTATCCTAGAATAAAACAAATAAATATTCATTAAATAAAAATATATTAATTTTTAATATATTTAACTCTCTTAAGGTATCAACAAATGCCTTCAAACACCCAAAATATGTAGTTGCAAGGGGAAAACTTAAATTTTTATATGAGATTTGAGTCAAGGTTGATAAGAAACTCACTTTAGCTTTCTCAGATAACTCTGAAATTACACTATAATAAACATAAAAACAAATAATTTATGATAGATGTATCGTGCCATATATAAGATATATTCTTTACATACCATTTAAAATTAATATGTAGTGCAGTGAACCACAAACGAAAACCAAAGATATCTTATATTTAAGTAATAAAGGTTGCTTATTATAAAGTTTAACAACATAAATAACTTTTATACACACATTAATCTTGCACTCACATTTGTTTTAAACATAAATTGTAGTTTTTAAAGCTAGTTTCACTAATTCATTTTACATGTTTTATAACTGTGATTACATTTATATCATATATTACAAATTTTAAATGATAGTCATGTATAACATATCTTGATATATGTTGTAATAATCATCTGTAACTTGGGTTAGATCACCGGCCATATAAATAAGCATTTTTATATTACTAAATTATATTTAAATAAATGTAATTACCAAGTACATTTATAATGTATTTGAATAATTAAATATTTCAGTTCTCTAGAACCTATATTCATTTAAAAAATAATTTCTAGGGATTCAATAGACAGTGTTTTAAGGGCAAATAGAGAAGCTTATTAGAAATTCACATTCAGATCTTTTTGGTCCAAATCTAAGTGAGCAAGTGCACTTAATAAAGTACAAGCACATTGTCTGCAAAATCCTTGATGGAGGTAGAGGCCACCAAGATATGCTAGCAGTCAGAACTAGGAGGAGCCGCATACCTATATTTTGGATCAGGATCACCATCACATATATACTTTCCTGGAAACATTGAAAAAAAAGAATAAAAAAATTAGAACATTTCTTGAATGGACCCATACTGTGTTATTAAAGAATGAAGTAGTTTTTATTTTTACCTCTACTAAGTTAAATAGTATAATATAGTTGTCATTTTATAACTATCTCAAATATATATTTATTTAAAATTTCGTTTTTAAGAAATTAGGCAGGTCTACTAACATTTTTAAATTAGGTAGTTTGGAATAGAACCATGGGCTGATTATTATTGTTCCAAGGAAGGAAAATACCCACCTCACTTTCTTAGCAAGACAAGCTGGTTAAAAACTTGAGGCTAGAAAAAAAAAATATGCACACGCACATGCATACACACACACGCACATGCATACACACAC
>CABFWO010000425.1:80807-95028 GCA_902155825.1 Timema genevievae
GGGGGGGGGTTTACAAGACGTGTATCACAGGATCACAAGTATATTATCTTGTTATAAATTGAGATTAAAATAAAACTCAATATTAAAAATAAATTAATTGTTTGCATCTCTTTTTAAAGAAAAGATTTATCATCTTGTGCATGGTGAAATGTAAAAATTTGATTAGCAAGTACGTAGGAACGCAATAGGAAGTACGGGTAGGGAACCATGCTTAATATAACAGGATTCAGCGGCATGCGGCACCCTTGGGTGTTGCACATGGTGCGGGTGCCGCGTCCTTGGGTGTTACATATGACTCCCACCGTGGGTCAGAGGCAGTTACAAAGGAGAGCCCAAGCATGGGAAAGACATGAGACAGCCTTAGTTAAGAACAAATTAAACTACCCAGTGACCTAAAGTAATGTTGAGCCTCAAAAACTAAGAAAATTAATATACTCTACTTTATTTCATAATTTTATTTTATTTCTTAGCTCTAATTGAGGGAGCTCTTAACAAAATATATTTATGTCCATACGTTTTAATTATAACTGATATATTATTTATAAAGTTGTCACAAAATCATTTTAAATTGGTTTGTGTACAATTGGTTGCTTAACAATGGGGAACTAATATTTATTTATTAATAAATACTTTCTACAATTTCACTAGAATATACAAGTCATACTATTTTCTTTATAAAACCCTTTATATTTCCGGTTGTAAACCATTAATTTGTAACTTGTAAATTGTATGTTTGTAGTTTTATAAAACAAGCCCTAGTAAGGATAGTAGGGGTGGGGGTGGGGGGAATAGATGACTGCATTTAGTTAATTAGTTATGATTAACCCCTTTTCTCCCTTTATTCTCACAAAAATGCCAACCAAAGCTATGGAAAAATTACAAGGAACTCAAATATTGAAACCTAAAATGTGTTAATTCTTCTTTAAAGGGTGACAACTGGGTCAGTATAGTGGTGGGGATATGCACCTAAGGTGTATTTTGAATCTTGTATCTACATATATTAAAAAAAAACAAAAAACTGAAGGCTAAGACTATTTGACCACTGATGTTGGTGACTAGAAATACAATAAACCTGGAAAGCTGAAACTTGACATTCATTCTTGAAAAGCATCAAGAATGTGCACTTTTTTTTTACATACTCTGCCTTAAAGTCATTTGACAATAAATATTTTACTATACAATTTTAACAAGTAATAAATATCGTGATTAAATAATTTCAAATCATTACAGCTTATGAATTAAAAGGGCTCAAACGTGCTATTTCATACTTTTCATGTACCATTGTTAGGGTATTGTAATTAATGCCTGGGGCTGAAATTTATCCATGCATATGAGGCGTATAGAATGAAATATCTTTAATACTTTCAAGAAAAATATATTTTATTTATAAGCAATTTAAAAGTAGTAAAATTAGATCATTTTTAACCATATATAGATATTGTTCATTTTATAGCCCGATAATTTTATTTTATATAATTTTTAACACACAGTGACATTATTTAGAATTTTTTCTTTTCCTAACTCCACTTCTTGGTTTTATTAATGTGTCCGAATTGATCACTGGAAGTATCCATTTCATGACTTTTTTGTTTTGGCTGTACTGATTGCTAGAGACAACACCAACTACCATAACATGAATGCCAGACCGAGGCAAAGGGTCGAATAATTCCAAATATTGATACACCCAAGCAGGACTCTGGCTTGCTTATTTGTGGAAATGGAGTCTCACAAGACAAAGAAGAGTCCGGGGATTCAGCCCCAGAACATTTTTGAAAATTCAACACCCCTAGAAGCTATTCTTGTGGTCCTAGTATGGATGTTCATTATTAATTAAATGTTTCTAAAATATATTTAAAGTTGTCTTTCCTTAGAAAATATTTGAAATTTTTATGTCCATAAAAGATATTTAGAGTGGTCCTTACCTTCAAATTCCAACAGTTTGCAAAATTCAAGAACTTTTTCCTTTTTTTTCCCCTCCCGATGTACAAAGTTCAAGCATAATACTAGTTTTTCCTGGCTTTCCCGATCAATGGCCACCTTGAGAATGTTTTCTAACAGTTTAAGATCATTAGTAACTTAATAAGGACCAAGGCTAAATCATTGCAAAATGGAAAGGACAGGAGCCAATATTACCTTGTGGAGGTTCACTGACCTTGAAAATATTGTAGAACACATAAAACGTGTTTGTTCTACAAAATTCTAAACATCAGTGAACCTCTACAAAAGTAAGGTGGGCTCTCATTTCAATACCTAACCATATCCAATACAATTTTAAAAGTGTATTACAGAACTATATTTTAGGATAGGTGAATACCTTAAGTAAATATTAATTTAAAGAGATCTGTGAGAAATGAAAAGGAATAGTTCAGCCATTAAACCTACCATTGGGCAGTTGGTTTTGATTGCATTGATATAAAGCCTCCATCCACTGGAACAGCTAATGTTAGATTCAAAAGAGGTGAAGGTGATGCCATTGCATGGGAATTATACTTGTAGTCCACCTTAAGGTCTGTGTGACTTTGTTCACACTTCCAGTAAGCAACAAGCTGAAATGGGCATGATCCTGCTCCAACCTTGGACTTTATCTGAAAATTTGAGTTTAGTGTTAGTATATGAACAGGGCCGGATCAAGAAATTTGGGTGCCGTGAACCACTTGCAAAATATGGGGCCCTATAAACTTTTATTACATTTATAGTAAGAAAAGGCCAAACAAACTTAAAACTGTGTGCACAATAAACCTTATTAAAATAAGCAAAACATAAAATAAAGAGTATTACACTTGATGACAGTTCGGTTTAGATATCATATTATATAAATGATTTACAATTTCTTTACCCACTTTAGTGGTCAAATAGTCTAAGTGAGTGATGCACAACCTTTTTGTGGGTATGACCCCAGTGAAGTATTATTTTATTTAGAATACCCCATGCTACCATGATGATAAAATAAACATTCTCCTTCTAATTACGTGAGGCCTTAGGTTTACGGTGGATTTTTGGGGCCCTATAAATGTTTCTAAGGCTAACCAAGTCAATATCTAAAGTCATTATATTGCAAATAACATTTTACTACAGGAATAGGAAGGCTGTATCTTACCTAACCAGGTTTTTTTCATATCCTTTATGTCATCCATAAAAATTATTTTGACAACCCCTTAATAACTCAGCGTATAACCCGAACGGGTAGTAAGACGCGGTGCTAAATATTATTATTATTACTTAATAACTCAAGGCCCGAAATGGGGTCGTGACCCCAGGGTTGCACACCACTCTTGCAATTAACTGGACTGCTAATGTCGGGGAGTTCAAGGTTAGTATTCTAGTCAGGTGTATTGATGTACCGTGTAGATATAAATAGCTGTGAACACTTTTGAAATTATCTGATTCGAGCATATTTAATTTGAGATGTTAATATTTTATAAAAGTGCCTTTTATTTCTAAGCACACCAAACTACATATGTGATTCTGTAGAGCCTATATGTATAGCATATATATATAAAATTTACCTTAAGAATTCTCCTAGTGTGAACCTTGATGCCAAAGTCTCTATCATATTAAATACATTCTGCACTGGACTATGTATTATATTTTCTTCCATCGATTAAATTATGTTAACAATTAATTATAAAACTTGTGTTCAGCCGCAATAGGTTACAAGACGCAGTTTAAAATAAAATAGTTAACAAAAAATCACACTTGCAGTGTACACAATGAACATATTCTTTGAACTACTTGATATTTGAAGTAAGAGAGAGAAAGTATCTACAATTTGTAACCCTCCTGCACTTTTTTACTTTCAGTGTAAAAAGACCAGTCAACAACCACACCAACAGTTTTAACTTTTAGGAAGAGCACATTTAGTTTATTTATATTTAACTTAGAATGCTTGCACAATGGTAGTCCTTATTTTTCAGAAATACACCCTCTTTGATATAATATTTATTATCACTTTATGCTTAGTAAAACTTCTTAAGCTTTTATTCTAAATGGTAAAGTGAGAAATACTATACAATGTGACGCTATTAACTTCTCAAGAATCTGAAATATTTTGTAATTGCTACTAAATGCTTGCTCATTGATAATTTTCTAAACCACCTAGATAATAAATATATCCTTCCCTCACAAATGCTAAAAAAATAAAATAAATAAAAAGAGTTAAAAAAGTTAAAAATAGGTTTAAAAGTTCATACTTAAAAGGTACAATAGGATCCTTATTTAATCTGAACATTTTATTTTATTGTATCCAATTTCAGTTCCAGTTCTAATAGTTTTTTTTATCACTGCGCCTTACTACCCGTTCAGGTTATATGCCTATGTACTAATTACACTAATGGGTTATGAATCAGGAAGGTTTTATTGAGAAAGTGCACCCACATTTGTGTGGAGGGAGAGTGGGAAGCTATTTAGGGAAAGCCAACCTCAGTTCACCCGACCGGGATCAAACCTTGATCTCCCCGTCTTCGGCAGTCTAGTCTAATAAGAGTAATGAGTGAATTTATTTTAAGGTTTCATGTATGTGTTCTTTAAATATACATGTTAATTTCAGTTATTGGATTTGGTTCCTTTTCGACCATCTGGGCATGAGTCAGAATTTGGTTATATTCGATGGAATGAAAGATATAATATAATTTTCTCTTTGTTACACTTCCAAAGAACGATTTAAAAAAAACTATAATTTTTGAAATTTTAAATAAAATAATAAAAAAAGTATTCGTGGCTTTTTAGCAGCACCTTTAAATGGCCCCTGCCTCTCCTTAATCCGGTCCTGTACAGTACAGTATGACCTTAAACTTATCACATATAACATAAAACCAAACTAAATATGGTGATGCAGTTTCATAAATAAATCATCCACTTCACTCTGTATTCTAATACTTACAGTTATAAGCCAACTATAGCCAATAGTGGGACTAAAGCGAGTATATACAAAAATAAAATAATAAAATTCTATTAGCTCACTTTCATTTATTAATTTATGCTATTTAATCTAGGGGTACAGGAGGGGGATTAAGCTTAAAAAAGTGCACAATAATTAATTCTTAGAGGATGGGAAATCATCTTATGGTAAAATTCAAGCTCTGTAGACCCGGTTGCTATCTGAATCCTGGTATTTGCAGTCAGATTTAGGAGTGGTAATTGTTATGTCAACCCTGTCCATTTGAGAATTGTTTCAAGTATTGAGAGTAATTTGAGGTAAACATACTTTTATAAAAGCAACACTTAATTGTGAATTGGATAAGTATATTTATTTCTATGATTTTTATATTTTACTTTAAGTTCGATAAGATTTACTTAAGCAAATCTTGATCTATGTGGAATATATTTGTTAAGATTGTAATCAGGTTAGTAACCAAAAAAACTTTGCATAAAATATGTACAAATTGTGTATTAGGATGCAACTTTACACGGCAACTGTATCTTTAATTAAAATACAAAATATATTGTTCAAGCTCATATGAACTATTATAAATTATTTAAAAATATATCAAATTGAGAAAACACAGTGGAAGGGATTGGCCCATCAGGACAATGCTTGCTCCCATAATAGAAAATTGTATATAAATTGATAAAAAACAATAGGGAAAGAATCTACATAGAATAGCACAGGCTTACTGCTTTTTAATTGTCCAGTTATATTTTTCTATGTAAATTATTAGGGCTGTATGGGATCCCGAGCTTTGGGAAAGTGGTTGTTCCTTAAACTCAGGCAAGAAAAATGATTTCCCGGGATTTTTAGGGGAGAAGTATATATAAAAAAAAAGTTTCATTTAAGGCCTGTCTATCAATGTCACGTTTATATTTAGTATACATTAAAAATATTAATTTTTAAAATTTAAATTAACCTTTTCTTCTGTAAAGTAGATGGATACCTGCAACTTCAGTCACTTTTATTTTACAATACAACTGAGGGAAATATCTATCCCTGAATTGGGTTAAGGCAGGAAATCCTATTTTTAGTGAAAAGTTTTATTTATAAAAATGGATTTTAAATATCAAGTTATGCATGGAAAATACCGTCACCAAACTTTTTTTATAGACAAGTCTTGCTATTATTTGGAATGGCATCCATTTGCTTTTGTACCTTAGATGATAAAAGTTGGATAAACTAATATTTTTGGAGACCAAAATCGCTTTTTGTGAAAGCTTTAGTAAATTAAAATTAAGAGGTAACAAGGCACACCGAATCATTTGAGAGATGTTTTGTTATTTTTATGGATAAAATTGTGGCTCACTTTTAAATATTCAGATTAGTTTGATTATTTTGATGTTTTGCTGTGTAGTTATCTATTAAAATTATTGCCATAAGATTTTTACTTACTAACTTATTAGTCAATTTTAAAATACAATTTCAAAAATTAATTTATACTTATACTAAAAAAGTGTTTTCTTAAAAATAAACAATTATAATAGTTGTATTAGGCCTAGGTTTTTTAATTTACACTACATTAAAAACCTTACTCAACACTTTGTAGACCAAATAATATTTATTTTTTATTTGGAAAACTCTCAATTTAAAACGAATTGATATGAAAATTTTGTGTGCATATTTTTTAACTTTAAATTTTTTTTCTCATACTTATAGCTTCAACTAAATAAGAATTTTGTTCCTTTTCTCGAATGCTTTCAAAATTATTTTTTACATTTGCTACTACATTTAACATAATTGCAACTTTAAAATTATTTTAATTTTTTTTATTGGAATGAATGAGAATGTTAAGTAGGCCTATAGACTAAAATTATAAATTTGAAAAATAAATATAAGCCCTAAGTGGAATTTTTTTTTAGTTTCTCGTCCCATTAATGCGGGAAATTGTTATTTCCCACCTGAAAATTTCCTCAAGTCAAAATATAATTCCCGCACAAAACTATAAATTATTTATCTATAGTAATATATTATGCTCTTTTAACATAGTTATTAAATAGACTCATTGTTTAACACTGAGATTTATTTCAAATTTATGGAAACTTAAAAATTGTTTTCTAAACTACATTAAATTTCCAACTCTCCTATTGTATTTTAGTTTTAAAATGAGCTAAGACTGCAAGCAACCACAGAACCAGTGATTATATCAAAACGTGCATGTGTTTCTATGAAAATAAAATCAAGTAGTCAAGAGCCATCTGCATAATCCGTGATCAGAATGTGTATGTTTCTGTGAAGAACAAAGACAAATTTGATTTATCGGTTTGAGGGGCATGGCTACCCAACTGCAGTAGGAAAAGAAAGAATGTTAATAGTAAATATCTCTAGACGCTACCTGGAGGTAGCACTGCCCCTTGAAAATAATTTTTGATCCTGGAATAAATATGACCCTACTTGCTTTATTTCAGAACCCGTTTTTATTTTCTCGAATATTATACAATTAAAAAAAAATTCCAGAGAGCTTCTTAAGGCACCAAATTAAAATTTAAAAAACAAGGCAAGAACCAATTTAAATATCATCTAGGGGAATCAACATTAAGGGGTGAAAAAGAAGAAAAAAAAATCTGATGTAATATTACTTCTAATAGATTCTAGAAAGAATAATTTTCAAATAAATTTCAGGCGAGTATCATTTCAATAGCTTAACTTTATGCCTGAAAGGCACCCAATTGTCAAATGTTTGCCATAGGAGGGCCCTCTGAACTCTTTAGGATTGGGGTGGAAGGGGAGAAAGTCCCCAAAAACACTTTTCATCAATTGCCCCTTCCATCCCTATACAAATAAGGTTCTGTCACCAATGACCCAAATGGCTTGCAGTGGTACCATTGACAAAAGGGTGACTTTGGCCATTTTTGGGGAAAAAAACCCTTAAATAACAGTTACTTTAAAGACCACCAGGTTCGCCTAAATACCTTTGCGGAACCAATTGAGGTGTTTGCAAGACACGTGTTATTATTGACATAATGATTGGTTATCTGTGAGAACAGCTGTTTTATCGTCCTAGTGTCTAAACAAGCAATATTTAGTGTCCTTGTACCTTTTTTTGGTGGGCAAAGTAACCCCTCTATGGTAGGTGACTTTGCTCACCACCTTTATGATTTTTCTCGAACAGGATGATTTATAAAAAAAAATAATTAAAAATAATAAATATAATCTATGAGCTCTTCCACATGTGTGACAGTTTTTTGTTCCTCAAAATTCCCTTAAGAAGGGCAAGAATTTGGGACGTAAAGTTGAAAAGTGGGCAAAGTCACCCTGGTCGACGGTATCGAAAAGGGTAACCTATGGCTGGGAAAGAGGTTGGGGCTGTTTGTGGCCTGGGTAGTCAACCTGTTCTTCCGACAACCATGTCTAAAGTTTGATTCATATAGGAAGACACTTTTTTGACAGTTACAAAAGTTACTTAAAATAATTTTCATGCATTCGTAAGTTAAATCATGTGATATGCAGCAGTCACATTTGATATATATTATTAAAACCTATAGAATAACACTAGTGAAATGTTATCAATTTTGACTGAAATAAATCTTTGTAATTTCTAAAAGGCACTTCCTACTAAAACGAAAGTAAACTTGATTGGTTTGTTCATTAACTGGATTTCATAGTGTTAGTTTAAAAAATCAAATTTAGCATTAGGAATAAGTATACTAGTTTAACCTACACAATAACTAGCTAATTAATGCTAGTCTACACTACATTCTAAAAGAGCGAAACTTAAAAACTTTCACAAAACACATTTATAACACACACCTATTTATTAATATGGTTATATTGGCAACTCTGCAAAGTTTGTGTTATGTTGGCTATATCTACTTTTTACTCCCTGTAGCTGTATCTTATTACTAGTCGTTCGGGGGTCTGATTACTGGTTAGGTGTTTTTGTCATAAAGTATATTAAATAAATACACTGTTTACACCATGTCAATGCGTGTGTGATTTCGTTTCATGGCCTATTAATCCTAATAGGTTATGGGCCCAGAAAGTATCAGTGTTTATTAATATTTGTAATTGTATGATTCATGGCAAATGGTGTTAACGGTGACTAAAGTTTTGATCAAGTTCAACATGCCGGTGGCATCTGTATCCTATACGCATCCAGGATAAAAGCCTTTTGATGGTAGTGGTTTTGAAAACTGGTTATATCGTTTGGAGAGGCTTTTGGAAAGGAATGCTGTGCTAAAAATGCTAACTGTTGATTCACCGGATGTATTGGCGGATGTAAAAGTTAAAGACAGCTTTTTGATGAAAGACACTAAGGCCAAGGATATGACTGTGCAATGCATGGCTAATAATGTTTTGGAGCAAATAAAAATGCAAGTACTGCTAGAGTAATGATTACGTCTTTGAAGTCGACATATGTTAAAATGGGCATAATGAATCGTATTGAACTTAAGAAAAAATTAAGAAACATGTATTTGAAGGTAAATCAAACTTGAATGAGTTTATCAGCGAATTTGATAAAACAGTATCTGAATTGAGGAATTCTGGAGGTACTGTTGAAGAACAAGAATGTATTACTCAACTGTTGGCAGCTATGCCTGAGCGGTATTTACCAGTTGTGAAGTCTATTTACATTTTATTTATGTCTAATACAAGTGCAGTTACATTAGACTTTGTAAAAAATAAGCTGTTATCAGAAGAAGAACATAATTTAAAAATTCGTGTTTCAAGTGTACAAAGCCATGCGTTTGTTTATAGGGCATAAAAATAAGTTTAAAAAGGATCGTGCAAATACGTTTGGTCAACGGAATGGTAATTCGTGGAAACCAAATAGGGTGATGCAACCTAAATTATTTAATAGTAAGTGCTATGCCTGTAATTAGAAAGGACACATGCGTCCACAATTTCAACATAGAAATAATTTTGCTGGAAATTCAGAAAAAGAAGTTTCATTTCTGGTGTCAGACTCTGATGATAACATTGGGTTAAGTTGTGGAATGTCAAATGATCATAATAGTATTAATTTTGTTGTTGACAGTGGGGCAACAAACCATCTAATTCAAACTGAATATTCAAAGTATTTATTTAACGTTCAGGAAATTTCTTCACGAATCAGTGTGTGAAGTGGTTAACTATGATAGATGTGGTAATCTGTTTGTTAACTAACAGTATTAGTGTAACGATGCATAAGGTGTTGGTGTGTGACAGTTTGTCCCATAACGTGCTATCTGTTAAAAGGCTCAAAGAAAATAACTTAAAGGTCATTTTTCATAATAAATGTGTGACTATTCTGTAGCATGACAAACTTGTTCTGAAAGCGAATTTTATCGACAACCTGTATTTTGTCACTATGAATTTGAATGCAAGTGAAGTAAATCTTGTGGATAATTTTTCAGACTTGTGGCACAGACGGATGGGACATTCATCTAAGTTTCCTTGCAGTAAGTTATGTGATTCTGAAGCATGACAAACTTGTTCTGAAAGCGAAACTTATCGACAACCTGTGTTTTGTCACTATGAATTTGAATGCAAGTAAAGTAAATCTTGTGGATAATTCTTCAGACTTGTGGCACAGAAGGATGGGACATTCGTCTATGTTTCCTTGCAGTAAGTTATGTGAAGTTTGTCTTCAGGGTAAACAAACAAGAGCACCATTTTTGAAATGTGTGCCAGAAGAAAGAAAATCAAAAAGAATCTTGCAATTTGTTTCATCAGATGTGTGTGGCAAAATAACCCCAACTACACATGAGGGTAAAATCTATTTTGTCTCTTTTATTGATCATTTTAGTCATTTTACAGTTGTTTACTTACTTGAGAGGAAAAGTGAAGTTGAAAAATGCTTCAGAAAGTACAGTGAAGCTAAATTTAATAGAAAAAAATTGAGAATTTGAGTTGTGAAAATGGTGGGGAGTATATTTCTATTGACTTTAAAAACTTGTGTGAAGCTTAAGGTATTAATGTAATGTACACTATTCCAAGAAATTCATAAAAAAATTCAGTAAGTGGACACCTCAATATAACTATTTTAGATAAAGCTAGGTGCCTACTATTTGATTCCGGTTAAGATAAATACACATGGGGAGAAGCAGTATTATCAGCTGTTTATTTGCTTAATAGAACTCCTACATCTGTGTTACATGGAGATGTAACCCCTGCAGAAAACTGATCTGAGTAAAATTAGAATTTTTGGTTGCAAAGCTTATGCACACTTTCCCAAAGAAGATCGTTCCGGGAAATTATACTCTCATTCAAGGAAACTAATTATGATAATGGCTATCGAGTGTGGGATCCTGTGGGCAAAAGGATTTAAACACTGCTCGATCTATCGTTTTTGATGAGAGCAAGATTGTAACATGACTCAGAAAATTCAGAGGTAGAAGAGGATACCCAAGATCAAGTGGATGTGAAGAAAAGAACCGGGTCCTGATAACTCTGAAATCAAAATATTTGATGTTCCTGAAGTTCCTGAAAGAAGACGCAGTAAAAGAGTGAGTAAAATGCCAAAACATCTTGAAGATTATGAAGTCGGGATGGCTATGGCTCTCAGTGCTGGTTATTTTCCATTTGAAGCTCCTAGGTCCCATCAAGATGCTGTTTAACAAGATGATGGTTGGAAGGACGCTATCAAAAGAGAGTTGGAATCTCTTAAGAGTAATAAGACGTGGGAATTGGCACATCCTCCACCTGATGTATCCATAATCGAATCTTGATGGATGTTTACTGAGAAGACAATTGATGGTGTAGCTCAGAAGAAAGCTCGCTTGGTAGCTAAAGGTTACCAGCAACCTACTTTGGAGAAGGAAGATGTTTATTATCCGGTAGCTCAGCTGGTGACACTTATAACACTATTGGCTGTTGCTGTTCAGCGTGATTTATTCATTCATCAGTTAGATGTAAAATCAGCTTTCCTAAAAAGTGAATTAAAAGAAGTTGTGTATCTTTACCCTCCTGATGGCTTACACATAAAAAGGGTGAAGTGTGTTAAGTGGTGAAAGCCCTATATGGTTCGAGACAAAGCCATAAGTGCTGGCACAAGAGTGTTAACCTATTGTTGAGCGAGTTAAATTTTCAAAGATCCAAGGATGATCCATGTTTATACTTTAATGATTCTATATATATTTTGATTTGGGTTGATGATTTTATTATTTTCTCAAGTGCAATTGATGATGTTAATAGTGTAAGGGGTAACTTAATGAATTTTCTTGACATTTGGGATATAACTTCTGATGGTAGAATGGTATTTTTAGGTCTTGAAATTGAAAAGAAAGAGGATAATATTTTGATTAGTCAAAATAATCTTATTGACAAAGTTGTAAATCATTTTAGGATGAATGATTGTAAACTATCACAAATACCTGTACAACCAAAATTGAATTTAAAAATGGTCTCAGAGGAAATAAGTTATAAAGTGCCATACAAAGAATTGATTGGTAGTTTAATGTATTTGATGCTAGGGTCAAGGCCAGATATTTGTTTTACAGTATCTTAGTTTGGAAGGTTTCAAAATTGTTATAATGAAACTCATTGTAATTATCTAAAGAATGTTGTTCGTTATCTCAAATATACTAGTAATTTTGGTTTGAAGTATGTTAAAAATAATATTTGTTCAGATATAAATTTTAAAGCTTTTGTTAATTCAGACTATGCTAGTGATTCTATTGATAGGAAAAGCGTTACAGGTTTTGTTGTTAAATTAAACGATAATGTTGTGTCATGGTGTTCCAAAAACAAAATGTTGTGGCTCTCTCTAGTAGTGAAGCTGAGTATTTGGCTCTTTATGCTAGAATGTCTGAATGTAGGTTTTTAATCCAGTTATTTGATTGTGTAAATCCAGTTATTTGATTGTGTAAAACCAGTTATTGTCTTTGAAGACAACCAATTTTGTATGAAAGTGGCACAAACCTATGGGACGAAGAAGTCCAAACATATTGATGTGAGACATCACTTTGTAAGAGATTTAATTAGTAGTGGTGATTTTAAATTACAATATGTAGCTACTGATGAACAAGTAGCAGACATAATGACAAAAGGATTAGCAATAAGGAATAGGGAGATTTGAGTACTTCAAAAATCTAGTAAATGTTACAAAAATTTGATTAAAATTTGTGAATAAGTATTGGAATACAAAAGTGTGTTGGTAAAGCTATGACCTTATTATATTTGAAATTTTATTTTTTTCTCCTTGTCTTAATTTCTGCAGAATTGAGAGGCGGTATTAATATGGTTATATTGGCAACTCTGCAAAGTTTGTGTTATGTTGGCTATCTCTACTTCTTATTGTATCTTACTACTAGTTGTTCGTTGGTCTGATTACTGGTTAGGTGTTTCTGTCATCAGTTATATTAAGTAAATACACTGTTTACACTATCTCAATGTGTGTGTGATTTTGTTTCATGACCTATTAATCCTAATACTATCTTCGGGTAGGCTGTTCTAAAACTGCCGTTGTTTATGTTTGTGCAAACTACAAGTAAATGGGAGGCTGATAACTGACCCACCCCCATTCCTTATTTATCCCTACCAACTCATTCTTTTCTTTTTGCCAACTCATTTGAAAACTGTTCTCAAAACTAGTTTAAATAGTGTCTAAATGATAAGTTTGGTTGTTTCCTAATATCAAAAACTTACTTGTTTCTACAGTTCTCTATATATTCACTTAAATTTTCTATTTTATTTGTCAATATTTTGTCCTAGTCTGCATATCCTCCAACTATTTCTAAAAATTTAATTTAACATTATAGTGATGGAGACATGCAAGCAACTCATATTTTCTTGTTTAGTTTAAACCATAAAAATACAATATTAATTTTGTTGATAATTTTTTTTGGGGGTGAGGTGTTTTGAACCCTAACCTTAATGATGATGGAAACAAAGAGCCAAGCCTTATATACGTAATCTGTAGCTTTTAAAGAGGTCAAGTACAAGTACATGAGAGCCTGGTAGGATTTGAAAATGGTGCAGAGTAAATTGATATTTGTTAACATGGTATTTCTATATCTGTTAATCAAAAATGCATATTAATTTCTCAGGAAAGAAAATGAGATCTAACTTAGGTATATGGTCTAAGGCACTACTCTCGTAATCGACTAAACTGCCGAAGACGGGGAGATTAGGGTTCGATCTTGGTTGGGTGTGCTGAGGGTGATTTTTTCTAAATGCTTTTCCACTCTCCCTTTACATAAATGTGGGTACTCTTCCTCAGAATTAAACCTTTCCAATTCCTTTACACATTAGTGTATTAGTAAAGAGGCATATAACCTATATTAAAACACGGTGCTAAAAAGACTATATATTCATATTCAAATATTATTTCAGTTATTTAACCTAATGAGAGCAAAAAAAAAAAAAAAAAAAAAA
>CABFWO010000425.1:95045-110227 GCA_902155825.1 Timema genevievae
AAAAAAAAAAAAAAAAAAAAAAAAAGACTTATTCAAAACCTACCCTATATTTTAAGATGTCTACATTGAAGTATGACGCAGATGGGTTTTGTTCTGATTGTCTTCTTAAAAGTGCAGTTAAGGCACCCATGCTGAACTCAAACACAGAGCTTTCAGCATTTGACTGGCTATGATCTCTAAAAAAAATAAAAAAATTAAGAGTTTACAAATTATTATAGAAACATGAACTAACATCCATGCAAACACCAAACTGAAATCTTTGGTTTAGTATGCCAATGCTTCTACCACCAAGATACTAGGAATTATCTTGAGACAATGGGCAAACATTACAAAATATATTAGGCAGTTTATACGGTGTATAAGAAGTCATAAGAAAGTACTCTACTTGTTATTATATAAAAATAACTTCATTACTCAAGGATAACAATTTTATTGTTGGAAGTTTTTCAATGGCGTGTATTTATATACAGTATCTTAAAATTTAACTATGTACCTTTGTGGCAAAGGAAATAGTAGGCTAAGTCATAAGTCTCAGGCCCTATTCCGGGCACAAGTTTAACTTTTATGCTTTAATCCAAATAGTTTAATGAATTTGGTAAGTTTGTGTTGTCTTTGTTGTGTTTTCTTAAAACATTTGAAATTGTTGACAGATTTAAGCCAATGTTTGCACACTAAAATAATTTGAATATAGATATGATTTCTTTTAACAACATGACTCGAGGTTAAACTATTACCATTTACTAAGACTCAGGTTGTGGAGCCCATCTGTAACGATACACCTTCTTGTAGTTAATTGATACCATTTATTCTATCCTTATTGATATTTTATGAATCATTATGATCCGAATAGGTTAAATTTTTGGAATTTTTTGCCTAAATGCACAGGTTATTGTTACATACTTTTCATTCTTGTCAAACACATAACAAATATCACAAAACTGTTTATAACAAAGTATTATAATTTATTGAAAGTTTTATATTATGGAGTAATTACAAACACGTATTACTGCTTTATAATATGGCAATGAACTTTTTTTTATAAAATTTATATTTTAAATTGTAACATTTCCAAACAAGACTCAAAAATTGTCTGATTAGTTTACTGGATACTAATGAACTGTTTATAATATATTTAGTTTACATTTTGAAGTGTTCGACAAACACATCTTACGCCTTTAGTTTCTGTGCACAATTGGATGAATCAATGCCATGAGCCAGCTGCGTCATTTATCATTCACCTACACTGCATTATGTGTTCTTTCTTCTATCAATCAGTAATAAATGAAAATCAGGAAAAAGATCAAAGTGGGAGTAGTCAACTTACTTGCACGTGTCCTTGATACTTGGTTGTGAATCTTTTTCATCAATTGTTCACAAGCCTGATAATTTTAAATGTGATATGTCTTATATTTAATATGTTTTGTTTTATTGGTACAAAGGCTCTAATGATACAGTAGGATCTGGCTAATTTGAAGTGGGTTAATTCAAATAATTGAATAATTTGAGCCCACCATTATTCCTCACAAAATTCTTATTTAAATCAATGGTAAAAAATAACATTTAATTCAAATTTTAGAAGGAAATATTTGGATAATTCGAAGTTTATACAGGTTTTTGTCAATTTTTTTGAGTTTCTAATCACTTCAAACTTAACTTGACAATCTCAACTAAACCCAAGAATCCCAGGAATGTCAAATAAAGTTAAAAGTTACTGACTCATAGTAAAAGAGAAAGCGTGAATTTTGCACCAGTTGCAAGCGGTTTTCCTAGAATACGGGATGTTTGGCTGCTTTAATTGCTTGTGTGACACTGCCATCATGTGACGCCTGGCATGGAAGGGTTAGGGTTTATGTTACTTGTCTTAATCTGGCACCTTTGTCTCTAAGTGAAAGTCACTCATTGTCATCTGACAAGTGTAAATTGCGGTATTTTTATGATGTCTAAGCGTGGAACCTACAAAGTTTTAACCTTAGCCAAGAAGGGTGAAGTGATTATAGAAGTGAGAAAGGGAGTGAAATAGAAGTGTGATGTTGCAAAAGAATATAGAATACAGCCAAACACTTTATCGACTTTGATACCTTAAAAAAAGAAAAGAAAGAATAACATCATGGAGATTTGTAAAGTGCAAAATGGAGGAGCAAGAAAACGTGTTAGAGGCGGTGATTATCCTGAGTTTGACAAGTGTGTTTTAAAGTGATTAAAACAGTCGCGCGACCTTAACATTCCTTTAAGGGGGCCAATGACTGATAAAAGTTTGCATTTTTTTTACGGTGAATTAATTTTTATAATCTTTGATTTTAAGGTTTTTTATTTAATGTGTACAAACAATTAGGATACCCATGGATTAACTCAAATTTAGGATATTTCAATTTTTTTTAGATACCTCCTGGTCGTTCATCTTCCTGACAAATTTCTCATCACATATAAGGGCACGAATTTGAGGTCTATCAAACACACCTGCATTGATCTTTTCGAAAGACCAAGCAGGAACAGTAGAAGCTATACGTTGAAAACATTTACCATCAGTACTTAAATGCCTTAATAAACTGTTTCATCAAGTCGAGCTTGATATGGAGTGGGGTAAAATTATTTTCTCTCGGCTGATGATTGAGTCATTCACAATGTTTGGCATGCCTCCTTCTAGAGTTTCACGGATGTGCCACTTCCTCCAAGTCCAGTGTTTCTCTCGAGCTAGGCTGTCCCACATACAGAGATAGCATGGAAACTTAAACAAGCCTCTCTGTTGTCCAAGGAGGAAGCTGATCATTTTAGGTCCACACAAATGATGCAGTTGTGCTCGTGATATGTGAATAAGCCTATGCCTATTTTTATGTTATTATATTCTTCTAGAACCTCTTCATAAACACTGCCATTGTGAAAGAAAACACACTTGAAGCTGTAATTTGAGCTGTCCAGAAATAATTTCCATTCTATTGGGCTATACAAGGTAACACCTAATTGCCTGAGATGACCTGGGATATTGTGAAAGTAAACTAAGAAAAAAAAAGTGTTATTTTTGTGTAAAACAGATAAGTTTCTAGAATCCAAAATTAACAATAAAGATAAAGAAGCTGGATGTTTGTAAAACTAATTAACCTAATTAGTCTACGGGTAGGGTAGATTTAAGCCTATTTCTCAAGTTATTTGTAGTGTAAATAGCACAGGATATATATATATATATATATATATAGTTGTGAAAATCACAATTTTCAAATTCCATGAAAACGAGAGCATGTAAAGGAAAAAGGATTTCAGATTTGACACCAGCGTTGAAAAAATACTTAGAATAAGTTGAAAAATTTCATGCAACCTATAATAAGAAAAAATGTGTTTCCCTGTGTAATGGTTTATGCATACACAATGATTAGTTTCAGTGTAATGTATCTAAATTCAATCTCTTTAGAAAAATATCTAGCATCACAAATGCTAACCACAAGTCATCAAAGTTGTGTTTTTTATCGCTTCAAGGTGCAGTAGTGTCTCAGAAACTCGATAAATTGACATTCCATGTAACTCGACACATGCATGTGCACACAGTTGTTGGCGCCAGTCATCACAATCCAAGGTCATTCAACTGTATAACCTCTTAGTTTGTTTGTGTAACTCGAGTGGAACAGTCATAGTGTGTGGTGTTTTTACAAGTGCTGTGTTTGTTAGTTTTCCAATTCAATAACATATTATTCGAATCAATACAATATTATATGTACAATACTGTACTGCATTTCTGTATATTACACATATGTATGTACACCCTTATATTAACACGTAATATATTGTACTGTACCATACAAGACTACAGTACAGTACAACTTTACCTATAATATTCAATAGTTTACTGTGATTCATCCTTGTTTAGTAAACATGACAGAGTAAACATGCATCTTATATAAGTTCATTCGTAAAACTCAATATTTCAGTAACTCGACACGATCTCAGTCCACATTAGGTCAAGTTTCCGAGACTCTACTGTACCAATAGTTTCACATATACTTAGAGACTCAACATTAATAATTAATTATGCTTTCCTGAAAAGCTGAGTTGTAAAGTAATTCTATACGAAAGATTCCTGGTTAGATTCCCTTGTGTAGATGTAATTATCTTTTTAAATACAAGATATTTAAGTTGTGATTTGTCTAGATAAACTCAATATTAAATGTAAGTATCTAAAACCTAAAACAAAATTGACCTGTAAATTTTAAAGTTGATAACGTGTTGTGAAAAAATTAAAGACAGGTCAAATCGTATATTTCTTGGATCTGAATCTTATATTTTATGTTTAATCTTGAATCCATGTTTGAATTCTTGAATCTTTAATAGTGCACAATTTTAGTTCTTATGGCATTATTTAAAATTAAATAATAACAATAAAATATTAAGCTCTGGTGTCACTTACAAATTATATATTTTGTTTGTCATGTCTATTATGTTATAAAAAACAAAGATAAACGTGTGTTTGTCCCTATCTAGGCATATCCTAACTATCCTTTCAGGTTGGTTTCATTCAATATCACTCACTTTATATTAATGTACAGTGTTTCTACACTCTTTATATATACAACAAATAGAATTTTTAGAAATTAAAATAATCATATTAATACTATAATTATGTCCTTTTTTTGTGATTATGTTATAATCCAAATAAAAAAGTTTTTAAAATACCTTTTAACAATTGCTTAAAATTGTTATATCAAATTAAAAGTCTTCATAAATGTATTTGAGATCCCTTTAGGAGATTTTTATGAGCCTTGATTTTGATTCTCTATGATACTTTAGGATCTGAGGATTTGAGCATCCCATCTCTAAAAATAAATTAATTGTTATTAAGTAAAAGAATGGGGCTTAATACCTGATAATGATATAACATGTTAATAAGGATCAGGGGGCAGAACCTATGAACTTAATAGAAAATGAGATGAAAGCTTTTGGTGTTCAGATTAGATTATTATTTGAAGTTTAAAATCTCAAAGGTGAAATCATGCAGTGTAGTACTTCCTTGGGAGTGTTTTATCACTCTGTGTTGTAGCAAAAAATCAGTATATTGATTATGTGTTAAAATCCTTACATGTGTAATCAAATCACCATAGCTCTAACCTCTAACTCTTGTTATGTTCTTGGGCAAGCCTGTTAGACTAGTAACTAGTTCAAAATAAAAGTATGATTTGTAACATTGAGTTACATTTGAACTCGCCCCCATGCTAAACTTCATATTCAACTCGCCGAAGAATCATACCACCCGCTCCAAATAAAATTCAATAATATTCTAAACCCTACAATAATACTCTTCACTATTGTAGTTCCTGTAAATTGAGACAACGTAATAGACAATTCAAATCAATAAAATCAATTCAATAGAACTATGGAATACATTGGAATCTAAACTCACCAAATATATCTTGTGTAGACAGCGACGAGCTACACCGCGTAGTAACAGAGACTCCTTCACCGAAGTCAACCCCGACTAAATCAATAGACACTGAAGACACGCCTAGCAATACTATCCACGATCAACAGAATTCTACTCACCTGCACCCTGGTGGATAGTTCCACAACTACAGAAATGACGTCTGAATGAAGAATCGCTGCTCAAAATGAAAAATGGGACAATAATATCAACAATCCACGTCATGTTCCATTCCTTCTAGAAGGAAGGCCACCGACAGAATTGCTCTTTCCCCCCACCTTATTACCCTGCTGTGAAAAACCTCTATTTAAAGTCCTGTAATCGCATCATTAAAATGACTATTCAACCAACACTGGACGGAGGAACATAGTCCTAGGACCAGGATTATGCCAGGATCATCCGTGATAAACTACAAACTTTAACAATGGCAACGTATACTATGAACTTAATTATTCAAAACTTTAAACTTTATTTAAGCCGTATTTATTTTCTTCGCCAAATAGTAAAAAATATAATGTTTGTCGCCACTTGGGCGTTCGAGACAGCTGTTTAGTTTGATCTTTACTTTATAATAACATTGATATATTTTTGTGGTGAAGAAGTTTATCATTATTTCATTCTGAAATAATGTTGTAAATAAAATGTTTTGATTTCTTTTGTGATAATGAACATTTATAAAATTTAACTTCGAGTCGTAAATTGTTTGAATGATAAAATTAATTAGTGATTAATTTTATATTTGATCGTTGTTTAAATGTTTTCACTAGACTTTGTTTATAGTAATTTATTAACTTTAATTTCACGAATAGATGGAAGTTTCTAAACTGTAAGTTTAGGTCAGGTAGTCCCGCGGGAGTTTGACTAAAAGTCTGTTAGCCAAACTCTCACATATTTTAAATATGTCTAATAAATATTCTTTATATATTTATTATTTAAATTGTTTGAGGTCTGCTTGAAGTGATGCAGTGCAGACACGTTTGAAACAGTATAACGAGGCCCTTAAGGCTCTTATATAAATCTTATAAATTTATTAACTGATTTATTATTTGTTTACTTGTATACTTTTCAACACTGTGGGTTGTTTGTCTCATAAAGACTAGCCCATCTGATTGTTTGATTTGTCTAACAGTAGAGAAGTTCTCGCTAAGGAACTACACTAAATAACTGTTTATTTCTAATATGATTTTCCAATGAACTCGGTACGATTATTGAGACCAAGTAATTAATTGAATTCTTCTTTGCTAATTGTTTTTTGCTTTGAATAAACCATTTATGGTATTATTATTTAAATCTTGCATTTCATGTCCTTTGTATATTCTATGTAGCTTGCAACCCTCCCCCTTCCTTTAAGTTATCGATGGTCGTAAGGAAAGGTTGGAGAGAGGGGTGTAACAGATTGTCTCTTTGTGCTCAATAAATAATTTCTTATTCACAAGCTTCAGCTATTATCTGGTTATGATTAAATTAATGTTCCATACATTTTTAAAGTTATTTTTATGACTGTTTTAAATGTATCTAATAGATATTTTGGAAAACAGAAAAATAAAAAATATCTTACAATAAAATACAATTGTCGATCTTTAAAAGTAATGTTTCAAAGTTAAGAATATATTAAATACAGTACAATTCTATGCACTTATTTTATTGTGTCATGGATAGCAATATGCCTGTTATTGGTTTTATCTGCTTATGGAGTTGCATTCAAGAGAACGTTTCTTCATTTTCAGAATATATATTTTAGCTGAAATTGTATACTTTTCCTTTCTTAATGATAATCCAATCTTAGTTTCTTCGGGTCTTTAAATCACTAATAATTATATTTTACACTTTACCCATTTTCTCAGATAAAAATCAGTGTCCAGTTGAAAGCTAATTCTCAAAAGACTAATAGGGAGATCCTCTGTTAAGTTTGAAAAATGCTTAGTCCCCACATAATATATAGCTGCATCTGGAATACAAAAGATTTATAGCATTTGATTTAATGTCATTGGTTACTAGCATAGTTAGCTGCAAAAAATCACATTTTCTTGCCCCTATACAATGTACGGCAATTTGGTGGATCATTGGCTGTTTAATATACCTCATTCAACATAGTCTACAGGTTTAATTTCTCAAAATGAGACCAGTTTTTACTGTAAGTTGCACTTCATACCAATAGCACATTGTAGTGTTCCAATGGAAATATAAATTTAACAAAGATTATAATATATTATTATGGTAAGCTGGTGAATATTTTATTGTTAAAATCTTACAGAAAAAGTTTGAAGATCTCATTTACCAGGTTGCATAAAACTATTTATTACAACTTTAATTGCAAGCAAGCTCCACACACTATATTCTAAAAGTATTTTCCCATTTAGACACACTACACTAATCTTATCCTTTATTAATTTAAAAAAGATAGTAACGAAATTTACATTTAAACCATTCATGGAAATGTATAGTAAGCTCATGTTAAGGTATTAAAATATACCTTAAATTAATTTTAAATAGAGTTTTTAGCTGTTGTGTGTTAGCTAAGAAAGCACTATTAAAATATCGTGACACTACCTTGCCCCTTGGGAAACCTTATTCAAAAGATAATTTTTACCATTGATAAAATTCTCACAAACTTTTTAAGATATTTACTGTATAATTGATGATTTATTATATGCCCAAAATTTAACTAACCAAATTAAAATGTTGAGAAATTGGAACGATCAAGGAAGATTAGTTTGCAAGTATCTATTTTCATTGCATATGAAAGTAATATTATTTTGTTACAAAAAAACTTCTAATATTCATATATTTTTTGTATAGGTCATATCATCTTTGAACATGGACGATTCAACCCTTTTCTTTGTTTAACTATGAGCTAACCCAATTTGAAATTATTGAGCACTTTTGCTAGCTACTCTGAACAACACTTTATCAACATAGCAATCATCTGCAAATAGCTATAGCGAACTACTCGTAAACTTCTTAAATAGTGTCAGTAAAAAAATTGGTAATATTTAATTTTCAAAGGTCTTTGAGGAAAATATTTTGCAGCACGATGGCCTGATGGCCAATGCCACTCAGATAAAATGTATTATGGAAAACATGACAATGTGCTATTTCCATGTCGTTCTTAAGATTGCTAAGCCTTTGAATAAAATAAAACTGGAGAGAATTATCATGCTACTGATTATCATAATCTTGTTCATTATCTTTATATGCCCGGAAAATAAAATAAATAAATTACATTAAGAACAAATATCTGCAATTATCTTATAATGTGTGGAGACAGGAGGACTTTTTTTGGTACCAAGACCTAGTAACCTTTCGGGTTATTCATATGTGTACTAATTGCACTAATGTATTCAGAATGAAGAAGTTTGAATTTAGAGGAAGCGTACCAACATTTGTATTTGAATGAAGTGAGATTGGGAAATCATTTAGGGAAACACACCCTCTGTACATCTGACCAGGGTTCAAAACCCAAACTCCTTTTCAACGACAGTCCAGTCTATTGGGAAAGTGATAACATAGACCATGTGACCACTGAGGCGGGTAGAAAAACTGTTAATAAATAAGCATCCTCATTATCGTCAATTTTTTTAACAGCTATATATATCACTTATTTTATATATTTTTTAATAATCTTTTATAATTATTTAAGGTACTGATAAAATATGTACATTTCAAAGGGAAGATTCCAAATATACGTCATATATATATATATATATATATATATATAAAAATATTTATGTATATAATGACTTATATTTTGAATCTTTATTAGATATATAAATATCGTCATATAATGATGTATATTTGGAATCTTCATTATATATATAAATATCGTCATTATATATATAGATATTTATATATATAATGACTAGGGGGCGGATTTTGCCCTAAATGCCTTTTTTATTCCTATGTTTTGAAAAGTAGGCTTTTGAGGTATAATTTTATTTTCGATGATTGCAAAGATAATGTGATAGCTTTTATAGTGCCTATAAATGCCTATTTTGTTGTTTAGTGCCTATTTTACAAATGGGAGCCTTAATGTGCCTTTTTTCTATCTCTCTCTTCCTCCCACCCTCTTTTTTTCTTTCTAAATACTCACGGCTGTCACTCCCCGCCCCCACCCTTCACTCCTTAGGTTAATCCACGTGTGGATATTCGTGATAGGTAGGAAAACCCCTTATGTCCAGCGGTCTGATAGGTTCAGACTGGTCACGAAGATTTTCTTCTAGCGCATAGCAGTGTCAGTTTATTCAGTGGTTGTGTATATTACGCTGTTGTTAGATGTGCATATCTGTTCATTAATATTTCTTTGTATTGGGTGTAGATTATTGAACTAATAGAAAATACCTTAAGAGAAATCGTGTAAAAGTGTATTATTCAAACAGTGGATTGGTGGTGATAGGAATGTCACAACAGATGGCAAAATAATTTNAACGAGAAATCGTGTAAAAGTGTATTATTCAAACAGTGGATTGGTGGTGATAGGAATGTCACAACGGATGGCAAAATAATTTTTTTGTCAGCCATGTTCCAAAGAGGTACGTTACCTTTTCAAAAGGGTAAATTAAATTATTAATTTTGAAAGTCAAGGTTTTTATTATATATTTTGCCTACAGTTTAAAAGTAAACCATGATTCTTTGCTATTGTTTAAACTAGGTTTCATTTCTTATTGAAGGATTTCAACGACAAAGAGTAAATATTTACCAAAGCGTTTATAATATTTAGGTAAAATGCAAGAAGTATCACCTAGAACAACACAAAAATACTGCAATACATATGAAGAATTCCAGAAAGAAAACAGGATCGAAACCAATTTTTCCAGAAGTTAACGATGCTGTTAAAACCCAAGAGCAATTTTTTGCTGACTTATGCTCTGCAATGGTAGCTGCAAATATTCTTTGGAAGAAGCTGGAGAATCCAGATTTCGGGGCATAGAAAAAAACCCGAATCAGGCTTCAGACTCAGTTGGCACGGCCATCGTCGACAAACTTAACAGAGTGTTGCAGCGAAATCCTGGGTAGAAAGTGATGGCAAGTATTGCAGACATCTTAGAAGGACAAACTACATCACTCCCAGAAGTCAAGCTTAGCTCAGCTGAGCTAGCTTTCTGAAGTTTTGCCCGATGACTTCATGTGAAGTCGAAAGAAGTATAAAAACAGTATAAAAACATTTTGTCAGAAAACAGAACCAAATTTACACCTGAAAATCTTGAGAAGTATTTGGTAATTAACTCTAATAGTAATTAATTTGTGTTTATAGAAATTGTATGCTGGATTTTAAGAATGAATAATAAAAATTTTGAGTGTTTTGTTGCCTTTTATTCCAAAGAGGTACGTTACCTTTTCAAAAGGGTAAATGAAATTATTAATTTTGAAAGTCAAGGTTTTTATTATATATTTTGTCTACTGTTTAAAAGTAAACCATGATTCTTTGCTATTGTTTAAACTAGGTTTCATTTCTTATTGAAGGATTTCAACGACAAAAAGTAAATATTTACCAAAGCGTAACATAAAGATCTTACCCAAAATTTTTTTTGTAATCTTAGTTCTCTTGTAGGTGATGCTTTGTTTATTTTAATTTGTAGGATGCACATATATTAATGGATGAAAATTTCCATTTATAATATTTAGGTAAAATGCGAGAAGAAGTATCACCTAGAACAACACAAAAATATTGCAATACATACGAAGAATTCCAGAAAGAAAACAGGATCGCAACCAATTTTTACTGAAGTTAACGATGCCGTTAAAACCCAAGAGCAATTTTTTGCTGACTTATGCTCTGTAATGGTAGCTGCAAATATTCCTTGGAAGAAGCTGGAGAATCCAGATTTCGGGGCATATAATAAAAATCTGAATCAGGCTTCTGGCTCAGTTGGCATGGCCATTGTCGATAAACTTAACAGAGTATTTTAGCGAGATCCTGGGTGGAAAGTGATGGCAAGTATTGCGGGCATCTTGGAAGGACAAACCACATCACTCACAGAAGTCAAGCTTAGCTCAGCTGAGCTAGCATGTCTGAAGTTTTGCCCGATGACTTCATGTGAAGTCGAAAGAAGTTTCTCACAGTAGAAAAACATTTTGTCAGAAAACAGAACCAAATCTACACCTGAAAATCTTGAGAAGTATTTGGTAACTAACTCTAATAGTAATTAATTTGTGTTTATAGAAAGTGTATGCTGGATTTTAAGAATGAATAATAAAATTTTTGAGTGTTTTGATGCTTTTTTTTGCATTACTATGCCTCTTTGTGTGCCAATTTTTTTCTTTTTGGTGCCTATTTATTGCCTTTTTAAAAAAATGTAGTGCCTATAAATCCGTCCCCTAATAATGACGTATATTTGGAATCTTCTCTTGGAAATGTACATATTTTATCAGTACCTTAAATAATTATAAAAGATTATTAAAAGATATATAAAATAAGTGCTTTTTGTTGTACTTGCATTTAAAATTTAAAAACTTAAATTAATTTTCTACTCACAAAATACAAAACTCTAAATATAACTCTAAATATAATCTGAAGTTACATTGTTTTAGCAGTGTGACTCCATATTATACTAGATTTAATTATTCTAATGCTAGTAATTTATTTTGATATTTATTCTTCCCTATACTAATATTTTCCTCTAAGAATGTTGTTTTGCTAAGTTTATAAGTGAAATTTCTAAATTTCCTGAATTTTAATTATCATTTTAATTATCTTACTTTTCCCTGCCCTTTCAGTTTCTTAGAATTTCTTACTACCAAATTTTTAGCATCAATAAATACAAGATATGATTATGTTTCTTAAATATCCTTGATTGACAATATTAAAAAGTCAACAATACAAACCTATTGCCAAGAGTTTTCTCCTAAGTTATAAGACACAATAAGATTATTAAAATATCTTCAATTGGCATTGTATGGGTTTAAATAATTTATTTTCAAAAAACAAACTTTATAAAATTAGGATGTATATAATTTACGGGTGTAAATACTTATGAGTAAACACATAATATTGCAGAATTAAAAACAACTAGTTTGTACCTTGGTATTAAAGATTTTATGGAGGTGATCTATTTACATATTACTAACATTTCAAAATACTCAATAGCAACTGTTTTTATAAGTTATGCGTATGTTGAAAGTAAATAAAGTGATAGTTATTTTTAGAACCGCATATTAGTACCCTTTTGGGTTATACACCAATGATAAATTAACCAGGCAAGCTATAATAGTTGCTAAGTACGGTTATAGCCGCATCTATATATCATATTATCTATATTGAAAAATTACACCTGGACAAGGAAATCAAACCTGGGACCTTTGGTTTAGTACATTAATGCCCTTACCATTGAGTTATCCCATGCTCAAGGTTATTCTTAACTAAAATTTTAAAGAGTCTGTGATGGACGTGCAGAAATCGTCTGCTACTTATGAGCAATAAATTAAGATCATGATCTATCAAATAATAAAGTCACTTTAGACTCAGGAGGGCTCTATGCTGTTAGTATTATAATGACAACTGTAAAAATGTGCATATTATGATAGCTTAAATACCCAAGCTATTATAGTTGTTAAATAAAGTTAAAGCCACTGAAACATAACATATATTTTATGTTAACTTTAGCAGGATTTATGAGTTTTAGTGAAGGATGAACTGGAGTGTCAAATGGTCTTGCTTTCTAAAATAAGGGTATAATATATATTATGTTTTATAGTCTTTACAATCCTTAAAAACTAGCAGTAAAGAACATGACAAATTGTAAAAGATCTACCTGAACCAAGTTGCAGTTTTTAAGTGACAGTGAAAGGGAAATTGTCTAAAGGGGATGCAGTGAGGGTTGTATGAAGCTCTCATGGCAGCCAGTGGAAGAACATACCATAATATAGATTGGGCGTGTGTTAGATGCTCGCGATAATACCATCATACATATCGGACGTGTCTTACACACTCATAGAGTCACTCCAACTCAACTTACATTATCTATACTCATCCTTTAGTAACCATAAGAAAAGTCTGAAATAAATTAATCCTAATATTTAATTTGTGATATTTAATTTATGTTATCTTCCATCTAAATCAAACCCAAACTAATCATTGTAAAATGAAACTATCTGGTGCCCGAACACAATATACTTGAACAGGGAGTCCAGCCAAACCACATTTTAAAATTTCCTTACTTTTCCAGGTTTTTCAGTGCTCATTTCCAACGTTTATAGTCACTATGTATTACAAACATTATTTTATTAAGATTGCGACTTGACACATGAACATTCTAAAATTTTTATCACAGTATGAAGGGATTTAAGGGTTTCAGCCTAAAGCAATGGGCTATTGGGTAGTGTTTAAGTTTGATTTTAGTGAAATCATAATGAGACATTAAATGATCGCTTTACCCAACCAATACTGTTTAAAATTGTTGTGAGCCACATTATAAATTAGTTTCTTCTTCATGTAATAAATTCGAATTCTCGCAAATGTGCATAACCATAACTCAATTTTGTTTAGAGAGGTGTGGTAGAGGGGTGTAAAGAAGACCCCAAAATCCCATGTTAAATTTAGGAATTGAGATTGGTATGCTCTACTGTATTAAGAGAGACTTATGGTGTGTATAAACTGGAAGAAAAATGTTATTTTGACTATTTTATATAAAAGTATTTTTTAAGTGGATTTGTGAAAATTCCCTGATAAAAGCAAATCCTGTTTTCCAGGTCACTGGACACCCTGTTAAATATTTAGATATAGTGCTGAGATATAAATGACACACATGAATGAATCCAGGGCGATCAGTTCATATACTTACAAGGTCAGGATTCAAACTAAGGATGCCAGGATATATACATCATGTGCAGTTAGACCACATGTAAATATTTTATTATTTAAATTGAAAAATGACACTGGACATGGGAACCAAAGCCAGGACCTTTGGCTTAGTTAGCCAATATTATTTTTATTTCAGCAATACAAATATTTAACAGAGCACTTAAAAAAAAGCATAGTTTTAAAAAACAAACATGTGAGTATTGAGTAGGAATTGGCTTATATGGAGGAGTTTTGTAATATTCCATGCATTTATGGGACTAAGCAGTTTTCTTATCAGAAGCTATACTGAAAACCCCCAATATTTCACTTTTATATTTCTTTGTTTCAGACCTATTAATATCTAAAATTATAGCTATCGAGGTGATATTGTAAATGAAAATAATACAAAACAAAGCAAACAAGCACATATAGACAAGTAAAGCAGCTGTAAATACCTAAATAATTCAAGTGTAGTTAACATAAAGTATAACATTTGTTAATTGAATTTTACATCAAGTTTTCGGTTTATCTAAATGATTTATTTCATTTAAAAAGAATAGTTAAACTCTGAAAGAACCAATGTTTCAGCAGTATGAAGTAAAATACATATAATTTTATTTGTTCATGAGTTAGATGAAAAATTTATTTTTCAATTAGCTGACAGTTTTCAATTTATCTATTTGAGTACCTACGTGTTTATGACATTTTATTTATAAGTGTGTTGTTGATAGAGGTTGATATCATGGGTTGATATTTATTGAATACATAACATAAACATTTCCTATTAATTAAATGTTTCCTATCAATTTATTATGAAATATTGAAAATGATCCAACTGAGAAAAATAATGCCAATTTCAAAGTTAGAATACTATTTTAAAATTGTATGTTGTTTTGTCAAAATGAAAATACAAAACAATTCTAAATTCATACTATGTAAATCAAGCAGGCCATAGTGGCAATAAATATATTCAACCATTGAACAAATATATATATATATATATAT